>JZKD02S1830322.1:262139-357620 GCA_000966675.3 Picea glauca
CACACACACACACACACACACACACACACACACACAAGGTCTCAGGGGTCAATCTCCCAAGATGGTTTCCTCTATTACATGCCTCACTCAATGTCCCTACTAGGTTAGGTACTATAATCAATGTCAATAGGTTTACATTGTGTACCATTTGTGAAATGCAAGGAAGCACTCAGAAATTTCCTTGGGGGGTTTTCCTTGGAAACATGCATGTTTGTGTGTGCATGCTGGCATGCATGTAGACTTTCGATCTATCTAGTTAGTTGAGGTTTAAAATTGTTTATAGAGTGTTTGTAAGTGTGTTATTTATAGTTAGTTGAGCTTAATTATCATTGGAGTAAGATAATATTGTTAGAAATTAACCCTCTTTCTAGCCATGAAGCTAACAAGAATCTAGCAAAAAAGTTCAACATGAACAAAGTTCCACCATGATCTAAGTTCCATACATGGTGGAACAAAAACCAAGATATATTGATTGATTATTATGGAAATATATTGGACTTAATACTATATCATATGTGGTTTTTGATGTAACATTTATATCTATATTGGTAATGCTTTCCTATATCAACTTTTGTTTTAGTGTTGGAAATTAATGCTTATGCATTTCTAAACCTTTTGAACTATGAATGTGGTAATATATTAATCAACAATTTTTATTTCCTACTATGGGTGCATCCTCAACTTGAGAAATATGTCATCTACACATAGCCCCTTGACACACCCAATTACAATCCCATTAGTGGAATATAACCAAATTACATTTTCAAGCGTGACAAGGGCTTCTAATAATGGCCCTATTAGTAAAAAGATCACTTGCTTTAACAATACCCCTGTTAAAGATCCACTTGGATGAGAACCAAACAATTTCAACCAAATCCTTGTGATTAAATTGTACCATTGAAGTCCACTAGATGCAATGGTCAATGAAACATATGCATGTTTGAAATGAATCACCTTTCCAAATAAGACAGTTTTGAATGGCCTCCCAGAATTTCCAAATTCTTTGAGCAACAAAATTTCCCTTCATTTTAACCTTAGCCAATGTTAAAAATGAGTGTTTGCAAATTGTCATTTGTCTAGCTCCTTTTACCCAATAGGGATGGACCTCTTGTTATTCAACTATGCATGAATTTATATCTCTCCTTTCCTTCCACATATCAAGTGACCCATTTCACACACAATGCCTAAGCTTGTCAATAGGAATCGATTGTCCCCATTTTGCCAAAATCCTTAGGGATGCAATTAAGGTTCTAGTTTACCTAGTGATATTATATTATTGGGTATGCATTATATTATTTGCATGATTAGTTCCATGTGTTGTTACATTGCGTAGGGTGTAGTCGGGGGGTGATAGGAGAGGTGGAGCCTCCGAGTAAAATTCTCTAGGTTGTTTTTTTATGTTTTCGACCAATGTTTTTTCATCCCATTGTAATGTAATTTTGGTCAATGACTAGGTAAAAATAATAGGGTCTTGGATGTCGTGGGATCCTATATATTGTATTGTAATGGTGAGGTTAATATAATGATATTTAGAGGTGTGGTGCTAAAAATTTGTTGGTTTTCCCAGTTAAGGTTTCTAGGGTAAATTTTTGAGTACTATGTATGATTGCTATTGTTTTCTTTATGTTGTATAAAGAATTTGTATGTGCATTTCTATACTATAAATATTTAAAACCTATAATTTCTCCATCATTTGATAGGTCATAAAGAACAAAATTCAACAAGAAGAGTGATAGACATGGGTGGTGCAAAGGACCTGAGAAAAATATAGAACCTAGTTGCCAATGTTAAAAATGAGGGTTTGCAAATTGTCATTCATCTAACTCTTTTTACCTAATAGGGATGGGACTCTTGTTATTAAACTATGAATGTCTTTCTATATCTCCTTTCCTTCCACACTCATTTCTCGCACAATACCTAGACATGTTGAGAGGAATCAATCTTCCCCATTCTTCTCAAATCCCTAGGGACACAATAAAGGTTCTAGTTTAACTAGTGAGATACTTTATTATGTTGTAGGCTATCCTAAATAAATTTTTGAATAAGTTTCTCCATATTTTGATAGGTTGCGACAAACAAAACCCAATAAGAAGAGTAATAGACATAGGTAGTGAAAAGGACCTTAGAAAAATCTAGAACCTAGTTGCCAATTACATGAGTTTGGTTATCAAACCATTCAATTTTTGGCAATTTGTTATAACACAACCTCCCAAAGAGCCTTTGGCAAGACCAAAATGGAAAAAAAGTATGCACAAAATCTTGAAAACTTCACCATGTTTAAGCCATGACCAACCTATATTGTCAAGCCAATCAAGAATGTCATCTTAGAACAACTTGTAGCATTGTTTCCCAGCCATTTGCAACTTTGTGCTTGGGGCCTTGTTAAAATATTAAATGTAGGGCATGATGTTGTCCAGTGCTTCCTTTTCCTCTAAGATTCTTAGGAAATAAACATTAATAAAATTCTCATTTACCATGTCACTAGCAATAGGCTTAGGGAGAGAGATACCTTTAATAATCCCTTGAGAGGCATAGTGGTGTGGTAGATAACTAAGGACTTCCACTACCATTACATACATAGTTGATGTCAATTGATAACCATATTTGATTGATATAAATAGTCTAAACTCATCCGACTAGTATGATTGATAAACACAAATAAGATGAAGCCTTAGATATTTTAAAATATTTTCAACCTTAATGAATAAAGGGCCAAAATGAAGCACATAATGCATTGTGAGGATGTAATTCCATTCCATGAGGTGATGGTCCTTTTTAGTGTCAATCTTGATGAAAAAGTCCTTTAGCCCCAAACATTTAGCCCACTTCATTTATTCCTAGACAATAACTACATTATCAAGAATAAATCAACATTTAATTAAGCATGTTTTATGTGATAAAATATAATGAATCCATAGGGCCAAAGATTTGGATAGAATCTTGTAGGATACATTAGGGATGGTGATCAACCACCAGATAGTAATTATCTTTGGGTCACCTTTTTAGGAATAAACTTGATGAATCCTCTATTTATGAGATTTCTCAAAGACATATTACAAATTTCTTCCATATATTCATTGAGAAGGCCATGCCCAGCAAAATTCCATTTGGCCTTGAAAATATCATACAAGTACCCATCTAATATTCCTATATTATCTTTTTCTATCACCAGCAAGGCCTTGATCATCTTTGACAAGTTCAAACCTTGATCACAAAATATTTCCCACTTTGTAGAAACCTTTAAAGGGACAAGGTTAATACAAGTTTTCATGGCTACCCTAAGTGCATCTATAAACCCTTGACAGTGAAACAAAATATGATAGTGGTTGGAAAAATCCTAGTCAACATCTTCTTGGATAGTTATTCGCCCATTAGTGGGCTTTAAGGTTTCTATATTTGAAAATTCTTTGTAGCCAAGGATTTGAAAAAAACCTTCATGGGGTAATCCATTAGTTGATCAAATGGATTTGAGCATGGAATTGGGCTACCCAAGATTTTCAAAACCCTTCCACCTTCAAGAAGCTTTGAATCTTAGCAACCCTCATTTACATTGCTTCATTATACTATGTAAACTACAACCATCAAGAAACTTCCTCAAAATATTCTTTGGCCATTGTATGGTGCAAATGTTACATGATTGCAAGTTGTCAATCAAATCCTTAGGGAATGGTATTATTTAAATAATAACATCATTCCACCACTCAATATAGGCATCGACCCCTCATGGTATGGATAGAAAGTTCGAAATCATTTAATGGTCTAGATTGAAGTTGGATGTTGTAAATGGGAAACATTAGTCATCTATGGTACTTTCACATCTTCATTTTGGAATCTCTCGAGGACAGATCCAATAGGGAAATTTTCCCAAAACTTGAACTAGTCTACCCTCTTCATAGTTAAAGAAAAATGTGTTTTATTACAAAAAAATATCCATATCAAGTAATTTCATTATTATTTAAGAGCTTGCCATGAGATTGGACCATATGGACCATAACTTGAAAGAGTTAGTCTTCATGTCTTTGTCAGGGTCGTAAAGACCAACCTTTATGTTGAGGTCATTCCAAGACATATGCCCCCTCTAGAGTACATGACCAAAGATAACCCTGATCATACCATCCTATGACTCCATTGTTAAAGTCTCCACAAATTAACGATTCAACTTTCGGGAGGTAGTCAATTGACTAGTCCCTCAATGTTTCTCTCTCATCAACTTCATTGGGGGCTTACAAATTGGTAAGGTTGAGAAACCTACAATTAAGAATTAGTAACACCCACACCACCATATTTATGGGTTGAAACCATGATCAAGTACACATGAAAAAAAAATGGTGGGATTATGGTTGGGAAAATTTTAAGGATTGATACTTATCTTAAACTGTAGAAACCTTGGATAATCTTACTAATTCTTAAAATGCAACTATAAAATGTTTGGAAATATTTTTTAAAAATTATTCAAATTTATAAGGATTTTATATAGTTTCTAGAAAAATGGGCAATATTTAGACTAAAATACTTTTATCCTATAGAATATGTGTGAATCATATTAATAGAAAATGTAAATTGGTGAACATTGTTTTTGGAAAAAAACATGGAAAATTAACACATGGGAGAAATTTAGCCCCTAAAATTTTCCCTAGATTATGATGGCGACTCCTCTCTACCTTCCTCATGCAAAAATTAAAACAAAGTTTCATTAAGCCAGCTATAGTATGGGGATGAGCTCAACATAAAACCATTACATTTCAATTCCTATAAATATAGGATATCTATATTTAGTGAATTAACTCATGGTCCTCCTCATTAGGTTTATGATACCCCTCACATACCATGACACAACTTTCATCAAGAAATTTCAACATAAAGATCCATCTCCTCTCCAAGTTTACCCACTAAAGCATGATAAGGGTTTGGTGTCACCAAATCATTCTTTTAAAACACATGTGTTACCCACCCATAAAGGATGCTCATTTTCAACTTTCTTGTAGAATATACAACCTCATGATTAGTCTATATGTCTTGTTGAAAATTTTCTCTTACTTCAGCACCTAGTTACTTTGTTATCTAGTGATTTCCTTACTGTAATCAAATTAGTAGGTCACAAAAAAAATACATTGCTAAAATATTCAACTCAATAAATCTAGCGGAAGAAAAAATGGAAACCAAATCATGCACACATAAACACCAGTATTTTTGGGTAGATAGCCCTGGAAAAACCATAGAGGGAAAGTCAATGTTGAGAATGATTTTATTATGCTAAAGTTAGGGCTCCTGTAATAGGGAGAATAGCCCACTAACATAAATACAACTGCAAACAAACCTAGCAAAGTATGATCTATTGTACAACACACACTTTTCGAGGTGTATGTGATTGTCCTTGAAAAAAATTGCATATGTATGTGACTTTCTCCACTGAAACCCATGTGCATGTACAAAAAGTATGCACGACAAGCTCCGTATGACACAACACTTCCCTGTGGCTTCGCTTAATTGAGCCCCACTTGTGTTTCCTTTATTCTCTCTTCTCCTTAACTTGATATCTAGATGGAAGTCCTTCTCCACCTTTCCAATATCTTGAATCACAGTCCTTCATGATCCAATAGTTTGTGCTGACTCCCTCAACACCTGTCAAGTCTTGCATTCTCCTTCACCCTGACATTTCTTTCATAATTGTGAATTATAATCTATTTCTAATCTCCAAAGTGATTGCTGGTTGAGATTACTTATCACACCCACTTGATATTTAGAAACATGTTAATTACTTTTAGCACTTTCCTTAAATAACTCAATTAACTAATTATATAATTAATTAATAAAATAATTTACTTTAATAATTCCTTTAATTAAATTAAATCCAAAAGTAGAAGGATTTGGACAATTTTCACATGTCTAGACACATAGACCTATGCGAAAATAACTATCTGATGCTACCACTAGCATCGACACTCCCTTTTAACAAGGAAGGTATTTTGCACCACTCCAAGTCTGTCTATGAAGAACACAAACTTCCCTTTCTCCAAGGGTTTGTTAGAATATCTAAAGCCTTCTCATATGTGGAAATATATTGAAGCTTCACTTCTCCCTTCCAGATCTTATCTCAAATGAAGTGGTATCTGATCTCTATATGCTTGGACCTGTCATGGAATAATGGATTCATTAAGAGTTTGATACAACTTTGATTATCACAGTATATCACTATAGGCTCCAACTTCTATTCAAATAAACTTGTAATCAATTTGTGAAGCCAAATAGTTTCACAACTAGCCATACTCCCTACCATATACTTTGCCTCTACTGAAATGAGAGCTATAAAAGTCTACTTCCTTTTAAACCAAGTAATCATTGTTGATCCCAAGCTAAAATAGCACCCTAAGGTGCTTTAATTGTCTACTACACTTCTTGTCCAATCTGAGTCTGTATATCCTTGAAAATCCACTCCATATCTCAATCCATACTCCATTGTTCCTCTCAAGTACCTGAGAACATGTTTCTCTTTTATCTAATGCACCTTCCTTGCCTCTACCATGAACTAACTCAATGTGTTCACAACAAAACAAATATCTGGCCTAGTGTTGACCAAATACATCAAACACCCTATCAACTACCCATATATCCTGGGATCCATCAACTCTGGATCTAAAGTGATCACCTTCTTTAGATTGGTAATCATAGGTGTAGCCATTGGTTTACAGTCCTCCATCCTAAATCTCCTCACTATATATACAACAAACTTCTCTTTACCAACGAATATCTCTCCCAATACATGCCATACCTCTAACCCCAAGAAGTAATGCATCAATCCAATCTCCTTCATCTCAAACTCACTAGATAAATCTTCTTTGCACCCTACTATAAGATCCTCTGCACCTATTAGAAATAAATAATCAACATATCGAACCAAGATGAGTGGATCTACCCCAAAAGGTATGAAAATACAAGTTAGGATCCACCTCCCTCTTGGTAAATCCCATACTCTACAAGTATTTTTCGGTCTTAGAATACCATGCCTTGGGTCCCTGTTTGAGTTCACACAATTCTTTATTAAGCCTTCACACAGGAGAATCCCCACAATGTACCTCAAATCCCCGAGGTTTCTCTCTATACACTTCTTCCTCAGTGATCCTAGTGAGGAAAGTTGTTTTAACATCCATCTAATGTATCATCCACCTCATAACTGAAACAATAGAAACAATGTCTCAAATAGAAGCATACCTAATGATTGGAGAAAATATCTCCTTGTATTCAACTCCCTTGTTTTAGGAGAACCCTCTCGCGACAAACCTCACCTTGAATTTCTTGATGCTACCATATGAAACATTCTTGATTTTGTAGAGCCACCTGAAACTCACAACTAACTTCTCCTCCGGTCTTGGCACTATGTCCCAAACATTATTCCTCATAATAGAGGTGTACTCCTCTACCATGTCATCCCTCCATACCAGTAGGTCTGTTGCTTCCTCAAAACTAGAAGGACCAGTATAAATGTTGCTACTCATAAGAATCATGTAGTTTGGAAACTTCTCCAGAGGTATGTGCTCTCTGGCTGCACTCCTAGTATCCTCACCAGCATCCCTTAATGTTTGTAATAGCCACGTGGGTCTCCTGACAGGACTAGAAGGGGATAACTCCTCCTCCCCAATTGAATTTTGAATTGTTGATTGTTGCTCATCCTTAAGATCATGTTGCTCCTCATCCTATGTCACTGCTAATGACTCCTGATTACTCCTATATTCCAAATTCTCCTTGAAATTAATATCTCTTCTCACAATTTTCTTTCACTACACTCCAATGAAGACCCTATAAGCCTTTGATGTCTCACTGTACCCTAAAAATATACCCTTATTTCCTGAAGGATCCAACTTTCTCCTCTTATCCACAGGAACATGGATGTAGACTTAACAACCTAAGATCCTCAAATATCCTATCTCTAGCTTCTCTCCTGAGAATGCCTCCTCCAGAGTCTTATCCCCCAATATCATGTGAGGACTCTTGTTCTGCACATACACTATCATGTTACACACCTCTTCCCACAGAAACAGAGCCAACTCTTTGTTATGTATCATAGCATTGGAAGAACTCATGATGTATTGATTCTTTCTCTCCGCAACCCCATTCTACTAAGCATTGTATGATATTTCTAGCTCCCTCTTGATCCCTACCTACTTGCAAAAATACTTAAATTCATTGGAGGTGTACTCTCCCCCATTATTCAAACTCAATACATTATTCTTCTTACATGTCTAATTCTCCACTTAAGCCCTAAATTCCTGAAAGCGATCGAAGACCTCATCCTTGGTCTTCAGAAAGAAGATCTAGGGTTTTCTAGAAAAATCATCAATAAACATCACATAGTATGACGATCCATGTAATGATGTTGCTGACATCGTCCCACTCACATCTGAATGGATAAGATCCAATATCCCCTTGGACCTACTTTCGTTGCTCGAAAAAGCATCCTTGGCATTCTTTCCAAGTGCACGCCCTCTGCACACTCCCTACTACTCAATATTGAAATCTAGAAGACCTGTAACAATCCTCCTCAGAATTGGTAATGCCCTGTAGTGTAGGTGTTCCAACCTCTTGTTCCACAACTCACATAGGTTTTCATTATCATGTACCAAATCTTGAACACGTTTTCCATACAAATTTTACAAAGTTCCCTCTCTAACCCCAACGACCACTTCATTTTCCGAGCTAGATTTCTCTGGATGTATGAGTACCCTCCCTCTATTAAAAGTGATGGAAAAACCTTTGTCCTCCATAGCTGATACTGAAAGAAAATTATCCTTCAAACCTGGTACATAAAGCACATCATGGGAAACTAACGAACCTCCTTAATCAAGCTAAAACATAACTATTCCCTCTCCCTTCACTACATACCTGGCAATAATCACCAAGCTCCACATGAACATCTAAGTCACTCTCCATCAGACTTCTAAATATCTCTCGTGCTTCTGTCATATGACAAGATGCACCATTGTCCAAGAACCAAGCACTCCTTGTAGTTATGCTAGTAGAAATGAAATAAATCCTTGAGTAATCCTTCTCAAACTTTTCTACAAACTCATCAAGTTATGTCTATGTTGATGTTATTGTTTGCGTCTTTTCGTTACCCTTCTTCTTCTTCTCTGGACACTAATAGGCATAATGTCCATTCTTGTGACATGAGAAAAACTTGATTTTACTCAATTCCTTCTTCTTCCCCCACTATGATGATCCTCCATCACTGATACCTTTTTTTCTAGAACTATTTCCTTTTCCCTTCTTAGTCTTACTAACAAGAGGCAAGTTCTCCTCACTACCTCCTTTCTTGTTTCTTTTGAACTCCTCCCGAGTCTCTTCTTGGATGCAATCATTCCAAAGTCTCTGCCAATCTGGGAGATGTTCCTGAGTGAAAACTCCCTTGACAAATGGTTCCCATGACTTGGTGTAACGTACCCAGCCACCCAAGGGAAGAGCATGCTAATTTCAAGTCCCATTCTGAAACTCATTCAATCCTTGATCTGTCTTTAAATAATAGGGATGCATGAAAGACCCACATGCATTGATCAAGATACATATTAAACATAAAATAAATGAACCATATGACATGCACAACAATAATCATCAAGCATGCATATTATAGATGCGGAATTCATAAATAATTAAATTCACAAATAAATACCCATAACAGAGAGCACTTATATTTTATAAAACAAGACACCAACTGGATTCATACCAAGGATGCTCCACCCAACCGTAGACATTGTTGTTCCAAGTCTCAACAAGGACAATTCCAGAGTGTCACTTGGATTCTCAAACCATTCAACACTCAAGCTCTCACAGGCTTCCCAACACCCATAGCAATCCATGTACCCATCTCTCTTCTACCCAGCTCGCACCACCAAAGAGAATGGACCCCCCCTTCTCTGCCATGTAGTCCCTCAGGTTGTCCATCTCCTTCCAGGGCTCTAGTGCAGCTAGTCCATAATCTCCATGTTGGGACTCTTAGGAATCACAGCTGTGAGCAACACTGGGCACATTCCTAAGAATCTCATACATGCAGGTCTTGATTCATGGCTGGATTACACCAGCAGTCTCAACAACCAACAATACCATTGTTTTTCTTTAGTAGTTCATTTTCCTTTCCCTAGCCAAGGCACAAATGAGGAAGGACGAGTGGGTGAAAGGATGAATGGAGTGAAAACTCAATGTGAGGTGTGAACAGTGAAAAGGTACATGAATTAATGAGTGGATAGGTGAAGCAACCTGTAGCAAAATGAGAGTGAGAATGGGAGTGAGAAGAACCCTCCAAACAAACCAAGGATGGGTTTATGTAATTCTTGGAATTGAGGAGCCACTTGGTCTTCCTCCCAAGAAGCTCACGTAACTATTATTCTCCATTCAAACAATAATGGGTAAATAAAAATATAAAAATAAGTACTTAGCCCCTTCATCCCCCTCTCTTGTGCCCCTTATAACTCTTTTCCTTGTCCTTCTAGAAGCCAATGATGTGTTTTATATTAATAATGATCAAAACATTACATTTCCTAGGCACACTGGCCTCTTAATAAATGTTTGGGCACTCTGGCCTTTAATGACTTAACAAAATACATTATTTAATAAGGGGCTCAAAACCCGATATGTTACATCCCCTACCCCTTATTTTAGCACTGTCCTTAGTGCATATACAAAACAAAGATCAAAATCTCAAAATTTATTCAAAAAGCTATGGGTACTCTACCTGCATTGTATCTTCATGCTCTCAAGTAGTAGCATCTTCAGGACCGTAGCAGGTCCACTGAACTTTTACCAGCTCTATAACTTGATTCCGGAGCATTTTGACCTTTCTTTCCAATATTCACGTTGGCTAGACCTGAAAGTATCCCTCTGTATCTACCTGAATCAAATTCCAATCAATAACATGGCTAGGATCATGTACATATTTTTTTAGCAAAGAGACATGAAACACATTATGCACATTCATGGAAGCAGGCAATGCAATCATGTATGCAACTGGCCCTATTCTATCTAATATCTCAAATGGACCACAAAATCTAGCTGCCAGCTTTGTACAATTACCCAACTTCAAAGACCTCTTCTTGGGATTCACTTTTAAAATCACATGCTCCCCCACTTTAAATTCTCTACTTGTCTGGTTCTTATATGCATAAATTTTTTGTCTATCTTGAGTTTCTATTAAGTTCTACTTAATCTCAACCATCTGGTCTTCCATATCCTTGAGAAATTCTGGCCCAAGTACCACTATGTCTACTGGGTTGTCCCAACTTACTGGAGTATTTCATTTCCTACCATACAAAGCTTCAAATGGGCTCATCTTCAATGAATCTTGATACCCATTATTATAGGAAAACTCAACCAAGTGCAAGTAATCTTCCCACTTGGATGGATTATCCATCACATACATTCTCAACATGTCTTCGATTACTTGGTTGACTCTCTCTGTCTACCCATCTAAATGTGGATGGTATGTTGTAAATTTCTGCAATATTAGTTGATGTATGAGTTGTTTTAACAGGAACAAAATGATCATCCTTTGTCAATTTATCAACCACTACCATGATTGAATCATTTTTCCTTGTTGTCCTGGGAAATTTAAATATAAAATCCATGGTTACCGCTTCCCATTTCTTCCCTAGAAATGGTAATGGTTGTAGCAAAATTGTTGGGTGCCTATGCTCAACTTTCACTCTCTCAAATTCCATACATCTGGCAATGCAACAACAACATCCTTTTTCATTCCTGACAAAAAGAATTGGCTTCTTACTACTGCAATTGTTTTCTGGTAACTGGGATGTCCAGCATATGGAACATTATGCATTTCTTTTAATACCAAATTCCTGAGTCCTCTGGAATTAGGAACATAAATTCTCTTTTTATGCATAAGCAATCCATCTTCCTTCATCTCACACTCTTTCATTTTTTGTTGTGCATACTCTTGTTGTAAACTTTCCTTTACCCGTAGGTAATGCTGATCTATAACAACAACATCTAAAATTCCACTCTTCAAGTCTGAATAATGCATATTGACAGTTGTAGGATGCATGAGATGCACGCATCTACTAAGTGCATTAACAACTTTATTTTCCTTTCCTTTGATATGCTTGATGTCAAATTCGTATTCACTTAAAAATTCCAGCCATCTTGTTTTCTTGGCATTCAAAGTTGGTTGTTCAAAAAGATACTTCAAACCAACGTGGTATGTCCTTAATTCAAATATCATTCCCATGAGATAATGCCTCCACATCTTCAATGCGTGAACAATGGTAGCAAGTTCCAAGTCATGTGTGGCATAGTTCCTCTCATGTTCTTTGATCTTTCTGGACTCATAACTAATGGCATGTCCACTTTGAGTGAGGACTCCACCAAGTCCTTCCTTGCATGCATCTGTACATACCAAAAAACTTTCATTTGGGTCAGCAGTCTTCAAAATAGGCGCACTAGTAAGTAATTCCTTCAACAACTTAAAGTCCTCTTCACACTCAAACGTCCATTCAAATTTAATTCTCTTCTTTTGCAAAGAATTGATGGGATGAGAAATCTTAGAGAACCATGCTATAAATATTATGTAGTAACCATCTAACCCCATAAAATATATGACTTCTGAAACATTCCTTGGTGTTGGCCATCCTCTAATGGCTTCAATCATTTCTGGATCTACTGTTATACCTTGCTCTGAAATAATGTGCCCTAAGTAATGGATTTTCTCTTGACAAAAAGAGAACTTACTTAGATTGGAATACAACTGATGTTCCCTCAGCACTTGCAATACCAATCTTAGGTGATGTTCATGCTCTTCTTCTGACTTAGAATAGATGAGTATGTCGTCCAACAATACTATGACAAACTTATCCAAGCAATTTCTAAATATGTCATTCATTAAGAACATAAAGACAACTGGTGCATTGGGAAATCTAAATGGCACCACTACAAATTCATAATTCCCATACCTGGTTCTAAAGACTATCTTATGGATGTCTTCTTCTTTGATTCTTACCTGATGGTATCCCGATCTAAAGTCTATCTTGGAGAATATCTTTTCCCCTCTTAGCTGATCAAAAGGGTCATCAATTATGGGTAGTGGATACTTGTTCTTTATAGTGGACTTATTCAACTATCGAAATTCAATACACAGCCTCAAAGTTCCATCCTTCTTTTTGACAAAGAGTACTGGTGCTCCCCAAGGTGAAACACTTGGATGTATGTATCCTTTTTTCAATAATTCTTCCAGCTACATTTGTAATTCTTTTAACTCTGGGGTACTCATTTTGTAAGGTGTTTTTGACACCGGGGCAGCTCCTAGCACTAAATCAATAGAGAAATCTATTTCCCTTTTTGGTGGCAACAATGGTATTTCTTGGAATACATATTCAAATTCTTTTAGTACTGATAAATCTTCTAGGCTTGGCCCCTTTGTATTTTTTGGATCCTCCACATGGGTTGCATACAATTGACACCCCTTTCTGAAACATATCTTCAGTTGTAAGGATGAAATATCCCTTATAGAGATGGGTCTTGGAACACCTTTCATAGTGATCTATTTTCCATCCCCATAAAGACATGTAAATGTATTGCTATGGAAATCTAGGACAACATTAGGCTTTTCCAACCAATTCATTCCAATTAGAACATCATAAGACCCCAATGGTATGATATTTAGATCAACACTAGTATTCACACCATTAAGACTTATGGAACAACCCCTGACCATATCATGGATTCTCCTTTTGGTTCCAGTGGCTAGCTGAACCAAACTTGATTTTCAAAGATTATTTTTCTCCAAATGTAAATTATCCACTATATTAGGATCAATGTAACAATGGCTTGCTCCTGAATCAATTAAAATAACAACAGGCTGATTTATGATCTTACCTTCCACCTCAATCATATTGGATTGGTAATTTTCTTGTCGATCATCTAAGGTTGCGTAAATCCTTCCCATGTCTTCTACTATTGTAGCCTCTTGGATGTTGTGCATGGTCTTCAGTTTGTCCTTTCTTCGAGGGAAATCCTTGTACAGGTGATTTTCTTTGCATCCCCAACATTTGATGGGCGGTCTCCCCCTTTTTACCAAGGAGCCTTCTTTCTTGGCTTCATCTTTAGCATACTGGTCTTGATTATTTTTATTAGGTTCACTTATGTTGAAAGGAGGTTTGAATCCCTTCTTCCTCTGATTAGACTTCTTCTTCTTCTTATATTTCCAAGATTTCTGCATGGATTCTCTACCCTGGCCTTGCTCATACAGGTACTTAGCCTTCCTGATGGTCTCAGTCAAGGTCCTGGGTTCATCATATCGAATACGTTCTTTGCAAAAGGATGGAATTCCACTCAAGAACCTCTATATTTTCACCTTCTCATCATTTATAAACCCCACATACTTCAACAACCCTAAGAAATTCTTCTCATACTCTTCCATGGTCATGCTTCCCAGCCTAAGTTCAAAGAAATCCTACATTTTCTTGTCATAGAAGTGCTATAAGGGGTACTCCTTCTGAAAATACTTCTTGAACTGCTTCCAAGTGATCCTATTCTCATTGATATGCTCAACTTGCTTCAGCTGGTCCCACCACATAACAACTTTCCCATGCAAATGGTAGGTGGAAATTATGGCTTCTAGGTTTGATGAGTAATTATGCAATTGAAAATATCTCCTGAGTCCAAGCAACCATGCCTCAAAATCATCTTCCCTTTCCCTTTCACCATCAAAGGATGGTGGCTTAAGCTTCCTCAGCTCTCCTTGCAAACTGTCCACTTCATGCCTTCTTCTTTGGTGCCTAATAGGAGACACCTCTGGACTACTCATGGAGTCCTTAGATGCATAACATTTCCTTGCGTAGTATGGAGGTGAGTGAAGTCTATGAGTTCTAATAGCACTTCTTGAATAACCAACTCTAAATAACCAACTCTTCCACGATCATCTCTTCTTTAATGATACCTTCCTTCTTCCTCTTGTTTTGAGCCATTCTTTGTTTTCCTTTGCAACTAATTTAAGCTTGACATCACTCAAGCATTTATCTATCTTTGTTATCTCATCAACCTCTCATTTTCTACCTTATAGCTTTGCACTTCTATTTTTAGGCTTCTTACAATTTCTATCAAGTTTTCTTGCTCCCCTCTGCCCTTGTTTCCATTGGATTATGTCTTTGCATTACCAACTTTGATATTCTAACCTTGGTCCTCTTTATCATGGTTGGAATATTCCTCTCCTTCTTCCATTTCTTTAATATGCATTTTGATTTCCCAACATCACTTTACAATTCCTCTAAACGCCAAAACGGTGAACCCCGGAAGGGTTCAAGGATCAACGGTCCAAATTTTCTGCTAAGATCTACAGTCATTAGGAGCTCCGAGACTCCAATATTTGGGGAATTTCACAACACAACACAACATTTTCCCCGACCGCCGAAGTGGATGACTCCCTGAACCGCCACTCTCTGTAGCTTTAATACTTCGGCTCTCCAGAGCTTCGGTCTTTGACACTTTTTGTAACAAAAATCTACAAATCTCTCAAACGCTGAATTTGCAAACATGTTTGCATCATTCTAGGTGATGTCATCATGCGGCATCATTATGATGCTCTAGGCCTTTGGGACTTTTGGCTTCGGAGGATTTCACTACTGAGCACCACCCAACCCCCGAACTATCGAATGCCGAAACTAAGATCGACGACTCTTGTTACTCCTACTTCCAATGACTAGAATCTCCTCCGAAACTCCAGGCTTCAACACTTGTTGTGACAAAACACTACAAATCTCCCGAATGTCGAATTCTCGAATACTTGCTAATCTGTGGACACATGTCGCCAAACACGAACGGTCCCAATTTACTCTGAAGTTCCAGACTTCAGAAGATTTTCTTCTTGGCAGCTTAAGGGCTTGCTTCTCTCGGAGTGTCGAACCTCTGAACTGCAGTGAGATATATAGCTCACACCCGCTTGCGTGCAGATCTGACGGTTGGGATATGATCTTCCCCACTATTCCTCACCTCTTGATTTGTGCCTGATCCAATGGTCAAGTACCCCTCCCAGTGATCTACGACATAGATTCACTACGCGACTTCGGAGCTTCAGAGCTTCTACCTTCTTAACATCAAGGACTTAAAATTTTCCGAAGCAACAAAGTTTGAATTACTTGAGGGTTTAACTGCTACTTTCTTTTCCTAGATCTTACGGTTATGAAGGATTCAAACCCTTCCCAAACATATCCTATGGCTATTGCAATTTCCTGAACCGCTACACCTCCTAAGCTTTCAAACACACTTAAGGTGTGCTCTTAGCATCTTTTGGCACTCTACAACTTAATTGTCTGTGAAAATTTTTCGTCAATCTCAGTTTACACAGCCCATCCAAGATTAGTATTGGCACCTCGCTCTGATACCAATCTGTAATGTACCCAACCACCCAAAGGTCAACCATGCTAACTTCAAGTACCCTTTTGGAACTCATTTGATCTCTGATCTGTCTTTAAATAATAGGGATTCGTGAAAGACCCACATGCATTGATCAAGAAACATATTAAACATAAAAGAAATGAACCATACAACATGCACAACAATAACCATCAAGCATGCATATTATAGATGCAGAATTCATAAATAATTAAATACACAACGAAAATAAAGATACACAAGTAAATAACCATAACATAGAGCACTTATATTTTCTAAAGCAAGACACCAACTGAATGGATACCAAGGACGTTCCACCCAACCATAGAAACTATTGTTCCAAGTCTCAACAACAATTTCACCCTCGAACCAGGGCTATCAATCCACAAGGACAGTTCCAGAGTGTCCCTTGGCTTCCCAAACTAGTCAGCACTCAAGATCTCATAGGCTTCCCAACACCCACAACAATCCAAGTACCCATCTCTCTTCTACCCAGCCTGCACCACCCAAGACAATGGATCCCCCCTTAGCTTACACACAGTCCCTCAAGCTGCCCATCTCCTTCCAGGGATCCAGTGCAACTAGTCCAAAATCTCCATGTTGGGAATCTCAGGACTCACAGCCGTGAGAAACACTAGGCACAGACCCAAGAATCTCAGACATGCAGGTCTTGATTCATGGCTGGATTACACTAGGAGTATCAACAACTAACAATACAATGGTTGTTCTTCAACAATTAATTTTCCTTTCCCCAACCAATATGTGAATGAGGAAGGACGAGTGGGTGAAAGGATGAATAGAGTGAAAACTCAACGGGAGGTGTGAACAATGAATAGGTGCGTGAATGAATGAGTGGATAGGTGAAGCAACCAGTAGTAGAATGAGAGTGAGAATGTGAGTGAGAAGAGCCCCCCAAACAGACCAGGGATGGGTTTATGTAATTCTTGGAATTGAGGAGCCACTTGGTCTTCCTCCCAATAAGCTCACGTAACTATTATTCTCCATTCAAACAATAATGGGTAAATAAAAATATAAAAACAAGTACTTAGCCCCCGCATCCCCCTCTCTTGTGAAATCATATCCTCCTATAACTCTTTTCCTTGTCCGTCTAGCAGCCAACGATGTGTTTTATATTAATAATGATCAAAACATTACATTTCCTAAGCACACTGGCCTCTTAATAATTGTTTGGGCACTCTGGCATTTCATGAATTAACAAAATACATTATTTAATACAGGGCTCAAAACCCGAGATGTTACACTTTGGAAGACCATTCAATTCCACATTCACTAACTTTGCATCCTCTAGTTTCTCCCCTATGGCTGCAAGTTGATCATGCACCTATGTAATCCTCATGAAATAGCTGGTAACATTGTCATATCTAGACATCTGCACCAATCTGATTTTATTCCTTAAGGCCATGTTCCTATTCATGTTTGTGCTTTGGAATAACCCTATCAAGGCATCAAACATCTCTTTGGTTGTCTTCTTCCTAGATACATGAGGGATTAGATGATCCTTCACTGAATCCAAGATGACCCTCTATGCTTTGATCTCATTCTTGTTATGAGCTTCCAAAGTTGTCAGATATGTTGGTGGAACAACTACTTTGTCCACTAAATCCCAAAGGTCATACTCCTTAAATGCCAAAGTTATTCTTGTTTTCCAAGATAGGAATTTGGATGCTCCATCCAATTTGTCTTCAACTCTCAATGGTGTTGTTGCCATCTCTAAAACCTAATAAATTACCCTAAAAAATAACATGTTGTTGAAAATTGCCCCTGTACTAACCTGTTGTTGTGATAAATTTTACCCTATGGAAAGGTTGAACTCCCCTTTGGACCAATACCTCTTCTTTGGTCCAAATACGAAATAAAACAAATGGTTACTACTTTCTTTTAAATCTAGTTCCTTAACCTATAGATAGAATAAGGGAGACACAAATGTTTCCTGAAGTTTTTCCTCGTTGCTCCTTCCTTTTACCTCACTATTCCAATTCCTTCAGCGACCCAAGAGACCTTCAAAACAAGAGTCAATCAAACCTTTATACTTCTACTAGATCTTGTTAGGTGAGAACTAAATCTATCTATACCCTATTTGACTTAAGCATAGACATTATCATGAACTAAATAATGAAAAGAATAGGCAAGGTTGATATTAATGGAAATCCAATAAAGAAGGCTCTCACAAATTACGTTTGATGTTGCCACAATCTTCTCCAAGCTCTCCAGTCCAGCCCTTGCATGAATGTATTGAGATCAGAGTGATGAATGGCCTTTTTTATATAACACTTGAAAGGTTTAACCACCATAACATTTCATGGGAATAGTTGAGATATTTACTCTATAGGTTAGGATTTTGTACCCAAATAGAAGGAAAGTAAATGACTCAAGTATGTGAGTCATCCTCTGACCAAAACCATACTAAAACATCTCAGGATTTTCCCTTAGAAAGATGTGGAATTGTTTTAACTTCACTAATTCTACCCCAGAACTAGCCATAGAGAGCTAGTAACACTCCCCCACGGTTCATTAAGGAGCATGAACACTACCTATGCATGGGCATGGGGCATTAGTGGTCAAACAAGGTCCAAAGCTTAGGGAAAGTGGTTAGGTTTTGACATTTTCTCAATGTTTACTGATTCACCATGGTTTATGGATTATTATAAATGGTGGTGACACTTAAAAAAGTTCATGCGACACTTAGTAAGGTGCATACGACACTTCACAAAGTGCATGTGACACTTAATAAAGTGTATGACACTTTGCAACACTTAGGTGTAGATAGATGTGACACTTAAGTGTGACATTTTGATGTGTAACAGATGCCCCCTAAAGTATGAGGTCAGAAGAGAAACTGATGGCCAAAACATTTTACAAAAATATTTATGCAAGGGTGTTGGAGTAGGAGAAACTGGTAGAAGATGAAAATAACCATCAAACATTAAATATGCATCATTCCTGAGGAAAGCATACCTATGCTCAGAATACAAAATCAGCTCAAAGCATGGCTACCGACCAATACACTGTGGATTCATGAAAGTATTGATTATTAAGGATATGGACACTGACAATACAATGTGGATCCATACCTCCATGAATCAATCAGGTCACAGCCACAAAAAATACACACTGGAGCTGGGATATGACAACAACATAGCCACAAACCAATACAAAGTGGATCTATGTGATAGTGTACATTAACAATATTATTTTCCATCGCAGCCTTGACTAGGCACATAGAACTTGTGGGTGCCTAAAATATTTCTAGGGTATTCATCCTGATCCCGAACCCAAGGTATGATTCTAACCATGAAAATAGATGTCCTGATGTTGAACATGGTAGAAACCACTTGATTACCCGTCATTAATGTATATTATTAACAAAATCGAGAGAAATCACTATTAATACTAGTGAATACCAAGGTACTCCAGTACATTCCAATGAGTCTCAATCAATGAGATGACTTCAAACACTCATTGGAATCATTCGATCAGATTCAATGATGTAAACCTACTATCAAAAGCGATGAGGCCTGCCATTGAGGCATGCAGGTCCCAAGGTACTAACTAGTTTCTAAGCCTAATTCCTGGATAATGTGTTAAAGTTGACAGGAAAATACTCATCAAAGGAGGTCCATGATGTATCCCCCATAATTGACATGAAATTGACATAGGATAGTGGTTTAAGATGATATATCAAATGAGGAACAAAGTGGTTGATTGGTTGAGACTTCCCTTGAACATTGTGAGGCACGATAAATGACTTGGAAGCATTGACTCAATGAGTACCAAGAACATAATGCGACGATAATCAGAGCACTCTTTAACTGTGAAAAAGTATGATGACACATGGAATTGGTATGGCTAAGAGACTAGCAGGTTATCCAACTATAAGAAGAGACACAAACATGTTCCATGTTCAAGGGAGAGAACAAATAACTGCCATAATGGTTTCCAAAACACTTGACCCACTTCTTTCAATTTTTCCCCCACCATGATTGGTGAGTTCCTCTTTGTTTTTTAATGAGCTTGAGGAGGATAATAGATGCTCAATATAGCTCATCTTCGATGAGTTCCTCAACATATGTTTAACAAACTTGAAGAAGGAGGGGCTCGGTCCCATATGGGTCCTTCGATGCATAATTTTACGAGCCCAAATAAGGTAAATTCGTTTTTCATGCTTAGAGAGTCTGAGAAGAAATTAAATATGACTCCATGGATTTTCTTTTTTGTAAATTTAGTCCCCTAGTCCAAAAAACTTTAAAACAATACAAGGGAGAACTCTTCTAGTCATGATTGACTAGCATATACCTTTTTCGTAATTAGACTTACGAAGCCAAAAAAATCGGTAAAATACCACTCAAAATATGCCCTTTCAAACCTTTTAAAGAGTGTGAAAGGAAAAAATCTCACTCGACAATCTTTTCATGTTTAGGGAGTCTGAAAAGAGATTAAAGGGGACTCCAAAGTGTTCCTTTTTCGTATAGCTTTTACGAGTCTGAAAAAGAGATAAAAGTGTACTTGGTAACCTATTCTCATGTATTAACGAGCATGAGAAAGAACAAATACTAAGCTTGGTAACCTATTCTCATGTATTTATGAGAACACGAAAGAACAAATACTAAGCTCGTTTATAAAAGACTATTAAGTTACGATGGGTACAACCCTCAAGCGAGGATCACTCCTAGCATTGTGTCTCTCTAAAGGTATTTTTACCCTAGCTTGTTTGGTAGAAGTTAGTTTCTTCACTCCAACATGATGTCCAGAAGATGGAAACTTGCCCCCAAGAATTGTTTCTGTCATCGACTCTTCTTCTTTACTTGTTTAGACTTCTGGCTACTAATAGGAATATGTTTGCTAGATGGGGAAGAAGAAAGAGAACTATTAGTGATCCAGATTATTTTCGAAACAAAATGAGAGTGGAGATTTAATAAATAAATGTCCAGAGATATCACGGATATCCAATAATATAACATAAATGTATTAGAGATGCAACCATAAACAAAGAGATACAGTAATACACAATTTCTATGAATGAGCGAAAATGTACAAATACTGTAAAAATACAGAGTGAAAGACTCACTAGAATGGTGGCAGCTTATCTCTAAGAAGAGATGTGACGGATACTCACATTCACAAGAAGATGGATTAAAATGAGGCTCTAAATACCTTTTTAACATAAAGAAAATCCAAAACCCTAACCTCGGAAGATGAAAATCCAACAGTTTTGTGGACTCCGTTTTGGGTAGTTTGGTGTATCAACTTTCTGAGTGCGTAACTTTGGCATACGATCTTTGTTTGGGGTGAACGATATCTCTTTGGAAATGTATTGACGAGGAGATTCATTGAGGAGATTGATCCCCAAAACAATTTATTTAGGCCCTCAAAATGGCCCCAAAAGTTAAAAATTGCTAAAAATAGTAAATTTCCAAAATTTCCAGAAAACTATTTTGAGCTAGTTGAAAAAGGTGGGTGGCCACCGATATCCACCTGGATCATTGATCCCTCCTTAGGAAGCAATGTTCTCCATTGCATTGAGTGTCCAAGGGAGAGGGAAAAGCATTTGCTGAATTTGCATCTTGATGAGTTGCTTGCCTTGCTAGAGACGTTGCACTGCTTGGTTTGTGGAAGGCTGTCACGAACTTGTTGTTGGTGGGGTTGAATCTGTTCAACCAGTCAGGCTACATGAGATGACTATGTGCAAAAGGAATCTTTGTGCTTTACTGCAATATTTTTGACCTGCTTCTGTTGGATAGAAGGTAGTTGGGCTGAGGTTGTAGTGGTTGCGATGTTCTTAATTTCACCTTTTGAATAGATGGTGAAGAAGATAAATTGTGTAGTATGAGATACTACCTTGCAGCATTGTTTAGGTGGCACAGTAGTTGGAACTAGCTCTGATATCCTGTAGAGATGACCCCCTAGAGTAACAATGACACTATGGGTTTGAGACTCATAAATAACATGGCGCTTCCACGTATATGCTTGGCCCAAGAGAACATCACAGACATCCAATGGGAAAACATCACATAATACCTCATTCTTGAAGGGATGGATGCCATATGACAATCGACACTTCTGGCTGACACGAAGATCTCATCCCTGGTGAAGACACCCGATGTTGTATGGCTGAGGGTAGGGTGTTGTCGATAATCCCAACTATTTGACGACCTCTATTGAGATGAGGTTCTTCTAGCTTCCACTATCAACAATAAAATGCAGTGGGGTCCCCTTCACCCACATATGTGAATGAAAATGGTGCTCCCCCTCTTCAGGATATGTCGGTTCGTCTAGTTGAATTGTTGTGGCCGCGACAATAGAAATGGAGTATGCATCGATGATCTGTCTTCTACCATTATTTTTTGAATCAGATTTTGAATCAAGGTTTGGCTCCTTGTCTTTGATCTCAACCATCAATGACTGTTTTGAACGAGATGCATCAATATTGTGCCAAGGGATTTTGTGGAAATCGCACCATTTTCTAGTGTCCTTCGTTTTCCTATTACCCTTCTTTTCCCATGGCTTGGACAGGTTTTCTGAAGGCTGGTTGTTAGGGCCATATTTACCATACTTTGGTTGTTGTGGATTTGCAGACCCGAACTCCTTCTTATTCTGGTGCTTGAATTTCTACTAGATTTTAACAATGTATCGATAAGCAATACCCAATGATGAGATGTCCAGAAAATCCATTTCAATTTGGATGTATCTGTGTAGAGCCCTATGATATTTCAAAACCAAATTTCGCTTAGATTCTTTGATTTATTGGTGCATAAGGTATGGAAGGTATTGGTGAGCTCTGACACTTCTTGGCCCCTCTCTTGACGTAGTGTGGTCCATCTCATGTACTGGTCTTCATAGTTTCCAACTAATATTGTTCCTTAACCGCATCGACAAAAAACTACCAAGTGAGTTCGGTCCCATATATTCCAGACTCTTATGTGGAACTTTGCTCCGAGTAAGTTTCCTACCAATCTTTGACATGGAGGAGAGATTTAAGGAGTGTGAAGGTGATATTTTCTCTATCAGAAAAATGGTGAACAGAGAAATAACCTTCTAGAAAATTTAACCATTTGTCTAGGGATTCCGCATCTATTTGTCCTTCAAATGTGGGAATATAAAAATTAACTTGTGTTACACATCAACATTACTCATTTTGGCAAGTGTCGTAAGTGTCGCATGTTTCTTGCAAGTGTCGCATGTTGCTCATAAATGTCGCAAGTATCAAGAAAAGCATATTGCCATGATGACGACACTAAGGAGACACTTAAAATGCCTCAAACACTTGATTTCAAGAAAGAGGAATGGCTAACTAGAGATAAGAACCTCTTGCCACCTGAAAGGAGCATTTAATTTAAGGTTTTGGGACAGAGCACTCCCCTACATCACCCTTAGGAGTGTTGTCGCTCCCCTATAAGGTGCTAGGGAGCGTTATATCACCAAACAACCCTTCTGAGGGAGTGCTATAGATTTTTAGAGCACTGGAACCCCCCTTGAGCCTACTAGTGAGCACTATAGCACCCTGATGCCCCTTCTAAGGGAGCGCTGTCTAATCTGGGCAACAGTTGATCAGTTGAGGAGAATAAGGGGAAGATCTTTCAAGTTTGGAAGGCAGTTGCATTCGAATTCCTGGTTCAACCATGATCTTAGGAGAATATCCCTGATCTAAGGAGGTAATTCCTCAACTTACCCTATAGATACCTCAAGAGGTTAGGCCTCTCTGAACCTATATAAGAAGGCTCTATGATGGTGAAAAGGAGGAAGAATTGGAAGCATGAAACCTATGATCTCATAGGAAACATACAATGAACTGGAAGAAAGTAATCAGTAAAGTTGTTGTCATCCGGATCGTGGATCTTTTGAGCAAGGGTTAGACAAAGGGGACTTGACGAAGATTTCACGTTCACATCTATGGTTGTAAATTACTTCTGTCATTGTTCTCATTAATATGACACGCTTGGCCTGTTTCTTTCTAGTTTGTGTTTAATCTCACATGAACTTGTCTATGATAGATAGATCTATTTCAAGCTAATATCAATAGAGTAGGAAGTGGTTGTACTATTGTTTGTCTACAGGGCTCATCGAGGAGCGAAAGATTGGAGCTCAACTCGGAGCGTGCAGGGAAAAACGTCGATAAAAGGTACTTATTTTCTCTTTCCTCCTCATGCATTAGTTTGTACAGATCTAAAAGGAAGTCAGTGTCCACGTTAAGCGTCTTCTGTCTTAAGAGTTAAGAGTCTAGCTCTCAAGAGGGGATCTACCTATCCGCAGGGAGATTTTCCTTCAACAGAAACTGGTGACTCCACTAGGGAGTATCGAATCGAAACTTTTTGGTTTTGATTTCTCCTCATAGACCTTGTCTTACCCTTTGATTGTTTTCAGACCTAGTTCACCCCCTTTTTGATTGATTTCATGAGCTGATTGACTCCTTACCCCATCACACTCAGCTTGATTGCCAAAATCCAACTGAAATTTTGGATTTTCTGACATTTTCATGATCTTTTTAAGCCTGGTGCCCCTGTGACTGTGTTGACAGAGCACCAGCACTCCTTGGGTATGTTAGACAGAGCACTATAATGCTTGTTTCCCTTTACACCAGAGCGCCAACCCTTTTTTAGCAAAAAAAGCCTTTCCAAAATTGCTTTTTCAGGGTCTAGTCTCTGTGTTTCACTTGTTGAGCCTCTCTGTGAGTCAATGATTCTTCCCACTCAACTTTGACATCCTTCCTTCTGAGGAACAAAGACCTTGCTGTTTAGATTTTGTAGCCTTCTTCATTATTTTTGAGTTTTTCTACTGATTGGGAGTTTGAAACCAATGCATTTTTTGTTCTCTCCTTTTTGACTGAGCGAGAAACTCTGGTGAAGGACATCAGAAGTCTACTAATCTCTTCATTTGGTTTTTGTTGAGTTCATTGTTCTTCAACATCTCTTTTGGTGTGAAATTCTTGGTTTTCTTTGTTTTCTTTTCTTTTGCTTCTTGTTTTTTATCACAACAGGAGGGTGTATTGTTTGTATGCAACCTACTTATGCTTGTATGAGTTTCCTTGATCCAAAAGGTTAATTAGTAGGAGAAGTGTTGTTTTGAATTAATCATTATTTGCACACAAACGATAAAGAGACATCTTCATGATTGATTTGCATATTAGAAGACATTTCCAAAAGTTTTAGCACCACATTGGATTTGATTGAAAAAATTTGTTTGAGGACATTCCTTATTAGTGCTTGTTAGTGAAAAGAACTCTCTCTCTCTCTCTCTCTCTCTTAAATAGATATTCATCGAAAAGAAATGAGTACTTATCATCTTTGATGCATTTTTTTGGGATCGAGTCATCATTCCATCTATTTCACTTCCATGCACCCCTTTTGAGTAAAGAACAACTATAAAATGAACGTTAATTAAAAATTATCTAGAACATTTTATTTTCTAGGATCCTCCACCAACAGTAGACTAGGATTAGTACTTTGGATTAGGCTGTGAGCATAACTCTCCAAAGTTTCCAAAACAAACATTAGCATCCTAAGCCAGGGAGAGTCAAATCTAATTTTCGTATAAGTCTACCTAGGATCCCCCTCTCACACATGGGTTATGCATGAGGTCGCACTCGGGAAAGCTACAGAGATTATCCCTCCATGGTTTGACTGATTGTAGTGGTCAGATCATATTATGGGTATCTCTTAAAGGTATACCCACAATGTTGAGTGGAAGTCTTTCAAGTTGATTTCGGGCTAGATACCCTGCCCATACGTTCAGACTGGACTGTCGACTGTACCCGCCCAGGGGCTGACTGCGAATTGGTAACCTTAGTGGCCATAATATTTAGGGTCTTACACAAGGTGATAGTGAAGGGAATTCTCACTGTACCTGGAGCAGACATTGGTCAAACTCACTCGGGATCCTTGGAGGGTAAATCCACAATTACTGCGTGGAAGCTTGCACCAAGGCGTAAGTCCGTTAAGCAGGTTGCCATTGTAAATGTTCCACCATATCCCTGCCCCTTCTTGACTTGAACACGCAACATTGGATTTCATCACCAACCAGTATGGTCATCGAGAGAAGGTCTTGTTTGCTTGGTTGTGATTCCTATATTCTATTAGCGTATGCTGTTTCTTTTCGCTAGTTGGCCATAGATTTTTTCGCCAACTCTTTTTCGCCAACATTGACCCTCCACGTTGTTCGCGGAGGCTACAGGGACTTCTTCCAGAAAATATGGAAGAGAATACCCCTTTACCCCCTCATTCTATGGAGGAATCTCCTCAACAGAGCAAGGTTCATGACAGTATAACCTCCCAAGAAGAAGTTCCCACCTCTTTAGAGAATTTTCGGATTGTTTCAGAGTCTCCGGAGGCTTTCCGCATTCCGGAGGGATATGAGAGACGTGTTCTCCAATTGAATTCAGCCAGTGAATTTATCGTCATCAATCCTTCTGACATTCCGACTGGGCCTCATTCAAACCCTTTAGTCGATGACCCCTTTTGGACTGCAGACATTGTTCGAATTCCACCATGCATGGTGCGGGATCTTTATGGAACAGGAATAGGTGCCGACGCGCCTATCACCTACACCGTACCTTTAAACCATTTTACCGGTACTACCATTTTTTCAGCCACACCATCCGTTGGTCCGAACACATCGTTCGTTGGCCCAAGGTCCACTTTTTCTCTCCAGATGGCCCATTCTACAATGGTCCCTCATGTTCCGACTATTCTTTCTGGTAATCCGGTGGTTAGCCAAGCTGCAATTGGCACACCAATAACACCTAGACCTTCATCATCACTCCCTTTTGGGTATAGAGCATTGAATCCTTCCACTGTCACTACTACCCAAGTTATGCCTAGAAGTTTTGTACCTATACAATAACCCGGAGGGTCCGGTCTTGGTGGTTTTAATCCATTAAGCAGCACTGGTCAGTCATCTACATCTAGTTCCCAAATTTCGTGAACTCTACCTCAAGTTGGGGGGAATCCTCCCACCAGAGGACAAATTCCATTTGGAGGTCACCCTCATGCTGGGGGGCAGCCTCAATCCAGAGCCTACCATCAACCATATGGGCAAAATGTGTCTACCACACCTAATCCATGGAACATCCCTTTTCCAAGAAACCCATAGTTCTCGGGGTGACACAATCCTCAAGATCCACAACAACCTATTCCCCTTCAAGGGACTCATCTACATCCTCCTTATGGAAAAACGCCAAATCCATCTTATAATCCTTAAAACCCATCTGGTTATCCTCCGCTCACACATGTTTCTCAAAACACCTCAAATCCTATGTACCCTAGTCAACACCAACCTTATACAAGAGGGCCCACTGGTTACAATTATCCACATAACCCAGTGTATGGTCCTACTGGTGTTCCTATGCCACACCAATATTACCCACAGGTTAACCGATAACTACCTTTCCTAGCGACTCTGGACCTTCCAGACTTGTCTCGGTTAACGAATGATCCTATTTTTCATTCTCCAATTTGGCCAGCTATTCCAACCATATTCCTTCTGATATTCCAAAATTTGATGGAAAGTTCGGAGAAGACCCAAACAACCATGTGATGAATTTCCATCCATGGTGTTCATCCAACTCGCTAATGGACGATTCTATACGTTTGCGTCTTTTCCAACGAATGCTTACAGGTTCCGCAGCAAAATGGTATATTGAACTACCATGTGCTTCTTTTCACGATTTCAACTCTCTCGCCATGTCCTTCCTCACACACTTCCAACTACCCATTCGATACAAGATGGGTACCGAACTATTGACCTCCCTTCGTCAGACAACCTCCGTACACATATCTGATCATATTCATGAATGGAGACGACGACGAAGGCTAATCAAAGCGGTCATTCTTGACCAATTATTAGCGTAATGGTTCACTAAATCATTGTTACCCCAAATCGCTCGTGATGTTGCTATGGGTGGTGTAGTCACCGAGGAAGAAGCTATTGCTCGAGCTCAGTACTTAGATTTGGTTTATTCACAATCTGGTACTCTGTACGAGTTGATACCAAATGCTACCCATGCCACTAATGATCCATCCAAACCATCGTCTACCTCGCATGCGAATGGAGTTATTGGCTCAGTTAAAACCCAATCTACTTCCCAGTCGACTGGAACAACCCAGCGGTCCACTCTGACGCTTTCTCCCAGTTCGACTCCACCCTCTTCTACCCCCCCTCAAACTCAGGTCTCTGAGGTGAATGTGGTCCAATCGACCCCTTCACAACAATCTGGAGGCAAGAAGAAAGAAAGAAATAAACCCAAGAAAAACAACAACAATGAACAACCAAAAAATCAACCTCAAACCCCTGCTGCCGGAAAACAACCACAACGGAAACCAAAATTCCCATGTCTCATTTGTGGCGATGATCACTACACTCAAGACTGTCCACATCATGATGAAGTGGCAAAACTTTTTAAGGGAAATTCACAACCTTCTATGCTTGCTCAGCCTTTTCCACAGCAGTAATATTTGGTTGCTCAAACCCCCACTCCAGGGGGCAGTTCCAACCAACCCCATGATGAGGCCTCGACAAGTGCCCACATTTACATGTTTAACGGGATTAATCTAACCACTCGTGCTATGACATATGACACACCGATTAAACCTGATAAGCCGAAGACTACTAACGGTTCCTTACCGGACCCATTACCATCTTCTGTTAGTCCTTTGTCTGCTAGCCCTCCGTCCAGACCGCTCCAGATCGAGAAACTTTCGTTTGACTCCATATTACTCCCTCCTAAGAGTACTATCTGAAAATCTACCTTTAATCCTAGTTCACGGGCTGCCCAAAACTACAACATTGTTGAATATTTGGCTCAAGCACTGTGTGCTATGTCTTCCTTGGAAGTTCTACAACACTATCCCAGCCAACGTAGAACGCTCTTAGCTTCCATCGGTGCTTTCGATCCTGAGTCATCTAATAACCTCACGTTTAATCTAGATAATCATCAGCCTCGACTCTCCCACCAACTATCTTTTCAAATCGACATTGTTGTTCACAATCAACAAATCCACCGAACTATCTTGGATGAGGGAGCCTCTACTTGTGTCATGTCTTTAGCTTGTTGGAAAGGCTTAAAATCACCTTCCCTTAACAATTCCCCTACGATGTTATGTTCTTTCGATGGGCGAGGTTTTCATCCTCACAGACTTTTACAATCCTTAGCCGTTCAGTTGGGCGGAAAAACTGTTACTGTTGATGTCGATGTGGTCGACGCCCCCCTCGATTACAACCTACTACTTGGAAGAAGTTGGTTCTACACTATGACTGTTGTCACCTCGTCGGTGTTTCGATGTGTACATTTCCCCCATCAAGGCAAAATTGTCACTATCAATCAACTAGATTTCTGTACACTCAATGCTCGTGCCCCTGTCACCAACAACATTCCTTTTTTGGGAGACCACCCAGTTACGTATGAAAGTGTTTTTGTTGGATTGTTAAAAGATTCTATCCTTATGGGTACCTTCGCTACACCACTTCCACCCACCACACATCATATTTCCATCGTCAATATGATTTCGACTATGCCTTATCAATCTTTGGAATCATTTGACCCTTGGATTGTACCTAGTCCTATGGAATTCGATGTGCTAGGTGACACCATGCCACTTAGCCCAGCCGAGGCCGCATACGTAGCTATTCAATCTGGCTCTCCCTCCCCGAACTACCCACATTTATTGGCAGTTGATGCCTACTCGATGCCATCATGGTTGGATTCCCTATCGTCCACAATCAACTACATTTCCCAAATTTTCCTTTCCGACGAATCTATCATGGAGATGCTTAGTATTGACGATGTACCTTGGGATGATAACCATCATCGATCCTCTTTTCTTCCGCCTCTATAAGAAATCCACCAATACGTACACTCTTTCTTCCCTATTGATATTACCGATTCTCCGCAATCTTCCATCCTCACACAAGATATTCTTTCTGAGGGGAATATGGGTAATATCTCTACTACGATCGTTATTGATATTTCGATCAAAGAAGGCATTGTGGAAAACATTAACATTGGTGCTAATTGCACACCCGAAGAAGTGGTATCTTACACCGCTCTATTTAAAGAATTCCGCGATGCCTTCGCTTGGAGCTACAAGGAAATGCCAGGAATCGACCCCTCGATTATCGTTCATGAAATCAAGACTTACCTAGGCATGAAACTGTTTGATAGAAACTCCGTCTGGTTCATCCCAAGAAAATCGCAGCCATAAAGGTAGAAGTTGAGAAACTTTTAAAATTTGGCTTTATCTACCCTATCCCTTTGACAAAATGGGTCTCCAACCTTGTTCTGGTTGCCAAAAAACAAGGGACCATCCACGTCTGTGTTGACTATCGCGATCTCAATAAGGCTTGTCCAAAAGACAACTACCCTATGCCCTTCATCGACTAGATTATTAACAATTGCATTGGGAGCATAATCTTCTCCTTCATGGATGGTTTTTTCGAGTATAACCAGATTGAAATTTTACCTGCTGATCAACATAAGACAGCCTTTATCTGCCCATGGGGAACCTTTCCCTATCGAAAGCTACCTTTTGGTCTCAAAAATGCTAGTGCTACTTTCCAACGGGCCATATCATACGCTTTCCACGATATCAAGCATATTGCAGAACCTTACCTCGACGACTTACCAGCCCACTCATCCAATCGATCAGATCACGTTGATCACTTACGGGCTATTTTTCTTCGATGTCGGTTTTACCGTATCTGCTGGAACCCACATAAGTGTATTTTTGCTGTTGAATCCGGTTGACTCCTTGGTTTTGTTGTCTCCAAAGATGGGATTCGAGTGGATCCCTTAAAGATTAAGGCTATTCTGGCCTTACCCCCACCTACTAATTTGACCCAACTCCAAAGTTTGCAAGGAAAAGAAAACTTCCTTCGTCATTTCATTTGTAACTACGCTGAGATAACTAAAGGATTCATGCGATTGTTGCAAAAAAACACCCCTTTCATCTGGGATGATGTTGCTCAATGATCGTTTGACGCTCTCAAGCATGCATCGACCCACGCACCTTTGTTGCACCCTCCAGAGTATACAAAGGACTACATCCTTTACTTAGCTACCTCTACTTCCACTATTGCGATGGTGTTAGTTCAGGAGGACCCCAACGGTGAATAACATGTGATCTATTACCTGAGCAAGAGTCTATCAGGACCTGAACTTCGATATTCACATGTAGAAAAATTGGCTTTGGCAGCAGTCATCACTGTCCAGAGATTTCTCCAGTACATCCTACTACGCACCACCACTATGATTGTGAACTCAAACCCCATGTACCACGTCTTGACACGTCAAGTGCTAGGGGGAAAATATTCTAAATGGATCGTCATCCTTCAACAATTCAATCTTGAATTTGCAAAGTCCAAAGCCAAAAAGTCCCTGGTGTTTGCGGAGCTTATCTGCGATCTCCCCCATGTTGATGAAGATATCGAACCTAGAGATTCTCTCCCTAATGAAACTCTTTTCCTCATCAACACCTCTGATCCTTGGTATGGAGACATCCTTCTTTACCTCCAAACCCAACGCTTTAAGCCTAACACTTCCCATGAAGAGCGTCGACGTATTCGCCACCATTCTCGTCGTTATCTTATCGTCGGTGACACCTTGTATCACTATGGTATTGACACTATCCTTCGACGATATTTGATTCATGTAGAGGCTCAACACGTTCTGAATGACTGTCACCTTGGAGCCTGTGGCAGTCACCTTTCTGGGATGGCCACAGCCCAAAACATTCTACGTCTCGGCTATTTTTGGCCCTCGGTTTTCAAAGATTGTATTGAGGCAGTCAAAAAATGCCCACCCTGCCAAGTTTTTAACACCAAGGCATGCACCCACCATACTACGCTGCACCCCATTATCGCCATCGGCCCCTTTGCCAAGTGGGGTATCGATTTTATGCAATGTAAGCCTACCTCAGCTGGGGGGCACGGTTATATAATCGTCGCCATCGACTACTTTACCAAATGGATTGAGGCTATGCCTACCTTTCTGAATGATGGTCGTACCGCAACTCTGTTTCTTTTTAGCCACATCATAACTCGTTTTGGTGTACCATGCACCATTGTCACTGATCACGGTGCACACTTTAAGAACCATATGATGAGTGAATTGCATGTCAAGTTGGGTTTTCGCCATGAAAACTCATCCCCATACTATCCTCAGGCCAACGGACAAGTTGAAGCTATCAACAAGGTCCTCAAAACCATGATTCAATGCATGGTAGGGGAAAATAAGACATCTTGGCATCTACAACTTTTCTCCGCTCTCTAGGCTTACTGTACTTCCATGAAAACTGCAACTGGGTTCACTCCTTTCCAGTTAGTGTATGGCATCGAAGCCGTTTTACCAATCGAGTGTGAGATTCCATCTTTGAAACTTAAATTAGAAATCCTACCCCATACTTCTTCCGAAGAAGAACGTTTCTTATATCTGAACAAACTGGACGAAACACATCGTGATGCCACTCTCGTTAACGAGGCACATCAGAAACGGATAAAAAATCAATACAACAAATCCGTCCATCCTTGGACTTTTGCAGAAGGAGACTTAGTCCTCGTCTATGACCAAGCTCACAACAAACTAGGGACAGGTAAGTTAGAACCTCTGTGGCATGGCCCTTACATTGTGAAACATGTTTTGCACATAGGCACCTACGAGTTAGTCGATTATGATGGAATTTCCCTAGGAGAGCCCCGGAATGGGCTTTACCTTAAAAAGTACTATGCCTAGATCACCCAGCATGTGTATTTTGTACATTATTGTATTCTAGTTTGCTGTGTCTGTTTCTTTCATGTGCTCGAGTCTTTACCTTTGCCACTCGTGACTGTGCCTTGTGTTTTCATGCATAGATGATGTCTTCCTTTCCTATATTTGTTGGGTTTGCAGATGGCGCTAGTCGACACACCCGAAACATTTCTTTGGCAGCATGGGTCATTTACCAATTTGACGAGGTGGTCAGTTCAGGAGGTATTTGCTTAGGACCAGTGACTAATAACATGGCAGATTACCACGCTATCGTCAGACTTTTGACCCAAGCCTCCTCCCTAGGTATCTCTCGTATCATTGTTAACCTAGACTCCCAACTCGTGGTCTATCAACTCAACCGTATCTACGCTATTCGTAATCCTATCCTACTACATCTCCACCTACAAGTTCGTCGTCTTGAACGAATGTTTGATTACATCGAATACAGACATATTCCAAGAGAACTCAACAGTGTTCCGGATTCGTTAGATAATTATATCATGGATCGGTATCTCGCCCATAGATAAGGTTTCATGAAGGAAAACAAAATTGTACATCACATGTAAATTAAAACACATCACATTAAAAAGCATCATCATGTACAAATCATTTGGCACTGTAAAAACTCGGAACTGTATATATATACATAGCGTGACTAAAAATGTTTCGATTACATCAAAAAAGTATTTGGAAGAGAAAAAATTTGGGTCTTTACACCCATACAACATCGTCTAACAAGTCATACAAAATATACAATCACCAGAGAGACTCTAATCTCTCTGCACTGCATTGTGCTCAAAGTAACATATCACTACGCGCACTACGCGTCTTAGTAGAGAATTAACATTCTCTGGCACCCCCACAGTGTGTCTTTGTAGATGTAAAAGCACTTCTTTCCTCCGTAGAGGGGGAATGATTTTAACACCAAGGCATGCACCCACCCTACTATGTTGCACCCCATTATCACCATCGGCCCCTTTGCCAAGTGGGGTATCGATTTTATGCAATGTAAGCCTACCTCAGCTGGGGGGCACGGTTATATAATCATCGCCATCGACTACTTTACCAAATGGGTTGAGGCTATGCCTACCTTTCTGAACGATGGTCGTACCGCAACTCTGTTTCTTTTTAGCCACATCATAACTCGTTTTGGTGTACCATGCACCATTGTCACTGATCACAATGCACACTTTAAGAACCATATGATGAGTGAATTGCATGTTGAGTTGGGTTTTCGCCATGAAAACTCATCCCCATACTATCCTCAGGCCAACGGACAAGTTGAAGCTATCAACAAGGTCCTCAAAACCATGATTCAATGCATGGTAGGGGCAAATAAGACATCCTGGCATCTACAAATTTTCTCCACTCTCTGGGCTTACCGTACTTCCATGAAAACCGCAACTAGGTTCACTCCTTTCCAGTTAGTGTATGGCATCGAAGCCGTTTTACCAATCGAGTGTGAGATTCCATCTCTGAAACTTAAAGTAGAACTCCTACCCCATACTTATGCCGAAGAAGAACGTTTCTTATATCTGACCAAACTGGACGAAACACATCGTGATGCCACTCTCGTTAACGAGGCACATCAGAAATGGATAAAAAATCAATACAACAAATCTGTCCATCCTCAGACTTTTGCAGAAGGAGACTTAGTCCACATCTATGACCAAGCTCACGACAAAATAGGGACAGGTAAGTTAGAACCTCTGTGGCATGGCCCTTACATTGTGAAACATGTTTTGCACATAGGTGCCTACAAGTTAGTCGATTATGATGAAATTTCCCTAGGAGAGCCTCGGAATGGGCTTTACCTTAAAAAGTACTATGCCTAGATCACCCAGCATGGGTATTTTGTACATTATTGTATTCTAGTTTGGTGTGTCTGTTTCTTTCGCATACTCGAGTCTTTACCTTTGCCACTCGTGGTTGTGCCTTGTGTTTTCATGCACAGATGACGTCTTCCTTTCCTATATTTGTCGGGTTTGTGGATGGTGCTAGTCGACAAACCCGGAACATTGCTTCGGCAGCATGGTTCATTTACCAATTTGAAAAGGTGGTTAGTTCAAGAGGTATTTGCTTAGGACCAGCGACTAATAACATGGCAGAATACCACGTTGTCATCAAACTTTTGACCCAAGCCTCCTCCCTGGGTATCTCTCGTATCATTGTTAACCTAGACTCCCAACTCGTGGTCTATCAACTCAACCGTATCTACGTTATTTGTAATCCTATCCTACTACGTCTCCACCTACAAGTTCGTCGTCTTGAACAAATGTTTGATTACATTGAATACAAACATATTCCAAGAGAACTCAACAGTGTTTCGGATTCGTTAGCTAATTATATCATGGATCGGTATCTCGCCCATAGATAAGGTTTCATGAAGGAAATCAAAATTGTACATCACATGTAAATTAAAACACATCACATTAAAAAGCATCATCATGTACAAATCATTTGGCACTGTAAAAACTCGGAACTGTATATATATACATAGCGTGACTAAAAATGTTTTGATTACATCAAAAAAGTATTTGGAAGAGAAAAAATTTGGGTATTTACACCCATAGAACATTGTCTAACAAGTCATACAAAATGTACAATCACCAGAGAGACTCTAATATCTCTGCACTGCATTGTGCTCAGAGTAACATATCACTATGTGCACTACGCGTCTTAGTAGAGAATTAACATTCTCTGGCACCCCCATAGTGTGTCTTTGTAGATGTAAAGGCACTTCTCTCCTCCATAGAAGGGGAATGCCCATCGTGAGACCTTGAAGGTTTCTTTCAACCTCTCGAAGACCTATCACTTGTGCCCCCGGATCTACTGCAACCGGAGCACCCCTGCGACGTCCCAGTACTAGTATCTCAGCCAGGTGCACTGCTCCCTTGTCTGCATGTTGAAAACAATACATCCATTAAAAACTCTTCCACATACCTAAAAAAAATATATACATTAAAAACTTAAAACAAAAACTAGACAAGGTGTTGCTTAGTCTCTCACCTGACGCATCCCAATCTTCCCCCACTGGTAGAATCAAATCCATGCTCTCGTGAAAGTCCACATAGGAATATGGAAGTCCTCTATCCAAAGATATTGGCGTCTCAGCCAAGCGAAGAAGTCATCGGTGAAATGGAACTCTGACTCTACCACTAGTCTCGGAGAAAGACTAGTCCACCGTTCCATCTGTGGTTCTTCCACTAGTCGTCCTGCCAATGCAATCTGAGGCTGCATCTGGGGGATGCGCTCTAACAAAAATGAGACCAAGAACGAACCATATCTGAACTGTTTCTGCCCCATCCTACACCACAAAACCTGTTCCTTCACATTCTGAAGGAACCCTACACTCCAGTTGAACAGTGTTGGCTCCAAACACTATACGCCATAAGCTACCTGTTAAGCTATCAACCTCTAAAAATGTTTTTGCAAAAGAATGTCTTTTTCCCATCATTTTCAATAGAGGTCGATTTGATCTTTTTTGGAGCGACTTAGGGCTTCATTTTTTAATTTAAATATTTCTATGGAAACAAATATTGAACCATGTAATTGAAATAAGGGGAGATGAAGATCTACCTGGTCCAAATGGCGAGAGAAATGGTCATCCATAGCTCCGGTATCAAGCAAAATAAGATCCACCTCCAAAGTGAGAATCTCCACTGCTACAAATCCTTGTGTAAAATGAAATGGTAAATGAAATTTTTTGTTGTATTACTATTTATAAATTTCCATTTTTTATAAGGTATAGTTATTTGTGGGTTTCTTTAACAATATAATGGCTTCACTAAACCTCTGGATTGCATTTTTGACACTACAGGTTTCAAAGAAGTTCTAATCGATTATTTACCTCGTCACATCCACGAGCATAGTCTTAGTTTGTTCTCAAGCTTGAGATTATAATAACGCACCGGGTAGACTTTTAACTCTTTTTTAGACCTATATGGACACACGAAAAAGGAACCCCTTGGAGTTATCTTTAAACTCTTTTCATACTCTCTAAATATGAAAAGATCGTCGAATGATCTTGCTTCCTTTCACACTCGTTAAAAGGTTCGAAAGGGAATCTTTCGAGTGGTAGTTTATCTTTTTTTCAGCCTCATGAGACTAACTGTATGAAAAAGGAACTGAGAGAGTTCTCTTTTAAGTGTTTTTATAGACTATATAATCATGAAAAACCTTCAATTTTTTTGTCTTTGGACTCACTAAAACACACATCGACAGGCCCATACGGGATCGAACTCTTACTTCTTCTAGTTCATTAAACAAAGGAAGAGGAACTTACCAAAGGTGAGTTATATTGATCATGTGTTACCCTCCTTGAGCTCGTTAAATTAAAAAGAGGTACTCGTCTATCTGGATGGGGGAAAATTTGAAAGAAGCAAGCCAAGCAATCTCTTGAGAACATTACCAAGTAATTCTTAGAGTCACCCTTGAACATGGCACTTTGTCTTCTGGATGCATTTAAACCCGCCGAACCTCTGCACTAAGCCAATCCTTTGAGTTTCTTTCACTCCTTTGGGTCTCCTGAAATAAGTCACAGCATCCACTGCATCATCAAGTTTTGGTCCATGTCATGTTTCTGCTGTCGTGCCTCAATGTTCAAGGGAATTATCTGCCTCGAGAGTCAGCCATCACAAATATCTTGTCTCAATACCCCTGTCAGTCCATGTTCATCTGCTCTGCCAATTACATCTCTATGTCCATTTCGTGTCGTTGATGGGGGATACATCAAGGCCCTCCCTCGATGAGTCTATTCATGTCGACTTCAACACATTATCCGTGAACTAGGCTTAGAAACCAGTTAGTACTTTGGGACCTGCATGCCTCAATGGTAGGCCTCCTCACGTCTGACAGTGGGTTTACATCACTGACCTCTAATCAGATGATTCCACAGATGTTCGAATCTAGCTCATCCATTTACATTTGTTGGAATGTACTAGAGTACCTTGGGAATCATTGACATTAATGGTGATCTCCCTTGCGCTTGTTAACGGCTTACATCATTTGACCAGTAATCAAGTGGTTTCTGCCATGTTTGACATTAGGACATCTATTCACATGGTTAGATTCGTACTACATCGGGATCGGTAAGAAGACCCTAGGTGAATGATCACTTTGATATGTACTTTGCCTAGGTTGCGAAGGAGTTTCTCTTGAACAATGACACATATACTGTTACATAGATCCACTTTGTATTGGTCATGGCTATGTCTTGTCATATCGTAGATCCACTGTGTATTCTTCGTGGCTATGATCAGTTCAGGTCATCAGAGTATAGATCCACACTGTATCCTCGGTGGCTATACCTTTTTATCAATACAATTATGGATCCGCGGTGTATTTTATGGCGGCCATATCTTGCAAGTCTTGATCACCCAAGCATAGGTATGCCTGCCTTGGGTTTGAAACATGTCATGATATTTGTTGGATGTTTGTGTGCAGCTTCTGTCAGGTTCTCCGAGTCTATACCCTTGCTTGAAAGTCTACAAAGCATTTCAGTTATCAGTTCTCATCTTCTAACTTCATGCTTTGGGGGGAAATCTATTACACATCAACATTACTCACTTTGGAAAGTGTCGTAAGTGTCGCATGTTGCTCGCAAGTGTCACATGTTGCTAGCAAGTGTCGCATGTTTATCATAAGTGTAGCAAGTATCAAGCAAAGCATACTGCCATGATGCCGACACTAAGGAGACACTTAAAATGCCTCAAACACTTGATTTGAAGAAAGAGGAATGGATAACTGGAGATAAGAACCTCTTTCCACCTGAAAGGAGCATTTAATTTAAGGTTTTGGGAGAGAGCACTCCCCTACATCACCCTTAGGAGCGTTGGCGCTCCCCTATAAGGTGCTAGGGAGCGTTATAGAACCAAACAGCCCTTCTGAGGGAGCGCTATAGATTTTTAGAGCATTGGTGCCCCCCTTGAGCCTACTAGGGAGTGCTATAGCGCCCTAATGCCCCTTCTGAGGGAGTGTTGTCTAATCTAGGCAGCAGTTGATCAGTTAAGGAGAATAAGGGGAAGATATTTCAAGTTTGGAAGGCAGTTGCATTCAAATTCTTGGTTCAACCATGATCTTAGGAGAAGATCCCTAATCTAAGGAGGGAATTCCTCAACTTACCCTAAAGATACCTCAAGAGGTTAGGCCTCTCTGAACCTATATAAGCAGGCTCTATGATGGTGAAAAGGAGGAATAATTGGAAGCATGAAACCTATGATCTCATAGGAAACATATAGTGAACTGGAAGAAAGTAATCAGTAAAGTTGTTGTCATCTGGATCATGGATCTTTTGAGAAAGGGTAAGACAAAGGGGACTTGACGAAGCTATCGCGTTTGCATCTACGGTTGTAAATTACTTCTGTCATTGTTCTCATTAATATGACACGCTTGGCCTGTTTCTTTCTAGTTTTTGTTTAATCTCACATGAACTTGTCTATGATAGATAGATCTATTTCAAGCTAATATCAATAGAGCAGGAAGTGGTTGTACTGTTGTTTGTCTACAGGGATCATCAAGGAGTGAAATATTGGAGCTCAACTCGGAGCGTGCAGGGACAAATGTCAATAAAAGATACTTCTTTTCTCTTTCCTCCTCATGCATTAGTTTGTACAGATCTGAAAGGAAGTTAGTGTCCACGTTAAGCGTCTTCTGTCTTAAGAGTTAAGAGTCTAGCTCTCAAGAGGGGGTCTACCTGTCCGCAGGGAGATTTTCCTTCAACAACTTGTACCTTGAAAGGATAGGTTCTTCCAAAGTGGTCTCTTGATGAATATGTGTCTGTTTTTATCGGCAAGCGTTGAAGGATGTGGGCAAAATTTTCTATCATTTCGTCCCTCTGTCGCGTGAGATTTTTCTCAAGCAACAGATTAATAGAATCATTTGTTCTGTCATTTTTATTTTATTCAGCCATGGAGGGTTTCTTGGGTATGTGAGCGTGATTTTCCTCGAGAGAGACAAGCTCGAGACCCAACTTTGTATACTCAGACCTCATCAGGGACATGCACTGAAAAAAAAATCAGGAGCAACTTGATCTGATACCACTGATCCAGATTATTTTCAACACGAAATGAGAGAGGATATTTAATAAATAAATGTACAAAGATATCACAGATATACAATAATATAAAATAAAGTTATCATAGATGAAACCATAAACACAGAGATATAGTAATACACAATTTCTATTAATGAGCAAAAATGTACAAAGACTGTAAAAATACAGAGTGAAAGACTCGCTAGAATGGTGGAAGCTTATCTCTGAGAAGAGATGTGATGGATACTCACATTCACAAGAAGATGGATTAAAATGAGGCTCTAAATTCCTTTTTAACATAAATAAAATCCAAAACCCTAACCCGGAAGATGAAAAGCCAACAGTTTTGTGGACCCCGTTTTGGGTAGTTTGGTGTATCAACTTCCCGAGGGCGTAACTTTGGCATACGATCTTTGTTTGGGGTGCACGATAGCTTGTTGGAAAGGTATTTATGAGGATATTCAATTAGGGGGATCAATCAGAGACTTCAATTATAAATGAGGATATTTATCCCGAAAAAACTTCATTTAGGCCCTCAAAATGGCCCTAGAAGTTAAAAAACTGCTAAAAATAGTAAATTGTCAGAAAATTGTTTTGAGCTAGTTGAAAAAGGTGGGTGGCCACCGATATTCACTTGGATCAATTAGGCAGGGGAAAATACGATTCAAGTATGTGATCTAGAGAAAGACTCAACTCAAATGGAGGGGGGTCTATTTCATTTTTTAACGAGCTTGACAAAGACAATGAACTATGCTTGTAAATATTGTGCACTACCAAAGGATCACGTGATTCTAGGGACCATTGCACCTGATTCAAAATAATATTTAACGTGGAAACCTTTAGGGTGCCAGGAGGAGGCAAAGGAAAAATTCTCATGAGTGAGGAATCCATAAGGAGACCTACTCCTACACTCTCATACTCAAGACTGGAATGTCCTAGAAAAGGGACATTATTTGTTGGGGTGTTATGGATATCACTTGTATAATAGTCAAGTTGGTCAATGGTGACGATTTTCCCTTGATGGAGAAATTTCAAAAGACAAAACACCGAATATGTGACAGTGGTCATCACATAGAACCGACTACGATCAAGAAACAAAATATAATTGAGGGGAGCACCAACCACTTCAATGTCGACATAGACACTTTTTCCTTTCAATTCCATGGTGAAAGACTACAAGATTCCATAAGGTGTAAATCCGCGTCCATAAAATTATTCAAGGGTGGTAGGAGACTAGTTAATTTGTGTAGAACCAATGGCTCTCCAGCATGACAAATACATGACACAGGTGGAGGCTCCTTCATCCAAAACAATGCGATGAATGTTTTTCCATGAACCATAACTTGAATTTGGAATGCTACTTGGTGGGCGAGCCTTGGTTTAAAATAATCTATATTGAACATAATCATATTTGATAGCTATGGATCCACAACTCTAATGGTTGACAACATGGTTCTACATTGACTTGGATAGTTTTGTAGAACTTTGAGTGTCAACATAGCATAAGGTGCTTGCACCAAATATTCAACAACATTGTAGTTTTGAGTGGCTCAAGTACTTGGATTAAATACCAAAATACTTGGTCATTATACTAACAGTATCCTTACACATAAAAACCTGAGCATTGCTTGAGGAAGCATCCCCATGGTGGGAATGATCTACATTTCCCCTTTGCGGAGGGGCAGGATTTTGTGCAACCATTTGTTGTTGATGAACCGAGAAAGGGTTAGTTAACACTACGGGTAGGCAGGTACCTTTTAGAAATTTATTGACTTCCTCACGATGAGGGAAGTATTTTGTGTAGTGGTCCTCCATACAAATAATGCAAGGAAACTTAGATTTCCTTTTCAATTGAGTATCAACAGTCTTTGTACTCTCCTACTAGTTAGAAGATATCTTGGATTTAGCCTTGTTTTTCTTCTTGCCTCTGGGTTGCTAAGATGAATTGGATTGAACTGCATTCATCTCAGAGGGTTGAGTAGGAGTGGAAGTATTTTTGGTGTTTGTAATAGAACCTACCATGCCATCAGCATGGGTTTCAGGAGTATTTCTTGTCGGATCATTCGATGGGAGACGAGAATGAGGGATTAGATCATAAAGTGTGTCAGACTGAGAATATACCAAGTCCAAATATCGAGCACAAATGATAGATTTATCCTTAGTAAAAACACCTCCCATGGAAAAATCTCTAGCAATGGGTGGAAAAAGTGACTTTGTAAACCAATCCACCAGGAGTTGGCTCTGCATTACAGCTTTAATCAACTGTATTCGCTGCCTCCACTCATTAATATGATCAGATATGTCAGTGGAAATGGATTGTTGGAGCGAGGTCAAAATATCTGTATCGGTCTCATACCATATATGCAACTGAAAATGTGTTAGAAAATCCATGGAAAGAGAATTAAAGTCGATAAAGGAGTTTCATGACAACTCAATACACCATTTGGTTGTTTCCCTTGTAATTGTTCTATGAAAAAGCCTCAAATGAATGGAATCATCCATTAAAGAGTTTTAAGAACACCATAAATGGAAGGTCATAACATGATTGTTAGGATCTTCTCCAGGTTTTTCGTCAAATTTCAGGATTTGGGAGGGTGATTTGGTAGGGATGGAGGGCCAAAATGAGGCATGTTGAATGGGATTGCTTGTCAAATGTGACATATCTGGTAAATCATTATGTAGCCAAGAATGGAAGTTGTTGGTTATCTTCTAGATACTAGTAGTAACCATGTTGTATGGGAACACCAGTAGGAACATATACAGGTTGTGATGAGATGGAAAAACTAGATGGTCCTCCTATGTATTTTGGTTGACTTGAGGTTCCCCCCATGTACATTGGTTGTTCTGGTTGTCCACCCATCTATGGTGGTTGTCCTGAATGTCCACCTATGTACTGTGATTAACTCGACGGACCTCCTACATATTGTGATTGATGTGATGGTCCTCCCATGTATTACAGTTATCCCGATAGGCCTCCTATATATTGTGTTTGAGGGGGAAGTTATGTTGGAATCATGGGGTTCACAGATTGACGGGGAGAAGGTCCTTGCTGAGGAATGCCCGCTGGATTAGGTTGACCCCATAAGGGATTTGCAACTCTTGGATATGGTTGTCTAGGATATAGGCTAGTGGTAGTAGGGATGGAAGGACTTATAAGAGAAACTTGTCCCTAGGTTTGTTTATGTTTTACTCACATAGGAGTGTGCCCCATGGCTGAAGGTTTCCTCCCAATAAAAATTTTCCCTCCAACTGAAGGTTTCCCCCCAGCTAAAGATTGGCCTCCCATTGAAAATCGACCTCCAACGAATGGTGTACCCAATGGTAAAGTTGGAGATGGAGGCTGAGTAGCTTTTGTAACCATGGTTGTGTGAACGAATTGAATGTTGGTCATTTGACCAATGGAATGACCAATTGAAGTATTTGGTGTGTGCATACATGGAAATAGTGAAGCTGGAAAGTTACTTGACTCATGTGTGAAGCGAGATGTATTCGCAAGTGGTTGTGTTGGGGTTACCTGGGTCACTGATGTTCCCATTAAACAAGAAGTGCCAGCAGTATCAACAACAAGAGTTGTGGATAAAGATAAATTCCCAAGTCCTTCTGGAAAACCAAAAATCAATGGGTTCATGCCAAAAGATTGTGTAGTGGTTGAACTAGGTGGTAAATAGTAATAAGAATAGGCATCGAGAAATATCATTGATGTCATCTCAACGAGTAATGGGACATGTGGATCATTGATAGAAGGATTTACTGGGAGGACAATGCCTTCTACAAAGGTCATAACTGGTTCTTATTCGTGGTGGTCACTTCCAAGAGCTGCACTCCCAACTTCAGAAGTCATTTCCTTGTTAATAATTCCTTCATTGGAAGGATGGTTTTGATGTTCATTAATTTCAGGATCTATACCTTGCATGCTACGAGATCTTCGAAGCCTTCCATCGACCACAATGAAAGTAACAACATTTCCTAAGGCCAACTACTAATCCATATTTAAAAATGGAATGAAATGAAATGAAGATGTAAAGTAGAGAAATACAAAGAGGTACAAAAAACATGATTTCTAATAATAAAGAGAAAGTGTTGAAACTGTAAAATACAGACTAAAAACAAGCTTGTGGGAATGGAGGCAGCTTATCTCTGAGAAGAGATGTGGTGGTTGTGCTCATTTTCAAGAAGATGAGTAAAATAAGGCTCTAAAATCATTTTTACATCAAACATGAGTGGGAAAAACTATAAATCCAAAAACCTAACCCTAGGAAATGAAGCGCCAAAAGTCATGTGGGCCTTGTTGGGGTAAGTTGGTACATCAACTTTCCGGGGTCGTAACTTTTGCATACGATCTCCATTTTAGGCGAACGATAGCTCATTAGAAAGGTCTATATGAGGAATAAACATTATGCCATCACACTTTGACCTTGTCAGAAATGTGACTATGGCAATCCCAAAAAACTTTGTTTAGGGCCTCAAAATAGCCCTGGAAGTTCAGGACCCGAAAAAGATAGGAAAATAACTACCAAGATGAAAACTGCATCTGAGCTAGTTGGAATAGGTAGGTGGCTATTGATATCCACCTGGATCAAATATGAACTTCAAAAGAAATACATTTCATAACAAAAATCTATAGGTAATCATCCAAGCAAATAATAGATAAAATGATCTTTTGAAGACGGGATGTCAAGTCGTCAACAAAGATATGAGAAGCAGTTACCTCGACCTCCATTTAACAACCCTTCTTGGTGCAAGTAACCCTCACTTTGTAAAGCCACCCTCCAATGGTACCAAAAGTGTCATACGAAGTTTGCCCTAGGTACCATGGGAATTCCCCCACAATCACCTACGTAGATACCTAGGAAAGGCCACTAGGGATACCAACTCGTAGTCAGCCACCGGGGGGGGTACAGTCAATATTCTGGACCAAACGTATGGGAAGAATATCAAAGTACATAATTCATCAAGAGAACTGAAGACAAGTTGACCGATAAGACTCTTTAGGATCCCAAATGGATTCGAGATTCACGAAACACTGAGACCAAATGAAACCAATGGTTTCTCAAGAAAAAACCCCAGTATACTATTGTTCCTCTACGATTGGTCAAGCTTTCGAGGGGTAATATTTGCTTCTCTTCCACACATGACCTCGTGTTTAGCCCTACGTTATAATGGATTCACGGCTATACCTATACGAAAATTGGATTTTTATCTCTCTTTAGTAGTCTATAGTATGTTTAGTAGTCTTGGATAATTTACTCACTTTCCAAGTCCAAAGACCCTAATCCTATGTTATTGTTGATGTGCTATAAACCAAAAATGTCTAGTTGATTTTATTAGCGTGTGGTTTATTTTAATGGTTTTTTTTACTCTGAAGATTCATGGAAATGAAACTTATGATGTGTGATACTTGACTCCAATACAATGCAAAAAGATTGAAATGCAATTCTTTATTTTTGATGAATTTTATCTATGGGAAGGAGATTCAGAGTTTTATTCTTCTTAACACAAGCAAGCACTCAAAATTATGAAACTTTTTCACTTTGCGGAAGCAAGAATGTCAAACTACCAAACAAATGTTTATGAAATTCAAATGCACATGCAAGACTAGCTCTTTTAAAAAACGTGTACCAAAACCAATTTCCTAAGAATGCAAAAATTTATTTGTTCGATTATGCATGCAATGAAATGAAAAAATTTTATGCTTCTTTCTTTCAATTGCAATGAAAGATATACATTTTTGACACAAAGAAATACGAAGAAAAAAAGAAATCAAACAAAGTGCACTCAAAAAATGTAAAAGAGAAAGAAGACAATCACTCTTAAAAATCCTAACAAACGAGCAGTAAAAACCAAAGATTCAAGCTGGGTTGCAATAAACAAAAGAGTTTCAAGCATTCAAAAGACCAAACATTTCTAAAGAGGCAATAAAGAAACTCAAAACAAAGCAACCTTTGCAAGTTCAAGTTAACAAAAACTTCAAAAACAATCAAGTTAATCAGAAGTCTGAAGACTTATGAGGTGAAGATCAAACTACTAGAAGGTAGGTTGGATCAAGGGATCTTGTTAACCCAAGGCAGTCATACAATTTCATAACTTAAATAATTATAAAACTCAAGGGAGGTAAAATAAGTGATAAATGACAATCTCTTAAAGAAACAAATTCAAAATCAAACCCTAGGGACTCTAGGCTAAATCCTCCAATCAGAGGACTGAGAAGAATAGGGAAAAAAATCTTGAAACCAAGTAAAATAGGGGATCAACGCTCTTGTATCAATGGATATAGAGCATTGATGAGGGGGTAAATTTCCCTATAATCTTATTAGGGGGCATTAGTAATGCTCTATAAGCCTCTCTGGGGGAGCATTGATGCCTGAAAGTGATGAAAAACACTCAAAACATTTCCCAGACTCAACAGAGACCAGGTCAATGACTCTGTAAACTGCTCAATGAAGTAGAGGGAAGGGGGATGATTGAAAATCAAGCACCAAACAAGATCAAATCATAAAAAAGACTCAACAAATACTAGTCAAACCAAGGGAAGACTAGTCAAAGTCCATCCCCAATGGAGTCACCATTTTTCTATTGTGAGAAATTTCACCCTACGGATAGGTTGAACTCCCCTTTGGAACAAGACCCCTTCTTTGGTCCAAATACAAAATAAAACAAATGGTTACTACTTCCTTTTAGATCTAGTTCCTTAACCTATAGATAGAAGAAGGGAGACACACTTGTTTCCCAAAGTTTGTCCTTGTTGCTTCGTCCTTTTACCTCATTACTCCAATTCCTTCAATGACCCAAGAGACCTACAAAACAAGAGGAAAGAAAATCTTTCTACTTCTACTAGATCTTGTTAGGTGAGAGATAAATCTATCTATACCTGATTTGACTTAAGCATAGACATTATCATGAACATCATAATGAAAGGAATAGGCCAAGTTTATATTAATGGAAAGCCAATAAAGAAGGCACCTACAAATCATGTTTTATGTTGCAACAATATTCTCCCAGCTCTCTAGTCCATCCCTTGCATGAATGTCTTGAGATCAGAGTGATGACACTTTCATGGATTTTCTTTCCCTTTCTCCCATGAATGGCCTTGTTTATATATGAGTTGAGAGGTTCAACCACCATAACATTTTAAGGGAATGGCTGACTTAAGCATAGACATTATCATGAACATCATAATGAAAGGAATAGGCCAAGTTGATATTAATGGAAAGCCAATAAAGAAGGCACTTACAAATCACGTTTGATGTTGCAACAATCTTCTCCAAGCTCTCCAGTCCATCCCTTGCATGAATGCCTTGAGATCAGAGTGATGACACTTTCATGGATCTCCTTCCCCTTTCTCCCATGAATGGCCTTGTTTATATATCAGTTGAGAGGTTCAACCACCATAACATTTTAAGGGAATGGCTAAGATATTTACTCCTTAGGTTAGGATTTTGTACCCAAAATAGAAGGAAAGTAAATGACTCGAGTGTGTGTGTAACATACAATATATATATATATAATACTAAGTGATAATAATCATAAATAATAATAATAATAATAAATAGTTATTAATTGTATAAGGGATGCATCCTTTCATGAATGGTCGCCATATGTGCCTTTAGGTTCTCTATATATTTGGCACTCTCATTGTACATCTATTCATCATATATTATCTATTTTATGTCATTATATACATTTTTATTCAATATATTTATTGTCCAGTATGGATTACAGTTATTTATTCCATTTATGATGGATGTTTGTCATAAGAACCAGATTGGTTCTTTACATTGGTATCAAAGCTTCATTGTTGATCCTGGCCATTAGCCATACAGGCTTGTAGCCCCATACAAAAAAAAAATAGAGTTTCTCTAATTTATCTAGGTCTTTGACCACGTGACGACATTTTTCCATTAAAAAAAAAAATTATCAAAAATTACCATTGAAGAAATAATCCTTCTGCTGCAAGAAAATTAGAAGAAAAAAATTACAATGGTAACTTTTTGCAACTTTTTATATACACGTGGGGTCGAAGCCAAAATAAGAAGTAAATGACCTAAGTCTTTTGGAGTAATATTAATTCAACCAAAGTCAGAAGATATTTTAGCAAAGTAATAACTTGTGTAAAGGATATTCATAAAGGAAAAGTAAGAAGAGAGGATATCATATTAAATATTGTGGAGTTAGAGATATCCACAAAAATACAAGGAAAGGTTTTATAATAATTTATAAACGACACCATCATAAATTTATGTAAAAAAAAACAAGTTTGAAGGATTATTATATTTTTAAAATTGAAGTAGATCTTGGAAAGTGAGGGGTAGTTAAAAGAGAAAAAAGATATAAAGTAAAATAATATATTCCAAAGTTAAAGTATTAAAAAAAACAAAAGTGAAAAAGTGTATTATTTTAAAAGTGGGTTCTTGAAATTCATACATTTATCATTTATTAAAAAAATATATCAAGTGAATGATGACATCTACAAAGAAAATATTTTCGACAAAATGTCCCTATTGCGCAAAAGAGGAAGAGTATGAAAGGGGCCTTATGAATGGAACTCGCCCTTGTCTATATTGTAAAAATATTTTTACTTTAGTAGAAAATCAAGGTGACACGTATTGGGAAGTGAAAATAAAAGAATTAGAGAGCCAATTAATTCATTATCAACAACACAACATAAATTTACAATTTCAAGTTGGATTGGAGCAAATGCTAAAAAACCAAGAAAAGAGACAAAAACAAAATCTTGAGGGAAAATTACTAGAAAAAGAAAAAGACATTTCTTACTTAAAAAATCATAAACAAAAGTTATTGGTACAAATAAACGAGTCAAAAGATAAGAAGCAAAGGGATTAGAAGTCAGAAAAAGCATATTGCGATCTCATTAAGAAATTAACAGAGAAAGATAAAGAGAATTGTCGTTTAAAGAACCATAATCAAAACTTGGTTGAACAAATTGAAGAAGTTAAAGAATGAGAAGAAATTATATGAAAAAAGATGAAGAAAGCTCTTGCCTAAGAATCCTTAATCAACAATTGCTTGCACAAATTAAAATTTTAAAGAACAAAATAATGGAAAATTTGGAATCAAAAAATGAAGACGTCAAGTCAGGAAATAAGGAAGAAATTTTACATTTAAGGCGACATAATCAAGAATTACTTACCCAAATTAGAAAGGTAAAGCATGATAAGAAGTCTTTACAAGAAGAGCTAGATCACAAAGAAACAATGACTAAATCAGTTGAAATAGAGAGGCTTCTAGTTCAAAAAATCCAAACCTTAGAGAAAGAAACAAACACTGATCCAATTGAATTACCAGAAACACCAAAAGTTGAAAAAAGATCCAATAAACAATATTCAGAAGAGATTTGGGTGCATTTTCATCATCCAAATCACAAGAGTCGTTATGACCAACAACAAGGACAATAGGAATTTAAACAATGCTCTTCTTACCAATAACTAAACTATAACATCGAAATAGAATGAAGAAAAAATCGACAACTTCTATGGAAGCCTAAAACAAGAAATCATATATGAACAATCAATCATCAAACAATTCCAATGAAAGTAGATTTGGGATGGATCACTTCCAAAAAGATGTAGCATATTACTTTAGGAATTTGAAGATTATATTGTTTTGTTTCTTCAAGTGTCACAATTACAAAACAAAAGATCATGAGAAGTCAGTTCGCGTTAGAACAAGAGATAGGTCCTTCTCTAATCATGCTTTGAGGGCAAAGCATTTTTAAGGGGAAGGCAATGTATCATACAATATATATATATAATATTAAGTGATAATAATCATAAATAATAATAATAATAATAAATAGTTATTAATTGTATAAGGGATGCATACTTTCATGGATGGTCATTGTTAGCGCTCAAAAGTGCACCATAAAAATTTTGACTCCTTAGTCAAATTTTCCAAATTCTCAAATACTTAGCCAAGACCCAAAAAGCTCCAAACTCCTCCATGAATTATGATAATCTCTCACTGATTGTTTTTTCCAGAAACCCTGTGGTATTTGTTCTCTTGATCTGTATTACAAAAAATCACAATGCCTATCATACTCTGCCAAATTTACAAAAGCTTGCTAGCTTCTTACCCTTTGTTGCTTATGAGTATCCTAAGATTTCAAAACGCTTCTTAGATTGATTTGAAATCCATCTAGGAAGGTGACTTAGTTCTTATCATAAAAGTTACATACTTATCATAAATCCAAGTTTAGCTTTGAGCTCCTTTGCTTTCATTTGAAAATCAAACTGATTTTTGCCTTAAATCCTTGAGTCCATGATTTTTGCAAAACAAAAACAAACAAACAAAAAATTAGTTTTTATTTGTTTTTGTAAAAAGAAAAATATTCTATTATCTATTGGGAAAATTTTCAAAATTATTGGGCCCATAGGCCCAATCTCCAATTATCAAGTCGACAAAGAACTAAGGACAAGTCCATGAGCTATCAATATAAGCACCCAACACAACACAAAGCACCAAAGTCGAGACAAAGTGCCAAGCCACATGGAGGAGGAGTCCACAGGAGGCTTTCATATTGCTCTACGTGTCAAAAGTAATATACTACACTTGGGTATATAAAGTATTGAAGTTGTTATAAATCCGATGCATATGGGATAGCTCCGCACAACCAAATTTCACTTCTTGCCCGATGTGAAGGATCTTATATCAGATCATTAATGTAAAGAAGGAGCACCGAAAACAAAATGTCTAGGTGTAGAAGCCATCGTCCCTACATTCAAGAATCATAAATAAAACATAATATATTCATCAAAGCGCACAGAGAATGGCATCATTTAAGCATCTCTTCACAATTCGAGGATAAGATCATGGCACCGCTGACAGCTTTATCCTCATTTTTTTAGCATGAAAGCGACAGGTGTTTCCAGATTCAAAACAAATTCGAGACTTCAACTTCATTGGCTCGAGATTTTGGGCATTTTTTCTAGTTTTCCTACAACATAGTCTTATTTTAGTATGTAGATTAGATTTGTATCCGATAAGATATAAACAGTTTTGTTAAAGTAATCATCTATATAAATAATGATTGGTGAATAGCTGCAGGTAGAGGTTCCGTTTTTTCAAAGACTCGAGAGGGATTTAGAAGCAGATGACTAAATATATCAGTTTGTAAACCATAGGGGTATGTGGCTGTAATCTATTATGTTATTGAAGATTCATCTGAGCTATTTTATCAGATTGTCTTCTATGTTATTTATTCTATTCTTCTTCTTATTTGAACGTATTATCTTTGATTTATGGATTCCTGAAGCAGAAAAATATTTGTTGTAAACTTGCCCATCTATCATAGTTTACTATTCAAGAACATCTAAATTCTCTTTGCAAAGAGGAACTTTTCTTAGTGAATGTTCATTCTCTTCATCATTAAACAAATCCTTTGTCTGATAGGCAGCTTTAATGCCTTCAATGAGTAGAATACTTATGACTCCATTGCCCAATGGTCCATCACTGATCTGTAGTGACCTCTGTTATCTTTTCCTTTCTTTCAAGTCTTATTGATCCCTGATATAAACCTATTATTTGAGAATTCTACTCACTAAAACTAGATTTGTATGTTACCAAGTTTACTCCCATTTGTATTCTGGGGGTGACTCTTGGAGAGCTAACATTTTTGTGTTGTTGTCGGTGAAAGAAGTTGAAGAAATCTTCCCTAGGAGAACAACATTGAGAAGATCCATCTCTTGATGGTAGACAGGAGTAGGACACAAGCTTAACTACAATATTCTACCTGGCGACTCCAACTTCATTACAGATGAATTTATCAGTGACTCCACTAGTTTGAAATGGACAAGATTATGGCTCAGAGGTATGGATTTTGTGATTTCACAAATATATCTAGTTTTCCGAATTCCGAGCCTGATAGAAGTGAATGGGAAGGTTTCCTTCCTAGATTTAGAGGAGAGGATTGGGAAGTGCTAGCTGAGTTTTTATTAGAATTTCATGATTGCATGCTTAAGATGAAAGTGGTACATGAGGATGTCTTGATTAAGTTGTTTATATATTCTTTGGATGGATCAAATCGAGGTTGGTGTAGGTCACTCTCAATGGCTTCTATTTCTTCGCTGAACCAATTTCAAGCATCTTTTCATTTGTTTTGTAAAGAATAATTTTCCAGCTGATTTACTTTATCCAGAATGTTGTTATGACTTTGATTTGTTGTGTAAAGGAGCTGATAATCATGAAATATTAATGTGTGTTGAAGAGGATATTGCAGTAGAAGAGATCATTCATGATAATCAAGATATTGAACATTTACCTGCTATTATTATTTTTTATTTTTATGGATCTGAAGATATTTTTTCTCTAGATTTGAATCATGAAGATCGTCTTTCTTTTAGTCAGATGGAACTTGAGAATAGTGAAGGCAGTCAGCAAGAAATTTCAGTTTTGCACATGGAGGAGATTGGTGGCAGTTATAAAACTAAGCATGTGCAGAAGCAATTCAGTTTTCAGTTGGAACAACAACAAGAAGAGGTATTTATTTACAGCTTGATTGACCCTATTGTTGATTATCTGGAGTCTTTGAGCAATACAGATGCCAAGTCATTCTTGTCAAATGAAGGTTGGGTCTTTTTTCCTTTCGAGTTGCACTTTTGTATGTCATGGATTCTTCTATTTTTCCAATCCAGATCAAGAATTTTACCAGTTAATCAACTATTTGCATGGCTTCATTGGAAGCATGATTTCACTTGATCGAGAAGCAGCACAATTGGGTAGAGTAGGAGTAGGATTAATAAAGCTCGGTTCTCAAGCGTTTGGGTTTACATTAATTTTGTTTTTAGTTTGTGAATATTCTCACTTTTCAATAAGAAGCGGAGATGCTTTCATGCATACATGTTTTGTGGAAAGAAACCAATGGGTAAGGCCATTGGAACTGCTAGGTTCTTGGAGCCTTACCGGGAGGTCTCCATCCCAGTTGGAGCCAAATGTTAGCACTCAAAAGTGCACCATTAAAATTTTGACTCCTTAGCCAGATTTTCCAAATTCTCAAATACTTGGCCAGGACCCAAAAACCTCTAAACTCCTTCAATTCTGATAATCTCTCACTAATTATTTTTGCCAGAAACCCCGTGGTATTTGTTCTCTTGATCTGTATTACAAAACATCACAATTCATATCATACTCTGCCAAATTTACAAAATCTTGCTAGCCTCTTACCCTTTGCTGCTTATGAGTCTCCTAAGATTTCAAAATGCTTCTTAGATTGATTTTAAATCCATCTAGGAAGGCGACTTAGTACTTATCATAAAAGTTACATACTTATCTTAAATCCATGTTTATCGTTGAGATCCTTTGCTTTCATTTGAAAATCAAATTGATTTTTTCCTTAAATCCTTGAGTCTATGAGTTTTGCAAAACAAAAACAAAAACAAAAAAATTGGTTTTTATTTGTTCTCGTGAAAAAAAATCTTCTATTATCTATTGGGAATATTTTCTTCAAATGACCAAAATTATAGGTCCCATAGGTCCAATTATGAAGTCGACAAAGCACTAAAGACAAGTGCACGAGATATCAATATAAGCACCCAACAAAACATAAAGCACCAAAGTCGAGAAAAAGCGCCAAGCCACATGGAGGAGGATCCCACGGGAGGCTTTCATATTTCTCTACACGTCGAAAATAATATACTACACTTGGGTATATAAAGTATTGAAGTTATTATAAACCCGATGCATATGGGATAGCTCTCGCACAACCAGCTGCCACTTCTTGCCCGATGTGAAGGAGCTTATACCAAATCATTAATGTAAAGAAGGAGTGACGAGAACAAAATGTCCAGGTGTAGAAGCCATCATCCCTGCATTCAAGAAGCATAAATAAAACATAATATATTCATCAAAGCGCACAAAGAATGGCATCAGTTAATAATATCTTCACAGTTCAAGGATAAGATCATGGCACCGCTGGCATCTTTATCCTCATTTTTTTAGCATGAAAGTGACAGGTGTTTCCAGATTCAAAACAAATTCGAGACTTCAACTTCATTGGCTCGAGATTTTGGGGCATTTTTTCCAGTTTTCCTACAGCATATTCTTATTTTAGTATGTAGATTAGATTTGTATCCGATAAGATAGAAACAATTTTGTTAAAGTAATCATATATATAGCTAATGATTGGTGAATAGTTGTGGGTAGAGATTCAGTTTTTTTAAAGACCCGAGAGGGCTTTAGAAGCAGATGCATGAATATATCAGTTTGTAAGCCAGAGGGGCATGTGGTTGTAATCTATTATGTTACTGAAGATTCATCAGAGCTATTTTATCAGATTTTCTTCTATGTTATTTATTCTGTTCTTCTTCTTATTTGAACGTATTATCTTTGATTTATGGATTCCTGAAGTAACAGAACATCTATTGTAAACTTGCCCATCTATCATAGTTTACTATTCAAGCACATCTAAATTATCTTCGCAAATAGGGTCTTTTCTTAGTGAATGTTCATTCTCTTCATCATTAAACAAATAATTTGTCTGATAGGCAACTTTAATGCCTTCAATGAGTAGAATACTTATGAATCCATTACCCAATGGTCCATCACTGATCTGCAGTGACCTCTGTTATCTTTTCCTTTCTTTCAAGTCTTGTTGATCCCTAATATAAACCTATTATTTGAGAATTCTACTCATTAAAACCAGATTTGTATGTTACCAATATTACTCCCATTTGCAGTTTGGGGGTGGCTCTTGGAGAGCTAATAATCACCATATGTGCCTTTAGGTTCTCTATATATTTGGCACATCTATTCATCATATATTATCTATTTTATCTCATTATATACATTCTTATTCAATATATTTGTTGTCCAGTATGGGTTACAATTATTTATTCCATTTATGATGGATGTCCATTGTAAGAACCAGATTGGTTATTTATAGTGTGAGTCATCCTTTGACCAAAACCATACCAAAAAATCCCGAGATTTTCCCTTAGAAAGAGGTGGAACTACTCTAACTACACTAACTCTCCCCCATAACTGGCCACAAAGCATTAGTAACACTCCCCGGACACCCACAGTTCATTAGGGAGTGTTAACTCTCCCTATGCATGGGAAGGGGGGCGTTAGTTTTCAAACAGGGTCCAAATCTTAGGGAAAGTTGTTAGGTTTCAACATTTTTTCAATGTTTATTGATTCACCATGGTTTAGGGATTATGAAAAATGGTGGTGACACTTAGCAAAGTGCATGTGACACTTAGTAAGGTGCATACGACACTTCACAAAGTGAATGAGACACTTAATAAGGTGTATCACACTTTGCAAAACTTTGCCACACTCAGGTGTAGATAGATGTGACACTTAAGTGTGACATGTTGATGTGTAACACATGTATTAGCTTGTACGTGACTGTCACAACTAGAGTTTGTGTATGTATGCCTTTTTTCTCACTACAGCCCGAATATGTACATGAATTTCACCTCTGCAACTCACATATATACGCGATTGTGCTTTATGTGGCCCGCGTACACCCTATTAAGCCTATAAAAACTTAGTTTTTCCTCAGTACAACTATTTCTCTGAAATACGTCCTTCGATTTTTTCCTGTTGGTTATGGATCTTAGATCTGGCTTCCCCTCAGAGCATGTGCTCTGATACCATGTTGAAAATTTTCTCTTACTCTAACACCTAAGTACTTTTCTATCTAGTTATTTCCTTACTACAATCAAATTAGTAGCTCACAAAACAAAAATATATTGTTGAAAAATTCAACTCAATAAATCTAGCGGAAGAAAAAATTGAAACCAAATCATGCACATATAAACACCAATATTTTTTGGTAGATACCCATGGAAAAACCCCAAAGGGAAAACCAGTACCGAGATTGATTTTATTATGCTAAAATTAGGACTCCCATAATAGGGATAATGGTGCACTGAGAGAAATACAATTGCAGACAAACCTGACAAAATATGATATGTTGTACAACCCAAAACTGCATGTTTTTCGAGGTGTGCACAATTTTCCTTAACAAAACCCATGTATGTATGTGATTGTCTCCTCTGAAACCCATGTGCATGTACATAAATCATGTACGACAAGCTTCGTATGATGTGACACTTCCCTGTGACTTCACTTGACTGAACCCCATCTGTGTTTCCTTTGTTCTCTCTTCTCCTTGACCTGATCTCTAGATGGAAGTCCTTCTCCACCTATATAAGATATTGAATCATAGTCCTTCATGATCCAATACTTTGTGTCAACTCCCTCAACACCAGTGTCAAATCTCATTCTCTTTCACCCTATCCTTGCTTTTATAATCGTGATTTATAATCTATTTATAATCTCCAAAGTGATTGATGGTTGAGATTAATTCTCATAACCACTTGAGATTTAGAAACATGCTAATTACTTTTAGAACTTTCTTTAAGTAACTCAATTAAATAATTACACAATTAATTAATAAAAAAAAGCAACTTTAATAATTCCTTTAATTAAAGTAAATCCAAGAGTAGAAGGCTTTGGATGATTTCCACGTGTCTACACACATAGAATTTTGTGGATATACTTGTCCGATGCTACCACTAGCATCAACATGTATAATCTTAGAGGAGGATATACCTTCAATCACTCCCCCCCCCCCCCCCCCCAAACCAAAACCACATTGGAATATGTAACTGGAGAGGAGCTAGTGAGCCGTTTACTCGCTACTACATCTATAGGATTTGATTTGAGATGACCGAACACCAATTACGTTCTCAGGGAAATCCTTGAAGCAACATTCCCTTTGTTACCTAACCACGTGTATCCTACCTTCAACATTAGTAGAGGCTAAAGCCTTTTAAAACTTATTATTAAGGGTAACATTAGGATGGGCCACTAGAAAATTGGCCTTATCCAACAAGGGGAAATTCCCAATCCTATGGTTTAGTCTCTAAAAATGAAAAAAATATGTAACATCCTGATGGATACATTTTGGATAGACCTAGATAAAAAAATTCTTTGTAGGTTTTAAGACATGTTGACTTAAATACAAACATGTTCTTGAGGTTTATGGTTAATTTTTTTTAGGGATTGTATCAAATAATCTCCCTAGGGGAATCCTAAATGTATCAAAGTAATTCCAAGTATTGCATTCAGAGACCCAAGAACTCAAACCAAATGGGACAATAAAGTTGAGGGGTTTCGTCCACCAAAAAAATTTCATACCACTCAAACACTACCATAAGGGTCGTATGATACATCTAGGGGTCCAACATGAACACCTCACAAGCATGGCAATCTTCCTTGAAGGTAAATTGGAAGAATCCTTTAGTTAGCTTCTTGGTAACCATATGAATCTAGTTGTAAGGCTCTTATGCATCCTTAACTTAAGGCTCTTAGGCATCCTTAACTTAAGGCTCAGTGGCATACTTTAGAGTAATCTTACCCACACATTAACCCAAGAGAGTTCAATGTTTAAAGCCATCACACACAAACAACATATTATTCCACATGAATATTAACAAAAAAATCATTTGGAGGAATCTCAATACCTCATGGTAAACTATGGGAACAAACTTTTGGGGACCTTTGGTGCAGCATTGATGTCATTTTTAGCGCCTCCAACAAAAAATACATACAAAACATCAATTAGATGGCTAATAAATGTGGTGATGATGCTCAAATATCTTAGTGTGCAGGCTCATAACATTCTGCTTGCTTAAATGTCAAACCCAAAACTTCAAATTTGTTATGCCAACTATACAATGCCCCCTAGACCATTTTTATGACAACTTAATAACACCCTCCATCTATGATAATAACACATCCCATACAAAAGAAAAACATAGACATTGATATTGAAATCTCTTCTCGCTGGAAGTAGGCATGATATACCTTCAAGCATTAACATGAGAAAGAACATTTTTTGTTATCATTTATGATATGCCAATATGACATAGACATATATGTTTACATGTGGGTAACATGAAGGAGTCAACTAACAGACAATTGAGATTTCTACATGCAGGTAATTGGAAGGAGTCAACAAATCCAAAACTGGGAGCTCATTGTGTGTGGAAGCATTGGAGTTTATTGGCTTGGACCACTACAAAAGACAACTAAAGGTATAATTCAATGCTTATGGCATGGGAATAGTCTAGTTGTAGGTAAGTGATATTCATGCTTGACAACAATAGACCATGGGTAATTCTCTTAACCATTTAATCAAAGAATGTGTTACCTGTTACATGTGAATGCACAATGCATAAGCCACACCTCATACTATTGATCAAGCCAATGGGAAATAGTGTTCTAGGTGCAAGTCTAGCAAATTGTTAACACAATTATCAATTATAAACATAGTGCACTGTCAATTGGACTATTACATAGAGTTTATTGAAACCAAAAACGTTTTGTTGGCTATAGGCATATGGTTAAACAATTAACCAATAATACATTAAACCCAACTCAGAAATCACATTGATTTTGGGTGTTGTGGGGAATTAGCCAACCCAAAACTAATAATACATATAAAAAATAAAAATAAAACTATATTAATTACACATCAAATCACAATTACACATTCAATCATAGACACATAGATTTACCCTAGAAACTTAAATGTGAAAACCAACATTGAATGACTTTGCTCAACCTTATTTTCTCAACAATTGTAGAATTACAATTATATTTTGGCTCTGTAGAACTTCTATAGATTACAATATTAAAGACTTCTCATGTAATCCCTCTTTTCTTTGCCAAAGAATCCCTTATCCAATGTTGTGCAAAGGTTTATAGGTTGAATTAGCTTGCTCGAAGTTGCTAGAATTCTAAGCATCCCCAACTCTTCAACTTCTTGACTCTAGTGCTCTTCCTCCTTTGTCCTCTTATTAATAGAAATCTAGTTCATGATACATTTGTCCTTGTCTTTTTCTTCTTTCAATTTTTTTATCCTTTTAATTATTATTTTTCTTTCCTTGGATATGTAGTACTTTCAAGCCATGTGGTAGTAGACTAGACAAGTGTGGGGCCCTTCACACTGCGAACCACGTCCTTGGCATCAACCCATAGTATCAAGTTTCACTTCATAGCCAACATTTTGATTTTGTTGAGTATTATTCATTATTGAGCCATTAAAACCATTCAATGTTTATACATTTCTAGTTTTAGATCACTTGTCCCCATTAGGAGGATTTTGGTCTAAAAAAGTTGATTTTTTGAGGATATGGAAGTACATGGTCTCCACTCATCTCTTAAAGTCCACTACTCCATCAATTACGAAGGAAACTTGCTTCTTGTTCACTCTATTCAAGTTGTTGGTCTACCCTTGTTCCATTTCTATTAAGGATGTTTTTCCTCTCCCAGTGAGTGCTTTGATGATGTAGGCCTGACCACCTTTAACCAAGAAATATTTTTTCTCTATCCTATAGAAAGTCACATCCCTTTTTCATAGGTATGGGTTTCCAATCATCACATCACAAACATATAGTGGTGTAATTTGAAATTCCACTTAATGTGCATAATCAATGTTGATGGAAAACCTGATTTTGCATCTCTTGGTGATATTGATGCCCTCAACAACTACCCCTTCATTTTTTAGCAAAAATAAAGCTCCCCCATTCAACTTTGAAACTGCTCCCTATTTCACGACTTTTGGTTTCTAAGTGCTAGTTTAGGTTCCTATGGTTGTATAGTTTATTATCTTCTAATGATGGTATTATTATCCTCTTCACTCCCTTGATTTTGAGTCTTTTGGTGATGCATTCTTTTGGTCTAGAGTAGAATGCTTGGTTTCTCATGGGAGATCGTGGAGATCTCTCATGAGATTGGAAAGGAGAAAGGTGCTACGAAATCACTAACTGAATTCCAGAGATCTTTGAGGATTGGTATCCCGAGCTCGCAGAAAAAAGGTGCACGTGATTGCTGGAGTGGACCAGATGTGCAACCAAATCGCTGAGGATAAAGGTGGTACTGTGAAATCCTATGAAAATGGCGGAGCTCGCAAATAAAAGTTACACTAGATCGCAGAAAAAAAGGTGCACGTGATTGCTGGAGTGGACCGATGTGCAAACAAATCGCTGAGGATAAAGGTGGTACTGTGAAATCCTATGAAAATGGCGGAGGGGTACCATGAGATCGCAGTGTATTGCAGAGATCGTAGTGGTTTAACCATGAGATTGTAAAGCGAAGAGTGCCACCATATCGAGGAGTGTGCCATGAGATCACTGCAATAGTGTTACTTGGAGGTGTCACGAGATTGTATTGACATGCAACCAGTTTGATAATTTCTTATTTATTATCTCTATTACATTGATCGTATTATATACTGATTTGTAGCATGAATTCATTTTCACTAGTAATTCATCCTTTTAATCTTGTGTTTGGGTTAGAATAGGATTGCATCCACATATTAAATTAGAATTGTATTTACGATTTAGAATAATTTAAATTAGCAAGTCTTTATTGGAAGAGCAATTTATTTAGTTAGTGGCAATCATGCCTATATATCACTGGAGATTGTCATACTAAACGAGAGCAAGTCTATTTGGGACTTGCCATGGAGAAATCCTCCCTTTGTTGGCATTTGGACATTTTACTGTGTCAACATGATCCTTAGGGTAGATTTCTTTAGAATCCAATCTAATGAACATGGTTGTACTAGATCATGATTTCCTAGATCAAAATCATCTACTAAGGATTCAAAAACCAAATTATATTAAGAACCACTATCAAACAAAGCCTTTACCTTTTGATTCTTCACTTGAACTTTGATTTGGAATAGTACATTCATGTCTCCACTTTATATTGGTTGTTGCAATGTGGTATAGGCTATGGTTTCATCCACATCATAGGTGCTTTCTACCACTATGTCTTTTATCTTGGTAGTTTCATTTGTGGATTTCTTGCATTCGTGCCACTTTGGATGAAATTCTGGATGGAGTTTCTAGCAATTCTCATTTGTGTGCCCATCTATATCATAATGCTTGCAATGCCTATTACGATCCCTCCTTTTTTGGGATGTCGCTCCAATCTTCTTGCATTTTGTCTCGCTTGTCTCTTCTTGGACCTTTTGCCACTACTCATTCTTGGAGTCCAACTCAATGTAGAGAGATTTCTTCCTTTCCTCATCATTACTTTTCACACTAAGATGTCGCAATGGCTTTTGTATATGGTTGAATAGGCCTCCAACATACTTCACCACTACAACTCTTCCAAAGAGATACCCATCATGATGGATTGTTTCCTAAATTTAGAAGTGTATTCTTGTACCCCTTGTCCCTATTCTTACCAAAAGTACCATTTCATGAGTTGCTCCTCTTCATAGCATATTGGGTAGAATCCTTATTTAAACTATGGATTGAAGTCCTTCCATTTAAAAACCATGGGATTCTTGCCTATCATAATGCATCCACATAGATCTCCCACTAGAATAGGGCATGTCTGGTCATCTTCAAATGGGCAAAAGAAATTTGTTGTGCTTCATTGATTTGATAAAGGCCAAATAAACCTCCAATTGTTTCAACCAACTATTCAATATTTCCACATTAAATTTTTCATCATACATTGGTATTTCAAGCTTCACTTCAACTTTAAAAGGAACATTGGAAGATGAAGAAAGAGTGTTGTCATTACCTAAGTTTTCAAGCTTCTTGCCTTTGGAATATTATGGGTTAGCCTTGTGTTCTTCATGCCCGACCTTTGTTGAGTATCCTTCTTCACCCTTCATTACCAACAATTGTGTTACCATCTTTATCAATGCAACAATGCTTTGCTTCAACTAAGTAAACTTGACTTTCGAGTGATCTTGGTCATGTTCTCCATGAGAATTCCAGCCATTATTGGTTTTCTACTCCTCTCTAGGCCTTCTAGTAATGCTTCTAGGTGTTTAACATATAGGTTTTTCACCATGTTTTTCAAACTCAGGATTTGATACAATATGATCTATAGGCAATTGACTTATGGAATGTCCATCTCATCAACATATATGATCCAGGAGGATCTAAGGAATGATCATAGAGGTCCAGGAGGATCTGGAATGCTCATAGAAGTCCCAGGGGGTCCAGAAAAGCTCAAAATTCAACCAGATAAAATGATTGAGAAAAAAACATCAATGCATAGAGCTCATTTTTATCTTTCCAACGGTGTAAATGGTGCATCAAATGTAGTTCATATGCAAAATTTATGAGCGGCCAAAGTTACAGTCAAACCTGGAAAAAAGTCAAAGGTTAAAGTACTTGGGAAAATAAAGAGGTGACGCGTGTCACCACTGCAAAGGTGACATGTGGCACCTAATTGACCGCTGATTGGGTAGATTGTACCTCCAGGTGGACGAATGAAAAATTGACAAGTGGTAGACAATTGGTTCAATCATAGTTTGACATGTGGCATTGAAGAGCCAATGAGAAGGTGCCATGTGACAGCCTTCCATTGACCAATACAAGTCAATGTATATTAAAATTTATGGAGTCGACAGAGGTCGAACCCATTACCTCCATAACATAAAATTTAACAAAGCCCCCATACCAACAAGCCACACGATGATTCTTATTATACATACAACAATTAATATATTTAAGTTGTAATAAAGGTTTCATTGGGTGGCTAAAAGGCCGAGGGATTAGCCCTAGCCCCTAGTCGAAGCCATACCACATGACCTATAGATGTTCACGGAAGGGATAAGAATATGTATATATCCATGGGGCATATAACCATATGTTATATGGTTATAACAATACGTATAACCGTATAACATAATCCCAAAAAATCACGGGGAATTTTAAGCTATATATTATATATAGTAAATATATATCCATTTAACAAAAGGCTACGAAATATATGGCAGTCAAGGGGAATGGAACCCATGACTTGCCAATTATAGCAAATAATTAAACAACCTACACTAACCAACTTTCCACTATATTTAGTTAGTTACAACTATGAACCAAACTATAGTTAATGCTTGTCACAAGTTTCAGAATTTGGTTAAGACGGGCGCCCTATTTAATGATGCGCAACCCAAGGCTATGGAAACACATTCCAATGCAAGAACACATGCCAAGGTTCATGAATTTCAATGCAGAGTGCATTTATGTGTCTCGAAGTGTGTGTCAATTTTGCATAAGCTTATGTGTTGCATGGAAAAGTGTGTCATAGGGTATATTGAAAGTGTGTCATAGGGTATATTGTCCACACCTAGGCAAGTTTATACTCGTTGGATTCGATTTTTCCGTTAATATTTTAAATATGAAGTCTGCTTTTTATCAAAGGTTATTTGTAAGAGTCTTATCTCAGTTTGTCATGTATGAGACATAGTCTCATTATACGTGTAAAAATGGCTTTTTCGGCCCATGTTCAGAATTTGGCTAGTGTTATATCAATTTTGCACGAAATTTCGCAAGGAATTCAATGGTAAACTTTGTTTCTACATTTCAGCAATGGATTTTCGGAGTGTCTTTTAAATTGTCTTTTTATAAGCCCTCACTGTAATGTAATTTGGCACTTTGAGATGATTAAGAACATTATTACTATCTAGAAAGAACTTGAAGATGAAGTAAATTATGTCATCAATATATGTAATTTGAGTTCTTTTTTATTTTATGTTGTGTCATCTCATAAATCCGCAAGTTATTCATCAATTTATGAGTTTATGGAAAAGTAAGATATGCACATGATATTTTGCAAATAGTCAAGAGATCTTCATTTAACGAATCTGATCGGATGTTTATGTGTAATTGAGAGTTATTTATACATCTAAGGATTTTCAGGTTGAATTGGTATTAGAGTTTTGTTGATATTCCCGTTCAAGTTGGTATCAAAACTCATTTGGTATTTTCAAATCATGTGGTATCATAGCCATATTTTGATATGTATTTGCAAGTGAATGCTTACGAGGTCCAAATTCAAGTGAGGTGAAGGAAAGATTGTAAGTTATAATCCTGAAATTGGTTCAAGGAACTTCACGTGAAGAGGAAAAATGTTGCATGAATAATTTATGTCTGAGATTGATAAGGAGTTTCTAAGGTTGTTCCTTGAGATGACAAATATGGTTAAAGAATTGTGGGAAGATCTAGAAAGAAGGAGAGAAACTCCTCATCAAAATGAAGGTGGTCTAGTTGAAACAATGGTAAAAACTAAAGTAGTTGAAGGAGGAGGAGAAGGTGAAAAACCTATAGGATCTCCTCCATTCCCATCATCATCATCATTATCTTCGTTTGATGAAAGTAAGTATTCTTCTCATAAGAGGAAAAAGTGTTCTATGAAGTGTTCTCATTCTCATGATTTTCCTTTATTAAATCTAGATGTTAAGTTTGATTTGCCTACTTATGATGGAGAGTTGAATGCAGAGAAGTTGGATAATTGGGTCAAACATATTGAAGTGTATTGCATGGTACAAAAAATCATACATGATACTTTAAAGATACAATTGGATACTCTTTGCCTAAGCAACACAACTTTGATATGGTGGGAGAGTCGGACACGAACTGATCTTATTCAACATGGTAAAATCGTCTCTTCCTAGATTGAATTTATTGTTGCATTAAGAAAACAATTTTATCCATTAACTTATATGAAAACATCTATGATTGCTTGGAAACATCTTAGACAAGAAAAAGGGTAGAATGTTCAAGCTTATACACAAGAATTTAAGAGGAAGGCATTGTCTTTGGGAATTCCATTACATACTCTTGAGACTCTTCTAAAGTATATTGGTGGTATGCCCTCATATCTTCACCATCATATATTGATGTTCAATCTTAATAGTATTGACGAAGTATTAGTTCAAGCTACACATCTTGAAGCCAACAAAGGAAAACATGTTGATGATGTCTTAGAGGAGCCACATGAATTCAAGGAGCAATTGAAAGGGAAAATGGAAGAGTAAGAAGACAATTACAGTGAAAAAGGATAAAGAGAAGAAGCCTACATGTTCTCACTGCGAGAAGGAAGGGCATGATGAGAAGAATTGTTGGAATTTGCATCCAGAATTGAAGCCAAAATGGGCTCAGCCTAGGAAGGGTAAAAATAAGACCATGACCATGGTGTAGGATCTTGGATCATATTCTGAGGATGAAAATAAGATTACAGCTATGGGTATCAAAGGTAAATCTTTTGTTGCAAGTTTCAGTTCACGTACTTCTTCTTCAAAGTCTAAAGTAATCCCTGATGGAAGGAAAAGAAAATATTTGTTTCATTTACAAGTTATCTCAAAGCACACTAAGATTGATACACTTGTTGACAGTGGATCACAAGTAAATATTATTTCAGAGCAAGTTGTTCAGAAGTTGGGATTAGAAACTAAGCCTCATCTAAGACTGTATCCTTTGGGTTGGATTTGTGATAATGCTCAAGTAAAGGTAACTAAGAAGTGCAAGCTACGGTTCATGATCACATCCGATTTCATTGATGAGGTAGAATTAGACGTGGTTCCAATTGACATCTGCAGGATGGTTTTGGGAATTCCGTGCTTGTATGACAAGAAGACCATTTTCTAGGATGAAACTAAGAACTGAAACCGAATTTGGGTATGAGGATGAAACTAAGATTACAACTATAGGTATCAAAGATAAATATTTTGTTGCAAGTCTCAGTTCGCGTATTTCTTCTGCAAAGGTTAAAGTAATCCCTAATGGAAGGAAAAGAAAAGAATGGTTTCATTTACGAGTTATCTCAAAGCACACTAAGATTGATACACTTGTTGACAGTGGATCACAAGTGAATCTTATTTTAGAGCAAGTTGTTTAGAAGTTGGGATTGGAAACTAAGCCTCATTCGAGACTGTATCCTTTGGGTTGGATTTGTGATAATGCTCAAGTACAGTTAACTAAGCAGTGCAAGTTACAGTTTGTGATCACATCCAGTTTCAATGATAAGGTAGAATTAGATGTGGTTCGAATTGATATCTACAAGATGGTTTTGGGAAGTCCATGCTTGTATGACAGAAAGGCCATTTTCTGCAGGGAACAGAACAATATCATATTTCTAAGGATGGGATTGAGTTCATTATGAAAGCGCATTAGATGAAGAAAAATTTGACAGTTGTCACTACATGGAACATGCTAGTGAATGTTATTATCCATGATATATGTTTACAGCCAATGGTTGAAAGCAAAACAGGTCCTTTTGTTGATGTTGTTCCTATTAATAAGGGAAGATATGTTGATGGTGCATTCTCTTTCGCATCTGTATATTCCATTTTGTTTTTCATATTATTACTAATACATGGTATATGGTTGGCTACCGCAACAATGAATGGTGGAGTTTGTGAATTTAAGGGAATGGTTAACTTGATCAGCAGTGTTGTTTCAGTCTTCATTATGGTTGTGATGAGTCAGGTACTCATTATCCAAGCAAGAAGGATGGATGATACTGGACAATTGAGGCAAAATCATTCTCACTTTATTTTTGAATAATCCATACTTTTGGAGGTCCAAAATTCCTCCAGTGGGGAGGTGTGATATATGAGGATCTAAGGAACTCTCATAGAGGTCTAGGAGGATCCAAAATGCTCACATAGGTCCTAGGGGGTCCAGAAAATCTCATAATTCAAATGTCTCAAATGATCGATAAAATGACATCAATGAGTATAATTCGTTGTTAGCTTTCCAACAATGCAAACGATGCATAAAATGAAGTTTGTATGCAAAAGTTATGAGCAGTCAAATTTCCAGTCAAACCTGCAAAAAGTCAAAGGTCAAAGTACTTATGAAAATAAAGAGGTGACACATGTCACCATTGCAAGGGTGACATGTAGCACCTAATTGCCATTTCACTAGGCAGATTGTAACTCCAGGTAGACGAATGGTAGGTTGACAAGTGGCATAAAATTGGTTCAATCATGGTTTAACATGTGGCATTAGAGAGCCAATGAGAGGGTGCCACATGGTAGCCTCACATTGACCAATATGGGTCAATGTATATTAAAATTTATGGAGTTGATAGGGATCGAACCTGTGACCTCCAGAACCTAAGACTTAACAAATCTCCCCATACCAACAAGCCACACGATGGTTCTTATTATACATATGACAATTAATATATTTAAGTTGTAATAAAGGTTCCATTGGGTGGCTAAAGGGTCGAGGGATTAATCCCTCAACCCTAGCCCCAGCCCTTAGTCGAAGCCATTCCACATGACCTATACATGTTCGCATAAGGGCTAACAATATGTATATATCCATGGGGAATATAACCATATGTTATATGGTTATAAAAACACGTATAACCATATAACATAATCCCAAAAAAATCGCGCGGAATTTTAAACTATATATTATATATAGTAAATATATGTCCATTTAAAAAAAGGCCACGGAATATAAGGCATTCAGTGGGAATGGAACCCCCGACCTACCAATTATAGAAAAGACTTAAACAACCTCCGCTAACCAACTTTTCGCTATGTTTGATTAGTTACAACTATGAACCAAACTATAGTTAATGCTTGCCACAAGTTTTAGAATTTGGTTAAGAGGGGTGCTCTATTTAATGGTGTGCAACCCAAGGCTATGGACACACAGATCCAAATGGATATCAGTGGCTGCCAACCTATTCTACTGGCTCAAAGAACAATTTTCCATTTTGATAATTTTTTACATATTTTCAAGTCCTAAACTTCTGAGGCCCTAAACGATATTTTTTAATAATTTTATGGGGGAAGGGGTTAATTTCAACATGCCATGACCCCCAACGGAAGTTTTTATTATCAAATATACCTTTCCGACGAGGTATCAAATTCCCTAAACAGATATCGTATGCAAAATTTATGCCCTCATGAAATTGACATATAAACTACCCCCATCGGGGCCTACAAACCTTTGGCGTTTCATCTTTTGGGGTTAGGGTTTTTGGATTTTGTATATGTTAAAAATGCCCTTGGAGCTTCATTGTAAACATATTCTTCTTGTGAATGAGCGTAGCCATCACATGTCTTCTCAGAGATAAGATGTCACCATTCTAGTGATTTCATTCACTCTGTATTTTTACAGTTTCTGTACATTTCTCTCATTAATAAAAATTGTGAATTTTTGGGTCGATGTGTTTATTGCAATATCTCTGTGTATTTCATTTTTATATATTTACCTTCATTTTGTTCTCAAAATAATATGGATCAGTGGTATCTGAGTAGGCTACTCCTTTTTGTTTCTTAGTGCATGTCCCCGACGAGGTCAGAGTATAGAGAGTTACGTATTGAGCTAGTTTCTCTTGAGGACAAACGCTCTCACAAGGCCAAGCGACCTCCCATGGAAGAAGAAAATAAAGATGAGGGAGAAAAATATCCCATCAAGTTGTTGCTTGCGGAAGCCCTCGCACAACAAAGGAACGAGATGTTGGATAATTTTTCCCAAATCCTTCAACTATTGTTGAAACTAGAAGGCACATCTTCGTCAAGAAGTCGCTTTGGAGACACTAACCCATTCAAGGCACAAGTTAATTTTGATATTACCTTATTTGAAGGATATATTGATGTAGATTCTTTGGAAAAGTGGTTAAATTTCCTATAAGGTTATTTCTCTATTCACAATTTTTCTGATAGAGAAAAGACCACCTTTGCGCTGCTTAAGGCTCTCTCCCATGTCAAACATTAGTGGAAAACTTACTGGGAGAAAAATTCCATAGAGGAGTATAGAATATTTGGGGTTGATCCCACTTGGGATTTGTTTATGGATGTGGTCAAGGAGAAATATTACCTTGTGGGAAACTATTATGACCAGTACATGAGATGGACCACATTGCATCAAGAGAGGGGCCAAACAATGTCAGAGTTCAAGAACACCTTGCATACCTTGTGCATCAAGATGGGTATCAAAGACTCTGAGCGACATCTGTTTCTAAAATATCACGGGGCTCTACACATGTACATCCAAACAGAAATGGATTTTTTGGACATCTCATCATTGGGATCCACTTATTGATATGTTGTCAAAATCGAGCAGAAATTTAAGCACCAGAACAAGTGAGAATTTGGGTTCGCAAATCCGCAAAAACCAAAGTATGGTAAAGGAATCCCTAATTCATAGAATATCCAACTTCAAGACAACCAGTCCAAGATGCAAGAAAATAAGATAAATGGGAAGATGAAGAAGGACACTGGGAGGTCGTGCGACTTCCACAAAATCCCTTGGCACAACACTAATAAATGTCGCTTGAAACAATCATTGGTAGTTGAGCTCAAAGAAACAAATATGAGCCCCAAATTGGAATCTGATTCAGAAAATAATAAAATGAGACAAACAATTGATGCAGAACCCATTGTCACTATCATGACCGCAACAATCCAACCAAAAGAACCAAAGGATCCTGAGGAGGGGGGGTGTCTCTTCCATTCACAGATGTGGGTGAAGGGGATCCTGCTGCATTTTATTGTTGATAGCGGAAAACAAAAGAACCTCATCTCAACATAGGTAAAAAATTAGTTGGAGTTTCCAACAACACCACACCTGCAGCTAGACAACATCGGGTGGTTTTTCCAGGGATGAGATCTTCGTGTCATCTAGCAGTGTCGCTTGTCCTACGGCATCAAGCCCTTCAAGGATGAGGTATTGTGTAATGTTTCCCCATTGAAAGTGTGTGATGTTCTGTTAAGCCAACCATATATGTGGAAGTGTCATGTTGTTTATGAATCTCAACCTCATAGTTTCATTATTAATCTAGGAGGCTGACTCTACGGGATACCCGAGGTAGTTGCGACTATTGTCTTGAAAAAATAGTGTTGCAAAGTAATCTCTCATACTGCAAAGTTTAACCTCTTCACAATCCGGTCAGAATGCAAACAAAAGGACACTACAACCACTACAACATTGACCCAAGACCTTTCTATCCAACAAAACCAGATCGAAAAGATTGTAGAAGAGAAGAAATGTATTCTTACTACACCTACGGGGGTGCCTCCACACTACCCAATCAAGAAAAGTTATAACAGATCTCTTCATACTCTTCATCTTTCATATTCACCAATAAATTCCTCCCACACTCAAGAAGATCATGCAGTTAGAATGGTTGAATGGATCCAACCATCCAACAATAGGTTCATGACAGCCTTCAACAAGCTAAGCAAGGCATCTTCTGCAGCAAGGCAAGCAACTCACCAAGGTTCAGATTCAACAAAAGCTTCCCCATATGCCACAGGAACTTGATGCAATGGGGACCATTTATTCCTAAGGGGGGAGGAATGATCCAGATGGATATCGATGGCCAATGGGGGGAGCCAATGGTATGCCTTGGATTTCCCTAGACCTTTCCGACGAGTTATCTAACACCTCAAACAGATATCGTATGAAAAATTTACACCCTCGAGAAGTTGACGTATCAACTACCCCCATCGGGGCCCGCAAACCTTTTGGTGTTTCATCTTTCGGGGTTAGGGTTTTTGGATTTTATTTATGTAAACATTATCTTCTTGTGAATGAGTGTAGCCATCACATATCTTCTCAGAGATAAGCTGCCACCATTATAGCGAGTTCATTCACTCTGTATTTTTACAGTTTCTATACATTTCTCTCATTAATAAAAATTGTGCATTGTTGTATCTCTATGTTTATTGCAATATCTCTGTGTATTTCATCATTGTATATCTGTCTTCATTTCATTCTCAAAATAATCTGGAGCAATGGTATTAGATCAAGCTACTCCTTCTTTTTTCTTAATGCATGTCCCCGACGAGGTCAGAGTATAAAGATTTGGGTCTCGAGATAGTTTCTCTTGAGAACAACCGCTCTCTCTATCCCAAGAGGCCTCCCACAGTGGAAGAAAAGAGAGACGAGGGAGAAGGAGGTCCCATCAAGTTGTTTCTCATATAATCCCTCACGCAACATATCACAAACGAGATGTTGGAGAATTTTTCCCAAATCCTTCAACGATTAATGACAATAACATGTGCATCTTCTTCAAGTAGTCTCTTTGGAGACGCTACCCCATTCAAGGTACAAGTTAATTTTGATATTCTCTTATTTGAAGGTCAGATTGATGTGAATGCTATGGAAAAGTGGTTAAATTTGCTAGAAGGTTATTTCTTTGTTCACAATTTTTCCAACAAAGAAAAGATCGCATTTGCGGTCCTTAAGGATCTCCCCCATGTCAAACATTGGTGTGAAACTTAATGGGAGAAAAATTCCATAGAGGAGTCTAGAATATTTGGGTCCAAGCCCACTTTGGATTTTTTTATGGATGTCATCAAGGAGCAATATTACCCCATGGGAAACTATGATGACCAATACATGAGATGGACCACGTTGCATCAAGAGAGGGGTCAAACAGTGTCGTAGTTCACAAATACCTTCCATACCTTATGCACCAAGATGGGTATCAAATACTCTGAGCAACATCTGGTTCTAAAATATTGTGAGGCTCTACACAGTTACATTCAAACCGAAATGGAGTTTCTAGACATCTCATCACTAGGAGTCGCTTATCGATATGTTGTCAAAATCGAGCAGAAATGTAAGCACCAGAACAAGAGGGGATTTGGGTCTGCAAATCCACAACAACCAAAGTATGTTAAAGGAAACCCTAGTTCACAGAATAGCCAACATCAAGACAACCAGTCCATGCCGCAAAAAAAGAATGGAAACGGGAAGATGAAGGACACTAGAAAGTGGTGCAACTTCCACAAAATCCTTTGGCACAACACTGATGAATGTCACTCGAAACAATCATTGGTAGCTGAGCCCCAAATCAGACTCTGATTCAGACAATAATAAAAGTAGACAAATAATTGATGCATAACCCATTATTATTGTCACGACTGCAACAATCCAACCAAAAGAGCCAAAGGATCCTGAGGAGGGGGAGTACCTCTTCCATCCACAGATGTGGGTGAAGGGGACCCCGTTGCATTTTATTGTTGATAGTGAAAGCTAGAATAACCTCATCTCAGTAGATGTCATCAAGTAATTGGATTTTCCAACAACACCACACCTGCAGCCATACAACATCGGGTGGCTTCGCCAAGGACAAGATCTTGGTGTCAGCCAATAGTGTCGCATGTCCTATGGCATCAAGCCCTTCAAGGATGAGGTATTGTGTGATGTTTCCTCATTGGAAGTCAATGATTTTATATTAGGCCAACCATATATGTTGAATCTTCATTTTGTTTATGAGTCTCGACCTCGTAGTGTCATTTTTATTCTTGGGGGGCAGCTCTATAGGATACCAGAGGCAGTTCTAACTATTGTCCCGACAAAACAGTGTTGCAAAGTAATCTCTCATACTGCAAACTTGAGCCTCTTCACAATCCATTCAAAATGAAAATAGAAGGAAACTTCAACCATTGCATCCTCGGCCCAAGACCTTTCTATCCAACAGAACTAGATCAACAAGATTGTAGAAGAGTAGAAATATATTCTTACTACACCTACAGGGGTGCCTCCACACTGCCCAGTCAAGAAAAATTATAACAAATCTCTTCATACTCTTCATGTTGCATCTTCACCAGTAGATTCCTCCCACACTGAGGAATATCATGTAGATATATTGGTTGAATGGATCCAACCCCTCCAACAACAGGTTCATGATAGCCTTCAACAAGCTAAGCAAGACAACTTTTATAGCAAGGAAAGCAACTCACCAAGGTTCAGATTCAACAAAAGCTTCCCCATATACCATAATAACTTGATGCAATGGGGACCATTTATTCCTAAGAGTGGAGGAATTTTCTAGACGGATATCATTGGCCACCCACCTATTCCATTGGGTTAAAGAACAATTTTCCATTTTAGTAGTTTTTTACATATTTTTGAGTCTGAAACTTCTGGGGTTGTTTTGAGGCCCTAAATGACATTTTTTCAAACTATTGGGGGCCAAGGGATGCCAAAAACATACCTTGGTCCCTGACATGAGTTTTAGTTCTCGGATAGACCTTTCCGACAAGGTATCAAATGCCCTAAACAAAGATCGTGTGCAAAATTTACGCCCTCGAGAAGTTGATGTATCAACTACCCCCATCGGGGCCCGCAAACCTTTTGGAATTTCATCTTCTGGGGTTATGGTTTTTGGATTTTATTTATGTTAAAAAGGTCTTTGGAGCCTCATTGTAAACATCATCTTCTTTTGAATGAGTGTAGTCATCACATCTCTTCTCAGAAATAAGTTGCCACCATTCTAGCAAGTTCATTCACTCTGTATTTTTACAGTTTTTGTACATTTCTCTCATGAATAAAAATTATGCATTGTTGAATCTCTGTGTTTATTGCAATATCTATGTGTATTTAATTGTTATATCTCTGCCTTCATTTTGTTCTCAAAATAATCTGGATCACACATATTCCAATGTGGGCACATGCCGAGGTGCAAGAATTTCAATGCAGAGTGCATTTATGTGTCTCAAAGTGTGTGTCGAGTTTGCATAAGTTTATGTATTACATGGAAAAGCATGTCATAGGGTATATTGTACACACCTAGACAAGTTTATACTTGTCGATTTATTTTTCCACAAGGATTATGAATATGAAGCATTTTTGTGATCAGAGGTCATTTGTAAAAGTTGTATATCAGTTTTCCATGTATGAGACACATAGTCTCATTATACGTGTAAAAAGGGATTTTTTGGCCCATGTTCATAATTTGGCCGACTTTATATCAATTTTGCACAAACTTTCACAACGAATTCAATAGTAAACTACGTTTTTTCATTTGAGCAGCGGATTTTTAGAGTGTCTTTTAAAATGGATTTTTATAAGCCCTTATTGTAATGTTATTTGGTATTTTGAGATGATGAAGAACAATATTACTATCTAGAAAGGACTTGAAGATGAAGTAAACTATGTCATCAATATATGTAATTTGAGTTCTTTTATTTTATGTTGTGTCATCTCATAAATCTGCAAGTTATTCATCAATTTATGAGTTTATGGACAAGCAAAACATATGATATTTTGCAAATAATCAAGTGATCTTCATTCACCGAATCTGGTCAGATTTTTATGTGTAATTGAGAGTTATTTGTACATCTAAGGATTTTCGAGTTGAATTGGTATTGGAGTTTTGTTGATATTCCAATTCAAGTTGGTGTCAGAACTCGTTTGGTATTTTCAGATCAATAGATACTTAATGTGAAATTTAAATTGTAATGTCTCTACAATTTATAAACCAATTGAAATTATATTTTTTCCATATAAATTCAATATTGAAAAAGAGATCTATGTCTCTTATCATGTTTCAATGCTTATTTATAAAATGAAGATCAATGTCCAAAAAAAAATCAAGTGCAATTCTATATGTACAACTCTTATGTGCCAAAAAAAAAAGATAATTCACTTTGTATATTAAGATATACAAGCACATAACACTCCACTTGATTAAATGTTAAGCACAAGACTTCAATTATGTTATGCCAACTATACAATGCACTCTAGACCATTATTATGGCAGTTAAGCAACACCCTCCATCTATGACAATAACACACCCCATACAAAAGCAAGAATTAAACACTTTTGAAATCTCTTCTCACCAAAAGTAGCCAAGATATCCCTTCAAGCATTAATATGAGAAAGATGACTTTTTGTCAATGTTTACCATATGCCAATATGATATAGGCATACATGTTTACATAAGAAATGCATAGTTGGGAGCTCACGTTTTGTGGATGCATTAGAGTTTATTGTCTTGGACCATTAGAAAGGATGGTATAAGGTATAATTCAGTCCATGTGGCTTTGGCTTGGGAATAGTTTGGCTACAGGTAAGAAACACAATTATGGGTAATTCTCGCTACCATTGAACAAAGAATACATTGCATGTTATGTGAATGCACAACACATAAGCAACACCTCATATTGGTGACCAAGTCAATGAGAAACAAGTGATGTGTGGAAGCTTAGTCCTTGCCAAGTAGATTTGGGAATGGAGATGATAGTTGGCAGCTTATAGTTATTCATGATGATGATTTTGGAAGATGGGGAGAGTCGAGAAATATTGTTAAAAAAACAGAAATAAACAGTATGGTAAGTAAAGGATAATTAGAATAGATGTTTAAATAATATTAAAAAGTTATGTTCAATTGTTTTTTAGAAATGAAATGATAAGAAAATTGTAAATATTAAAAGCTATATTGAAATTACATTGAATAGTAATTTAAGATATAACTTATATCTTACTTTACAGTTGTTGAAAAAGAATCTACCTAGGAATAGATGGCAGGAACAAAGCAATTAGTATGAAATGGAATCTTCCCATAACGTAATATGAAACGTAACATATGAAGAAGATATCTGATAATATAATATGACGTAAATCACGGTTTAATGCATTTTAATGGGAGATATTCTTGAGGTATTCGCTTATTAATTAGTAATCAAAGGATAATTAATCTGCATTGGGAAGGGAGCGAAGGTGGCGGAGATGGAAGTCAACGATACATGGTTTGAAACTTTTAAATCTTGTGAGTTCGAGGAGTGTGCGGTGGAATTGTAGATCACGAAAGTCTTGGGTGCAAGATGTATATCATGGAACATGGAGAATGAGATTTAGATAAGCTTGAAAGACTCCCATAAATCATGGTTTAATGCCTATTAATGGGAGATGTCCTGGAGGTTTTCAAGTAAATCGTGGTTTAATGTGTTTTAATGGGACATGTCCTCAAGTTTTTCGCTTACTAATGCCAATCCTTTCGAACTTGTGTGGTGATTTGTCACTAAGCAAAGCATAATTAATGTGCATTGGGAAGGGCGTGAAGGTGGTAGGGATGGAAGGGAGCGATAAATTCTTTGAAACTTTTTGTGAACCCAGGTAGAGTGAAGCTTGCGAGTTCGAGTGTAGGGTGGAATTGTAGAGTAGGGAAGTTTTGGGTGCAAGATGTATATCACGGAACACGGGGAATGAGAGTTTAATAACACCAAGCCAGGAACCTGGGACCGTAAAATTGGCTAAGTATGGAAAGGAAGGGCGATCAATTGAGCTCCCGTAAATCGCGGCTAAATGCGTATTAATGGGAGATGTCCTGGAGGTTTTCGCTTATTAATGCTAATTTTTTCGAACATGTGTCACTAGTAAAAACATAGTCAATGTGCATTGGGAAGGGCGTGAAGGTAGTGGGGATGGAAGGGAGTGATAGATGATTTGAAACATTTGTGAACCCAGGTAGAGTGAAGCTTGCGAGCTGGAGGAATTGTAGACCACGGGAGTTTTCGGTGCAAGATGCATATCACATAATTGTAGATGACAAAATTTTTGGGTGCAAGATGTATAATAGCGCCAACCCGGGGACCAACGGCCATAAAGTTGGCTAAGTATGGAATTGTAGATGAAATAATTTTTGGGTGCAAGATGTATATCATGGAACACGCGAAATGAGAGTTTGGTTACGCAACAACGGTCGATCGGACTCCCGTAAATCGCAGTTGAATGTGTTTTTTTCTTATTAATGCCAATAAGTGAACCTGTGTGTTGAGTTTTCGCTAGTAAAAGCATAATGAATGTGCATTGGGAAGGGAAAGAATGTGGCGGGGATTGAAGAGAGCGATATATGGTTTGAAACTTTTGTGAACCCGGGTATAGTGAAGGTTGCGGCTATAAAGTTGGCTAAGTATGGAATTGTAGATCACGCAAGTTTTGGGAGTAAGACGTATATCACAGAACATGAGGAATGAGAGTTTGATTGCGCCAACCCGAGAACCAACGGCCATAGAATTGGCAAGGTATGAAAAGCAACGACGGTTGGTCGGACTTTTGTAAATCATGGTTGAATGCGTTTTTTTGCTTATTAATGCCAATAAGTGAACCTGTGTGTTGAGTTGTCCCTAGTAAAATCATAACGAATGTGCATCGAGAAGGGAGGAATGTGGCGGGGATTGAAGAGAGTGATAAATGGTTTGAAACTTTTGTGAACCTAGGTATAGTGAAGCTTGTGAGTTCCAGGAGTCTGGGGTCGAATTGTAAATCACGGAAGTGTTGGGTGTAAAATGTATATCACAAAAGTGTTGTGTGCAATATGTATATCACAGAACACGGGGCATAAGAATCTGATAGAGCTAAGTCGGGACCCCGCGGTGAGATAATTGGATAAGTGTTGAAAGGGACGGTGGTCGGTCGAGCTCATGATGTGACGATATAAATGGAGATGAGGATCTGGCAGTCGACTAACTCGGAAACCCACGACCAATCCAAGAGCTCGAGAAATTCAGGTTCAAGTTTAAAGAGATTTTGTTTATAATTATTTAAAATGAATTCATATTAATGTATCTTAATAGATTATTTGTGGTCCAAATGTAAACCATGTTCCGATTTGTGGATGAATTGTAGACCAAGGAAGTTTTTGGTGCAAGATGTATATCACATAATTGTAGATGACGGAAGTTTTGGGTGCAAGATTTATAATAGCGCCAACCAGGGGACCAACGTTGGCTAGGTATGAAAAGCAACGACGGTCGGTCGGACTCCCGTAAATCGTGGTTGAACGCATTTTTTTCTTATTAATGCTAATAAGTGAACCTGTGTGTTGATTTGTCGCTAGTAAAAGAATAATGAATGTGCATTGGGAAGGGTAGGAATGTGGCAGGGATTGAAGAGAGCGATAAATGTTTTGAAACTTTTGTGAACCCGAGTATAGTGAAGCTTGTGATTTCCAAGAGTTTGGGGTCAGATTGTAAATCACGAAAGTGTTTGGTGCAAAATGTATATCACGAAAGTGTTGGGTGCAAGATGTATATCACGGAACATGAGGCATAAGAATTCGATAGTTCTAAGTCGGGACCCCGAGGTGAGATACTTGGCTAAGTGTTGAAAGGGACGACGGTCGATCAAGCTCATGATATGACGATATAGGGAACCCGCGACCAATCCATGAGCTCGAGAAAGTCAGGTTCAAGTTTAAAGAAATTTTGTTTATATTTATTTAAAATGTATTCATATTAATTTATCTTAATAGATTATTTGTGGTCGAAATGTAAACCATGTTCCAATTTCAAGGGTGTTTTAGGCTCACAAATTTTTCTCAAACCCATAAGAAATAGACAAAAAATATATGACTTAACATTTTGTATATGGAAGCATATTCTGAAATATAATAAGCTGCAATAAATGCACAATATTAAACAAGAACATGACCCCAACATGTACAAGGAAATGAGTTAATTTTAAAAAGAAATACAAAATTCAAGAAACAACACCAAATATTGAATATCACCATAGAACAACCTCAAATATTTTATATTCAGATAAACTGGGTTACAAAATACATTTGAGAATATTTCCCAAAATAGTTGTCTTGGAATTTGTAAAAAAATATATAGTTCAGTACATGATTGGGGCTCCATAAATGTGTGAAATATAAAAAATATTCTGTGAAATATAAATGTGTTTTCCATAATGAATGGGATTGGGGCTCTCGCAGACTACAAAGCAAATATGTACAAGAATCAAGTTTGTATAAAGAAGAAAGTCGGTGATGGAAAACAACAAGACCTGGCAAGAAGAAAGAGAAAATTGTCAGTCCTTGGTTAAAGCTTTGTTAGAGTAACTGGATGAAGACATCAACAAAGACAGAAGAATGTGATTAGTATCAATTTACTATGATGGTGTCCCATGCCTTGTCATTTGATCGTTGATGTCCTTTTATGTCTTTCCTCGACAGTTATGGGAACCGTGTGAAACATCCTTTGCCCTTCATTAGTAATCTTGTCAACAACCTTTTTGAACCACTCTTTGATGTAGCTCCTCATGGGCGCCACGTTGATTTCATGCCAAATTTTTATATTGAAAAATTCACTTTCCAAGTCCCTTAGATCAATAGATAGGTTGTACAATGCTTCTTGAATATCTTGGTTTTTAATCGAATAACCTACTAGCCAGTTTTTCACGTCATCTTCACCATATTCAAGAATGCCATAGAAATTTTCAAATAACAGAATTTTATAGATATGAACTTGATCATAAAATTCTTGCTTGGTTAAAAACAATGAGTTGAATATCAATTTCGGGTCTTGGACTCCATTGGTGCTACCAGCTAGATCTATCTCAGTTAGCTTCTTGAATAATTTGTCTCTTCTAGATATGGCATGGCTAGATGCTTGAATGATACCATTCAGGTTTTTTACCTTTTCTTTCTAGCATGTGTTCAGTTGTTCTATTCGATCGGGGGAAGGGAGATCCTCCTCTCTTCTTCTGAATTTCGTCATACCAGTAACTTTAACACCAAATGGTACAACTACATCGAGGTAGAAACCTTGCTCGTTCTTGAGATATGCTTGCAGATACTCATGAAAAGCATGTGCTCTTGTTCCAAAAGAGACCATACTCTTTGACATCTCCCAAGCTTCTGTTATTAATTACATTCTTCTCTTTATATTATTTTCCACATAGCCTCGGGCTGATGTGAGAAGACTTGTTGATCATTTTAACTTTTCCGTAGGTGCGGTGGGCCTGATCATTGCCAAAGGAGTAGTAAACAATGGAAGAGGCATTAGAGCTCCCTCCAATTCTTTGATTTTCTCCTTTAACATGACGTTTTCCACTTCAAGGCCACTAATAGAGTTGTCTAGAGCATCTCCAGTTTCTCGGTGTATCTGGGATATCTGGGAAGGGCACATGTTCTGTAGGTTCATATTTGAACGAGATTTCCCTTTCTTATTATTTACATCTCTCTTTTTAATAACCAATTTTTTGGATTGGTTGTCAAAAACAGTGCTCTGAAATGAAAAAGACTCTTCTTCGTCCAAGGTATCGGTCCCAATTATTTCCATCTCAGGATTATGCGAAGCAATTCTCTCTAGCTGGTCGTCGCCGGGGAACATTTTTTCAATGTCAATTTCTAGTTCCATATCTTCGAGGGAGAGATCGTGGATATCAATTTCTCACTTGGATCCCTCCTGTTCTTGCACTATTTTTCTCCGTTTTTTGTTCGCAGAAAATTTGTGAGAAATTTCAATTTTGCCAAAGGGAGGGTTCTTATCTCCTCCTCCACCTGAAGAAATGTGTGTGACTTTATTTCTTGGGTAGGCCGTTGGAGTACTGCTCCAATATGTTGTAGTCTTGGGCGTGGCAGTCGAGGATTGGGCACTTTTCTCACACGGGCCTTTTCGTTTCCGCTTGTACGAATCATTGGTGTTGAGTATTGTCTCGAGGTTGTCAGTGTCATGAACAGGACTTCCTGAGGCGTTATCTTCATCTTCATTTAGGATAGTCTTAGTGAAATAAATCTTGAAACCGACAGCCAATAGGTGTTCTACAAAAATACCATCAGGGTCTAACCCTTTTACTTTTTTAGCACTTTTCAAATTGAAGCTGTGGAAGTGGCTCGCGAAATCGTCAATATTGTTCATATTCCTGACCATGAAATCCCTGACTTTCCAAGGCAGAGGGATGAATTTAATTTTTCTCTTTTCATGGAAAAAATGCAACCAGTAGGTGTACTGCCTTGCTATTTCAGCAAAAAACATTGTACTAGATATGTGACATGGAAGGAAGCAAGGATTTTGTTTGGACCCAAAAATCCTTATAACATTATAGTTCTCCATTTATTCTAGTGTTCCCTTCCTATCTAGTATCTTGGTCGACTGGTCAGACAACTGGGGAAAATACTTTCCAAATATCAATGCTTTAAAAACTGAAAAAAAAAAAAAAAAATCGTTAAAGACTTCATAAAAATGTTGGGAGGCGTCGTGTCTCCATAATATTTGGTACTAGAAGTTTACTGAGTCAAATTCACAATTTACCTTCTTACACATAGATAATCTAGGGAATGGACAACAATTCGCCACCACAAAAATTAAATAAGATGACATAAAGAATTTCTTTTGCCTTGTGTATTGTAATAACTGGGAAGAGATTTCAATGGAAATCAATTTTCCCCAATGGAAGATGGCTTGTTCCTTCATTGTAAAATATAAAATATATAGAATCATCTGAGAGATGTTGGTTGTACTTTCTTATCCCGTTATACTCATGAAAATCCATGCAATTTCTTGGAAAGGGTTATTAAATGTACTAACCTGTGATCTGGTCATGTCCCCAGGACCGATCGCTGGGTTCTCTAAGAACTTCGGCATGAGGTCCAATTCATTATCATGCTTCTTTAAGAACTCTCTGTAATTCTCTCCCTTGAAAGTAGGCATTGGGTTGGGAAGTCTTAAAATCTTTCGAAATACTTGAGGTGATAGGGAGACTCGAGAATGGTTTCACAACTAGATAATCTACTGGTTCGGAATATAATTTTCGGCGCAGCAGGTGACCAACTCCTTACAGTCAAAAAATTCAGGGACACAACCTACTCGTGCAATTCCAGATTTCCAGATAACTTCTTTTTGGGCAAAAGGGGATGAGTAGTAGTCATAAGCTTTGGACCACTGAAAACTCTGGTCTGCACGCCCAAAAATTTTCAGGGTATCTCCACAGAAATGTTGTCTAGCTATAGCCATAAGGTGATGAGAATGTTCCTTTGCTCCTGATAGTATTTAAAATGAATGTTGGAGCATGATAATAGAATCTCCCGTAAATCTTGGTTCAATGCATTTTAATGGGATATGTCCTCGACCTTTTCTCCTATTAATGTCAATCTTTTAGATGTGTCTGGTGAGTTTTCACTAATAAAGGATTAATTAATGTGCATTGGGAAGCATGCGAAGGTGGCAGGGATGGACGAGAGTGAAAACTGCTTTGAAACGTTTGTGAACCTGGGAGCCTGGGAACCCACGAATATGTAACAACAGGAGGTGAAGAATCGACTAAGTATGGAAAGGCGAGGTATAATGCCTTAAAAAAGCTAAAGTAAATAACAATTTTTCCAAGATCAAGATCCACACAAAACAAAAATGCCATCATATTGACCTCTGCCAATTCGATAATAGGGAGGTTTAGTTGATGGATCCAAATATCTCTCACTTCAAGGGAGTGGGGTGCATGTGGGGTTCCTCTTAGAAAAGCTATGTTTTGATGAAGAATTGTTTATATTGCTACATGTGACAATAATTGTGTGATAGTATTTAAAATGAACACTGGAGGATGGTAATATAATCTCCTGTAAATCTTGGTTTAATGCATTTTAATGGGAGATGTCCTTGATATTTTCGCTCATTAATGCCAATATTTTCAAACCTATGTGGTGAATTGTCACTAATAAAAGTGTAATCAATTTGCATTGGGAAAGTGTACGAAGGTGGCAAGGAAATCGACTAGTATGAAAAGGCAGGACGGTTAGACGAACGCAGACAGACTCATCGTACGTAGAGTGAAGCTTGCGAGTTCGAGGGGTCCGGGGTCGAATTGTAGATAACGGAAGTTTTGGGTGCAAGATGTATATCATAGAACAGGGGGGCATGAGAGTTTGATAGCGCCAATCCGAGAACCAGCGGCCAAAAACATTAACTATGGGAAAAACGTTGTCAGTTATGTAATATACTTGGAGCTCAACAAAATCAGGTCCAAGTTAAAAGATAATTTGTTTATATTTACTTAAACATTGTTCATATTATTTTATTTTATTAGTATTTTTTGTGGCCCAAATGAAAACCATGTTCAAATTTAAAGGGTGGATTAACATTTTCATATGCAAGCATACTCTCAAATATGTCAAGCTATAATATATGCACAATACTAAAGAGGGGCATCATGTCAACACCTTTGTAGATGACAGTGGGCTAGCACAATATTGCATTCTTACTACGATGATGCCTTAAAAAAACTAAAATAACCAACAATTTTTTTCCAATTCAAGATTGACACAGAGAAACTCATCAGATTCCATAATATTCTCCCATTAATTCATTTTAATGGGAGATGTCCTTGAGCTTTCCGCTTATTAATGCCAATCTTTTCGAACATATGTGGTGAGTTGTCACTAGTAAAAGCATAATTAATGTGCATTGGGAAGTGGCAAAGGTGGCGAGGATGGAGGGGAGCAAAAAATGCTTTGATACTTTTGTGAACCCGGGAGTCCCTGAACCCACGAAACTTTGAAGAAATGACTAAGTATGGAAAGGCGGGGCCGTCAAAAGGAGGCATTGTAGGTAGAGTGAAACTTGCGAATTAGAGTAGTACATGGTCGAATTGTATATCACCCAAGTTTTGGGTGCAATATGTATACTCCGAACACGAGGCATGAGAGTTCGATAATGCCTACACGGGAACCCACAACCATAAAATTAGCTAAGTAAGGAAACGAACAGCGGTCGGTCAGACTCATGATGTCAAGATATAGATGGATATAGAATTTCTCAGTCCGCCACCTGGGAACCCATGAGCATAGAAATGTGACTAAGTATAGAAGAGGAAAAAGAAAGGGAGCAAAGAAATTTATGCCTCACACAACAACACTTTGTTTGATAATTTTCAAGTAATAAAAACACATCAACTATGGGAAAAACATTCTCAGCCATGAAATATAGTTGGAGTTCAACAGACCCTTGTTGAAGTCCAAAGAGATGTGATTTATATCTATTTCAACAAGCTCGTAGGTAGAGTGAGGCTTGCGAATTCGAGGAGCTCGGGGTCGAATTGTAGATCATCGAAGTTTTGGCTGCAAGATGTATACCCCAAACACGGGGCATGAGAGTTCGATAGGGCCTAGCCGAGAACCCGCGGGCATAAAATTGGCTAAGTATGAAAATGAACAGCGGTCGGTCGGACTCGTGATGTAAAGATATAGATGGATATATAATTTTTGACTCTGCAACCTCAGGAACCTGCGAGCATAGATATGAAGCTAGGTATAGAACCATAAACAGATAATAGAGGGGAAGAAGAAAAGGGAAAACCAGGCAAGTATAGAAGAGGAAAAAGAAAGGGAGCAAAGAACTTTATGTGTCACATAACAACACTTGGTCTTAAGAATGGAAAGGTGAGGTGGTCAAACAGAGTTATCGTAGGTAGAGTGAGGCTTGCAAGTTCAAGGAGTCTGGGTTTGAATTGTAGATCACAGAAGTTTTGGGTGCAAGATGTATACCCAAACACAGGGTATGAGAGTTCGAAAGCGCCTACGCGAGAACCCACGACCATAAAATTGGCTAAGTATGGAAATGAACGGCGGTTGGTCAGACATGTGATGTGAAGATATAGATGGATATAGAGTTTCTCACTCTGCCACCTCGGGAACCTGCGAGCATAGATATGCGGCTAAGTATAGAACCAGAAACGAATAATAGAGGGAAAGAAGAAAAGGGAAGAACGGGTAAGTATAGAAGAGGAAAAAGAAAGGGAGAAAATAACTGTATGCCTCACACAACAACACTTGGTCTGATAATTATCAAGCGATAGAAACACATCAACTATGGGAAAAAACATTCTCAGCCATGGAATATAGCTGGAGCTCAACAGACCCTCGTTCAAGATAAAAGAGATGTTGTTTATATCTATCTCAACAACCAATATGCAAAATATATGACTTGACACACTTATATGCAAGCATTCAAACGAAGTCATCGTAGGTAGAGTGAGGCTTGGGAGTTCAAGGAGTCTGGGGTTGAATTGTAGATCACCAAAGTTTTGGGTGCAATATGTATACCCCGAACACGGGACATGAAGGTTCGATGGTGCCTACGCGGGAACTTGTGGCCATAAAATTGGCTAAGTATGAAAACGAACGGAAGTCGGTCGAACTCGTGATGTGAAGATATAGATGGATATATAATTTCTCACTCCACCACCTCAGGAACCCGCGAGCATAGATATACGACTAAGTATAGAACCAGAAACATATAATAGAGGGGAAGAAGAAAAGGGAAAAATGGGTAAGCATAGAAGAGGAACAAGAAAGGGAGAAAAGAGTTGTATGCCTCACAAAACAACACTTAGCCTTATAATTATCAAGTGATAGAAACACATCAACTATCAACGGACCCTGATTCAAGTTAAAAGAGATGTTGTTTATATGTATTTCAACAAGCAATAGACAAAATACATGACTTGGCATTCTTACATGCAAGCATAGTCTAAAATATGACAAGCTTCAATACATGCACAAATTGGACAATGTATGCATATCATAGTTTTTTAACCATACCTCTTGGTCGCTAGACCTTGTACTATGATGGAGGTTTCACTTGTACTTGTCGATATTTCTTGTGAACTAAAAAACATGTGTTGTAAATGACATAAACATATTTACCATGGCATAGCAGAATAAATAACAATAGGTATTTGTTTCATAAACATAGCAAGAGCGTAATCTATGAATCCTTACCTTCGGCATCGTCGCTATGCTGATGTTTGTGATGGTTCACTGCCCATGTCCATGTCACATATGAAACAGTGGCTATGAATATGTGTATATTGTTCATACTCGATATGGATGTGAATTACGGATATGCATTGTATTTGTTGTGGCACCACTGTAGCCATACCTTTTGGAAGATTGTACTTCAACTTTCTCAGCTGTGGCACATAAGGCTCCATCTTCGTGTTCAATTAGTTTGTTATTTTTTCAATATAGAAACACAGAGAATACAATGGACATGAAGGCAAGTTGCTATGTAGGAACACATGAAAAAAAGATGGAGTACAAATTGATTTATTTCAAGGTAGAAGCACATAAAATACAATAGACATGAAGATAAGTTAATATACAGAAAGATATCCAGTATCTAAGGCAAAAAAAATAGAAGAGTTGCAAACCAGTGGAACAAGTATAGATAGAGTAAATGAAAAACAATTGGATATGGAATACGGGTAGAAGTATGCACCTTTGTATGTATTCTTCTACATTTCTGGTTAAGAGTTCTTTGCCTTGTCCAGTTTTCCTCTCTGTTTCAATGAAAGAAAGTACAAAACAAAATGAACATAAACGTAAGTTGATATGTAAGGAAAAAACAAGGAATATGTACATATAGTAAATAAAAGAGAATAAAAGGAATAGAGTAATAGATAGTGTTAGAAGAATGTACCGGTGTTTTTTTTGCATCCATGAATGTGTATATATAAAAAAATTGTGTAAAAAACTTTTGTGTCCAAAATCAATTACAAACCAGGAAAAACTAAGAAGTTGAATAACTTGGTTTTGTGCAACAAGCTAGAGAGATATTCTTTGAAACATAGAAATATGATTTTGCAATATGTTTGATGTATATTTCATAATTCAAGTGCAATACCAATTGTATCATGATCAAACCCATATGTGTCTAAGATAAAGACGATGTATTGAGAAATGGGCAAATTCGACCATACATGGTCAATATGTGTGTTTTGTACATGATTTATCTTGTCCAAAAGAAAGCGGAGACTGTATTTTCACATGTAGTTTTCCAATTCTTTTGTTCTAGCATTATTTTGTAGCATGTCAATATTGAAGTCTCCTACAATGACAATGGTTTTGTTCATATGGAAATTCTCTAATGCATTGGAAAGAACATTTAGTATGTTGGAAAATGTTGCATGTGAAGCATCATAGAGATTCAGTATTGCAATTTCTAATCCATGGAGGATTACATTTGCGAGCACAATCTCAACATTGTTTTCTTCGAAATGCATATGTTCCAAAATTGTTACATGTTTTTTCACTAATATCATCACCGCATGTGTAATGCAACTCAATATACAATTGTTATTTGGAAATTGCTTGTTTTTCATGGATAATGTCATGTATGTTTCCTGCAAGAACAGAATATCGGATTGCATTGTGTCAAAGTCATTGAGTATATCATCCATTTGTGCATGTAGGTTGCACGTGTTAAGTGAGAGAATTGATACATATGAGTTTGTTTGTATGGATTCCTAATCATATTGTAGATGCCACTTCATGGTAGTCCTAAGGCGTTGCATCTCAACATTAACTTTGTGTTTGACTTTGAAGTTATATTTTATAAGAGCACTTAGTAAAGGCAAGGAGTCTATACTTTTGATACAGGACAGTGTTGTGTATACAAGTCCATGTATTCGAATTCCAACAGGGTCAAATGCAACACTATCAAGTGTTAGTATTTGTGATCTATGGATTGTACGTGCACATGCAAGTTTAATTGGAAATTGTTTTCGAATCTTCAGTCGACCTGTCTTTGTCGATGTCGATACTGGTTTTGATATTCGTAAGATAGGTTTCCAATTGCATGCAATGTTTGAATTATATAGATAAGACAACTTGTTTACTTGTCGGTGGCCTATATGCGGATCATGGAACTTAATCCAGAGGACATCAAGTTTTTCATTTTTGGTATAGCCTTTGAGTATTCCATCTGCACCATTCACCAAGCCATTCTACGAATCATAGTTGCAGGCATATATTTCAACCAACATGTCTAATTTTAGGACAAGTTGCAAAGGCGAAATGGTTGTATGTTCATGACGTGGTACATTTCCATGGTTTTCTTCTTCGAGGTCAATTGAATTGATGACGATATCATCACCAGGCATGAGTGATAGCATGTAACTGTTATGCATTGCAACATCCCTATTCGTGTAGAACAGGTAAGACAAGGTTGGGTCTATTTGTGCAGGTTGCATGCACCTTGAATTGATATATGTTAAGTCATCATGTGTTTGTTTGTTTGTCCACATTCTATTCATAATTGCAATAAATGTTTCATTTTTCTGGCGCATTATAGTATGTAATTCAAAGCATTTTATAGTGTATTTGCAGAAGCCATGCATCACTATTTTCATATTGACCGTAGCTTGTTCAAATATCAAAGAATCTTGGATGGGTTGCACCTGGTAAATATCCCCACATAATATCATGTCAATGTTTCCAAAGTATTTGGTGTGCACATATTTTATGTTTCTTAGTTCGTTGTCGATGGAATACAAGAAGCGAATTCCAATCAAAGATGCATCATCTATGAAGACAGGTTGCAGTTCGTCATAAATCTTAGACAAGGTATCTAACATTTCTTTGTTGAGTGGAAGAAACTATGACTTGTTAAAAGACATCAAAAATGTTGAGTGGAAGAAACTATGACTTGTTAAAAGACATCAAAAATGCAGAGTGGATTGTTGTTCCACTTGCATTATATACAACTTTTCCTGTGTATGCAACTATTAGCCCCTTTGGTTTCATAGGATTAGAGGAATTGTTTGAATCATAGATTCGTATAAGCATTTGGAATAGTGCTTTCACTGTGAATGTCTTGTCTGTTCCCGCCCCGCCTGTAAGGAACAAGTGCACATGAGTCTGCATGTTAAAGTGTTTTTTAATTGCAATGTCCTTTAGAATTGTTTGTTGTTCTCGATTCAACAGGCGTCTGACTATGTGGTATTCATTATTTTCAATAAGGAAAGGATGTTTTGTGACTTTAAAGCCAAGATTGATACGTTTTTCAATGTCGGTTGCTCGAGGATGAGGCAAATCTGCTTGCAAGTCATAGAACTCGTAGAGAGTTCTAGTTGTTTTACGGTTTGTGAATGTCTCATCAACATTGTCGTGGTTTTCTAGTTCATGAACTGCACTTTCTAGATCACCCCATGTTGGATTAACATTGTATGTAAATCTAGATTCATTGGTTTATACTATAGTCTCAGAGGAAATATACGCAGCTTCCCATGTAGGGAAGTTAAGTTTTAATGTGTTTTCATTTTGATCAAATAGAACGTATAACAATAGTTTTTCTCTACAATAGTTTTCATAGTCAGTATGTTTGTTGTATTTGACAAAGTGTATTACAGAGGGTTTTTTTCTTTTTTATATGGGTGCACCATTTTTTTTGTAATGCGATACGAACTCTGCTAAGCAGATATGCTTAATAGGAGATGGACGCTAGAGGTAATAATCAATAATAGAGTGACATAGTATGTCCTCTGAATTGTCAGGCTCTTGTTCTAGCAAAGACAGTGGTTTAAGCACACACATGTGTGTTTCTCAAGTGGAGATGTGTTTATGAAGACACATTTCCTTGAACTACAATTGAGGGGCAAGGAAAGTGCAATGTAGATTGCTTGTTGAGCAGACATTTGTTGAAGATTAAGTAATGTATTTCCATGCGTAAGTATCATTTGCATAACATTAATATGACTTCTTTCATGTTCTTTGTGTATTATTCTGAATGCACTTGTCATAGATTTGTCAACCTTTGTCATATACGAGGTACAGTACGATGCTGCAACATATGCATTGAGGACATACTGCACATCTGTATTTGCATTCCACATAATTGGCATGTCCTTGGAGAAACTGTTGTTCCAAATATGGGAAAGGTTTTTTTTAAGAAAAACTATTGGTTGTTTAAGTGTACATTGTATGGCTTGGATGTACTCATCTTCTGTTAGATTTAGCTATGTCAAGAAGTCGTCGAAGCTAATTAACTCATCAAAGTATCATTGTTCTAGAAATGTGAACAAGGATTTAGATTTCTCAATGAAAACATTGTCCTCTAAACTAAGTGGCTCTATTATTCTTGTTGTTCTCATTGGCGGCACAGGGAATTTGTATCTGGAATGTGAATTTTTTCGTTTTTCACAGATTCTTGTATGATAATGTCTATGAAATTTGGCAAGTTCTGGATCCAAATGAACTATGTTTAATTTTATGTATTTGTCCACAAATTGCCCAATCTATGATTTGTTGTCATTTCCATTGACTGGTGCACCCTTTATCCACAACAGTGTATGGTCATGCTCACTCCCCCTATTATGGAACTCAGTCACAAAAAAGTAGTCTGATATTTTTCTGTAACATCCCTATTTCCCCCAACTTGTAATTAATCATTTATTAGGGTTACCATGTTGTGGCATGGGAACAGTGTAAATGTATTATTGTTTGAGTTACCAATAACTGACTGTGGGGGTAAGCCTTGAAAGTACTGGCCATGATATCACTAGAGGAAAGAATGTGAAAACTATAAGAGAGGGTTCATTATATAAAATAACCCCATATTTCCCTTTGATGAGGATAATAAACCTCCTTCACATCCCAATGAGAGAAATCAGTTAATGAAGAAAGGACCAGTGGTTGAATTATCAACCACCCCCTTAAAATGGAAGCATGGTCTAGCTACAGAATGTCAGCCCGAAGTACCACTGGGTCTAGCAGACCAGGCTGACCCGAGTTTCCATCTGACATAAGGAAGGTAACATGCATACATGGAGACGGTAAGGAAGAGGGACAGCAAGAGAAGAAGAGAGACGAGAGCACAAGCTCGTAAGAGAGATGTGCGAACCAAAAGGAAGTGCAGAGAACACTACCTGAAGGAACCGAACGTGAGCTTGATGCTGAGGAAGCATCTGATAAACCTTGCAGGGTCATTGTGACAGAGAGAGTCTCTCTGAGAGATGGTATAAATTCCCTAGTGATATCATGGCTTGGCACGGGGGTGGCCAGAGTGCTAAGAATGAATGCCTCTCAACCTATGGTTGGGTTGAAAGGAACACACCCATAGTCAGTTAGTTGGATGCAACCTGTAATAGATAAGTATTCTCATACCCTGTGAAATTGAGTTGTAACTAAGTAATAAAATTGGATGTACTGTGAATGACCCAGGGATGTGCATGTTTGCTTAATGGTTATACTGTATCTCTTTATTCTTGTTTAAATTGTGTATTTAAGTAAGTATGGAATTGTCTAATTTGTACACGTAAATGCTCCATCCCTATGGAAGCTTAAGTTAAATAAAGTGGACTGTGAGTTCGTCGACCTTGGGCACCATTTTCATGAGTGCATGTTGACACTCCCAGTTTCCCTAAGTCTCTGGGAGGAGGAAGTCTATTAAGCTCAGGATAGGTAGTGAATGTAAGCACAAGCTCTCTGCGAGGCGGGCAGAGACCTTCGAACTTCGCGAGTTTGGAGAATTGACCGAATTCATCGTAAGGGAGGTAAAATCCCCAAAGTCCCGAAGTTAACTCTGAGCCTTAGATCTAAGGATGCTCAAGAACCATCCCGACCATCAGATCTAAGAGGTAGTTAGCCCGGTGTTGACCACTTCGGAGAATAGAGGCTTAGTAACGCCAAAACTCCTGAAGAGTGAAGTAGCGAAGTAACGTGGATAGTGGATCTATGGATCCTTCAAGACCCCTCTCGACTGTTTGATCGAGGGAATGTGGGTATCATGTCGAGAGTACGTGGGGATCCATGTGTTGAGTGAAGGTAAGGTCGTGCATGGCGCAATAGTGAGACTTTGAGGGAGGCTATGAACTGTCGATATGGGGGTCTACACGGAATAACTAGGACCGTTAAATCTAGGTCATAGTCAACCCGACGTTGACCGACTTCAGGAGAAGAGAAGATCTGGCATTGTGAAACTTCCAAAAAACCAAGGAGCCGAAGTGATTTGTAGTCGTCGATCAGGGGGAGACACACGTCGATAGATCGTCGACTTCAGGTGAAATCACTTTGGGAGGAAGGGGGTTGTGTTGATTAAGAACTCCCGAAGGTTGGAGAGCCGGATTTCATCCAATTCGTCCATCAACGAAGGATAGGTGTTAGTAGATCTTTCATTTCGGAAGGTAGCCACTTTGGAGGAGAGTGGGGTCATGTGCGTCAAAAACTCCTGAAGTAAATCATGACCATCGATTTGAGAGAGACACGCGTCAATAGTTCATTGTCTTCAAGTGAAATCATTCTAGGAGAGAGTGAGTCGGGAGAGTTTGAAACTCCCAAAGCCCGAAGAGTCGAAGTAATTTATAGCCTTCGATCTGTGGAAGACATGCATCAACAGATCGCGTACTTCGGAGGTAGGGAGAAAGAAGCGCGGAGTAGAGAGAGACACCCGAAGTGGATCCCCACCATCAAATGAGAGGGACACATGGTGCATGATCCTTAACTTCGAAAGAAAACACTCCAAGAGAAAAAGGTGGTGTGAGCGTCCGGGACTCCCAAACACTGAAGTCCCGAAGTGGATCTGAGCCATTGATTTAGATGGATGCGTGGTGCCTGATCTGGAATTTCAGGTATGGAGTACTTTGAAGGAAAATAGTTGGAGTGATTGGAACTCCTGAATGTCGATGTCCCAAATAAGATCATGACCATCGATCATGAGGGACACGTGGAGCTCGATCTGTAACTCCGGGTACGAAGTACTTCGGAGGAAAAAGGTGCAGGAATGTTTGAAACTCCCAAACGTTGAAGTCCTGAAGTAAACCATGATCATTCATCTAGAATGACACGTGGCACACGATCCTTGACTCCGGAAGAAAGTACTCAGGGAGAATGGATTGTTGGAACGTTCAGATCACCCGAACGTTGAAGTCCTGAAGTAAACCAGGACCATTAATCTGGAAGGACGCATGGCGCTTGATATAGAACTTCGGGTATGGAGTACATTGGGAGGAAAGGTTGTGTGAGCGTCCAGGGCTCCCGAACATTGAAGTCCTGAAGTGAATCAGGACCGTCAAAATCCCCAAGGACACGCGGTGTTGGATTGTGAACTTCAAAGAATTGTCATTCTGGGGGAATTAGTGCAGTGGTTGTCTTGGCACCTATTGTTTTTGCGTTGGGTCATAGCTCATGGTCATATGCAAATATAAGGGGAATGGAATAACCTGAAGGACTTAGAAGAGTATATCTTCCAGTTCATAGTTTGGTTCAGAGCATGAGGACATTGATTCTCTTAAGAAGCGCAAAATTCTTACGCCCCACCGTGGGTGTGTTACATTTTCCAAAAAAGGTTTCATCATGGAATATCAATTTCCTCAAAGCATTTATTCTATGTCTACAGTAGAGAGTACATGTCACTGGGTATTTTCTTATGAGGTAGTCAATGTCATCATTTTCCAATGTATCGGTTTGTTTTTTCCTTTTTGTGTTCCTATACAATGCAGATACAGTAGCCACCAATGGATCCCAGTGATTCTCTGCACCTGTAAATGTGATGAAAAATGTTGGCGGTCCCAATTGTCAGATATTGCAAAAATAGTTTTCTTGTTTTGTTGCAAATAGTCAGGAGAGATGCGAATGTTTTTGAAATTTATGTATCCAATATCAGATTTCAGGATTTTTTCTAGGTTTGCGTTGTACTTGACATCTTTGGCCAATAAATTTATTCCTTGTAGCTAGCCTTTTCTTATTCACACCCACATGCAAGACAGGAGTTGCTCAATTATTATGCGCATTGTTTTGAAAAACAAATTTGTTATGTGATAGGAGAAGTCATCGCTTGAATGTAGCAGTTCCCATCGAACTATTTTATGGTAGTTGAATCGTTCTGTAATGTCACTGGGACGTGGATTTCCATAGAACAGTGTTGGGAAGTTCATTTCCTCATCAAATTTGTCCTTGAATATTCCAAGTGGGCGTTGCCCCGCAACAGGTGTAATTTCAAAAATCTTGTCTTGCAAGTCACGAATGCACTGTGAGTTAGTGAATCCATGTATCAATGTTTCAGTATGTATTTCATTCTCCAATTCATTGCTTGTATCAAATTCACTAGCAGTCTCAAGATTCTGTGCAGATCTTTCATCCCCATCTCCAAGAAAATTGTTCTAGTTCTCATTTATGCAAATGTTATGTGCTTTGTATAGGTCCCTGGAACATAATTCTTTTAATGCTTTCATGAAAACATTCACACTCACTTTACGTGTCTGATACGCATTCTTGTATTGCAAGTGTCTTTTGAGAGCTACAACAATTTTCATTGTATCACTAATGAATTGTGGCAAGGATTTTTGCACAACATCTAGTTGGACAAGCACATTAATAATTGATCATGTTAAATCCACTTGGGGTCATTTGTAGCCCCAGGGTCTGATTTGTGCAAATGCAATTCGCAGAGACACAAGTCTCTCTTCAAGTTTTGTAAGTGAACTTACATCTGGTAGTGGTGTATTACATCTTATTTGGTAAGGCATTGCAAAGTGTGGAAGTTTTCCATTTTCAAGTGATCGTTTTCATGGAAGACAAATATTGCTACTCGAAAATGTTTTATCATTTAGTGTCAAACCGAGGTATTCTGATTCCAAATCAGGCGTGAAAGACTTAGTGTTTTTTGCGAAATTCAATTGATCGCAAATTGCACATGCAATGGAAGGAGTGTCTTTAATTTGTTTCATATAGATATGTTTTGCATCTTTCTTCCCTAGGGAAGTATGCATAGAAAGTGTTTGTTGGTTTTCATTGCTAGCAGTGCATGGTGTTGGCTCTAGCCCATGAAATGTGATTTTTTCCTCTCGGTCAGTACCATGACCATTGTGGGATATGTGGTTGTACCTGTTTCTCTCACGTATCTGTTTTTTCAAGATGTGGTAGGTTAACCTATGCTTGCCACTGGAAAACTAGTTTCACTTGTTGACAAGCCATGTTGGAGGTGGAATTGACATTTCTTATGAGCATTGCATCGTCACCATCTCAATGATGAAAACTGTAATGTTCTTTTTCATTTGACATGTGATGTTTGTGTTCAGCAGAAAATGCGAAAATGCGATTGTGTTGTGCATGAACAAATTTTTTTAGGTTGTGATATGTGAGTTTTTCTCTAGAAGGAAGCATACCAATGTGTTTTTTTCTCTCACGTATGACCTTTTTCAAGTTGTGATAAGTTAGTCTACATTTTTTGTTCAATGTCTGGATGATTTCATGGAAATTGGGATGAGTTTCATTCTGATTAAATAGCATGCGACGCTTATGTAGATTCGATGCGGTTTGGGTGGCATTGACACCAGATCTTGAACTGGTAGTATTTCTTATACTACCAATGCATTTTTTTCTCTCACGTATGACCTTTTTCAAGTTGTGATAAGTTAGTCTACATTTTTTGTTTAAGCTCAATATGGCCTCATCACAACTGGGACGAGTTTCATTCTCATTAAATAACATGCAACATGTATGCATATTCGATGTGGTTTGGGTGGCATGGACGATGGACCCTGAACTAGTAGTATTTCTCATTAAAGGTTGATAATGGATATGTGGAGTATCTGTTTTCAACGAGATGATGTCAATTGTTTGATCGTAGTTTGAATCAATACAGTAGGAATGGACAGTACCATCAGACAAGGCCGACCAGACCTGGATATTTACTCTGAATATGATAGATATCCATTGCAAACAGAATATGCCACCTTCTACATTTCCTTTCTCATATGGTAGTGCCATGTTTACAAGGTATTGTTGCCAACTTCCAATTGTTGGCATACTTTCTAGGAGATATGGTGAAAGGTGTTGATGCAAGTAGCTAAAATCCTATTGGCTGCCACCTATAATTTTGGGACTCATAAATGTTGTATTTCTATCCACCTTCCCCTTCATCATTATTCACATTTCATCGCCCCATTAACCTTTCATGATACCATTTTCATAATTAAATATGGGTTTAACCTTATTATTTTCCAAATCATTTATTTTAGTATTAAAAGGGAATTTGTGATTAAATATTAGAAAATTGACATGTTTTCATATATCTCAAAAATGTGTGAGCTTTATTAATTCAAAAAGACTTCTTGAATACTTCCTCCACCATTTCAAGATTTGAGGAGATAATTCAAGCCTATTCTAAGGAGAATATCATGGAGATTTGGTTGTCATATCTTATCCAAGATATATGAGAGATATGTGTGAGGATTTGAAGGGATAATATTTTGTAATAATGGGAAATTGGTTGAGAGAAAA
>JZKD02S1830322.1:363472-380394 GCA_000966675.3 Picea glauca
ACCATTCTAGCGAGTCTTTCACTCTGTATTTTTACAGCCTCTGTACATTTCTTTGATTAATAGAAATCGTGTATTACTGTATATTTGTGTTTATGGTTGCATCTCTGATACATTTATGTTATATTATTAAATATATGCAATATCTCTGTGCATTTCTTTATTATATCTCCGCTCTCATTTCGTGCCAAAAATAATCTAGATCATCAACTCTATTGATTACGAATATCGGTTGATAATTTATGTTTGGTAATATATTATGCATATAATTGCACCAACAATTGCATTGCAAAAGGATTGTACAGTGTAAATCCACAGCGACTGCACATCAAACTATGTTGCTACCAAATAGAAAATTGCATTGAACGGACTATCTCCGCAACTAGATGCAATAGTTGTCACTATGTGCAAGCCATGGGAGTGTATACAATGCATAATTCATTTCCAATGCAATTCTTTGCAAATAAGGGACAAGTAAATATGAGGTCCTCCAAGATTGCATATGGATAATTTTCTATAGAGTAGTGGTTCATAATGACCACTGACAGGATTGGCATCAGGGAACAAGATGCAATATGGATCGCTAGATGCAGTTTTGTTGAATAGTAGATATCTTGTTTTTTCTTGTCAATGACCATATTCCAATTGATATATTCAACCACTTGGACAGCCACCATATACAAAATGTATCTCCCCAAAGTCCCCTCTCATGTGCAGGCAGAATTGCAGATGCAGACAACCGCATCTTTGAAAAATATGCACTGACATCATGTATTTAATGCAATTGGAAAAGAAAATCAGATGCCAATTCATATTAATACAACTCCAATGCCTCAACATCGCCATTTTCTAAAGAACCCAAGAAATAATCTATCAATCCATTGTGTAGGTTGGTCGAGGAATAATGGAAATGCAATAGAACTTTAAATGCATCGAAGAGGCAATCCCCTACAGTATATGAGAATGCATCCAATCTAAAAAGCCCATTTCTATGCAATACCTGGTCAATGTTGTCAAGTACAATGGAGTCTGTGTCTATTTCATAGGACTCAACATCTATTACTTGCTTCATCTCTTAAGTTGTGATTTTCAAGATGTTTCTTAGATATATTCAGTTTATATGCAAATAGAGAAAAAAAGAAAAAAGAAAACAATAAGTGTGAAACCGCATACCAATTCTGCTATGTATCCTTCAACCTTCTTCCTAACAAATTCAATCCCCCTAGTCGCTACAACATATGAAAAACAAATAAATGTACAGTGAACAGTGAACCAAACATAAGAGATAACACAAATGAAATAACACTATAAATTTGCTCAGCAAAAAGACCAAGTATTCAAGGCATATCATTTTTTAACCTATTCCATGTGTGCATCCTATAAGTGTTTCAGTGGCAAAAGATGCTTTGCAAGACATAAAGGACAACATAAAACCAACAGGTGCACGAGGTTTTTGATTCAGAGAATAGAAGCATGCCCTGTAACAAGGTCTTGGAAGATGTTTGCCCCGCAATGACAACTCTGAATTCGTTTTCTAAACCCATTTGCATTGCTATTTTAGAAAGAGCTATGGCACGATATCTAGGACATGGAAGTTGGCATATGTGATTGAAAGGGAACAACCTGGAAAAAATGCACCAAACGTATGGTTTCCAGGAACAAAAAATATGAGGAGAACAATCGATTTCCTTTTTTATATTTCACTATGGCTGCAACAGATGTGGGTTCTATGTCCAGCATCGAGATTCAAAGGGGAACAAGATGTTTTGGAAGGGAACAAACAAGGAAAAATGCACCAAACGTATGGTTTCCAGGATCAAAAAATATGAGGAGAACATTCGATTTCCTTTTTTATATTTCATTGTGGTTGCAACAGATGTGGGTTTTGTGTCCAACATCGACATTCAAAGGGGAACAAGACGTTTTGGAAGGGAACAGACTGGGAAAAATGAACCAAACATATGGTTTTCAGGACCAGGAAAAATGAGGAGAAAAATTTGATTTTATGTTTTATATGTCACTATGGTTGTGACAGAGGTGGGTTCTGTATAGAACATTGATGTTCAAGAACAAGGAAAATATTCTGGTCATAGAAGTCACACAAAAAGATGTTTTGCAATAGGATTTTGACCCAAGAACTCCTAGTATTGAAAATTCTTGCTTGCAAGCTGCAAATAGAAAACATCAAACAAGGAATAGAAATGAAACGATGGCACTGAAACTTACCCGTGAATAAGGAACGACAGAAGCGCAACTCCAAACCATGCAAACTGCAACAACAGGTCCAACCGTGGATGCAGGACCCCAACCTTGAAAAGTTGAAGAAAACAAGAGCAAGCATCAAACAACAAATCAATGAACAAGCACCAAGAGGTCCAACTGTAGCTGCATGACCTCAACTTTGCAAAGTTGAATCAAAAAACAACAAGTAGCATCGAAAAAACCAACGAACAAGCATAAACCAGTGAATCAGTAATGTCGGTGAAGAACAATATTGCCCAAATTCATTGCAGACAAGACTATATCCAAAAATCGAAGGAAACAATATTGTAACACTCCTGTTGAGTAAACATTTAAGGCTATTAGGCCTGTTAGGTAAACACTTAAGGCTGTTAGAACCTTTGAAGGGCCTTGCGTTGTGCAAACATTTAAGAAAGAATGCAGTGCAGCAGGCCTATTTATGTACGCAATAATGAAAATGCCTCTCTAAGTACACAATAATAAAGGAAAATAAAAAATAATAATAATAACAATAGTTCGAACAATGGAGACTATGCAAAATTTTTTTACTTAGAGGACAAAGTAATATGAAGTCAACTAATAAAAAACTGACTTTCCATGCTCAAAACTTTGGATATCTAAACATTTCAATATGAATAGTACATGTTCAAAAAGACCTTAGATGATAAAAACTTTGGATATTCCAACACACAAAACATTGGGAAAAGCGAAGCTGGCAATAAGACCTCAAATCTATTATCCAATGAGATTATGACATATAAGGGTTTTTTTATTATATAAAAATTAATGTTTTTAGCTATGTAGTTCGAACAATAGAGATTATGCAAAAAATTGTAGTCAAACGACAAACTAATATAAAGTCAACAATGAATTATTGATCGCTATAAACTTTGGATATCTAAACATTTCAATATGAATAGTACAAATTCAAAAAGTCTGTAGATGATAAAAACGTTGGATATGCCAACATATAAAACATTGGGAATAGTGAAGCTAGCAATAAGACCTCAAATCTATCATCCGATGAAATCATGACATATAACGACTTTTTTATTATATAAAAAATGATACTTTTAGTTCTGTAGTTCAAACAATAGAGATTATGCAAAAATTTGTAGTCAAACAACAAACTAATGTAAAGTCAACGAATTATCGATCATTATAGTCCCTCTACGCCTTTGTTGGGGACTAATAATGTTGTAGGTGCAAGTCCAACAATTTATTATCAACACCTCATATTGGTGATCAAGTCAATGAGAAATAATATTGTAGGTGCAAGTCCAACAATTTATTAAGAAAATTATAAAGGTAAGAAATACTCATTCTTGAGAGTGATATACTATAGGTAATTCTCTCTACCATTCAACAAAGAATATATTGCATGTTACATGTGAATGCATACCACATAAGCTACACCTCAAATTGATGATCAAGCCAACGAGAAGTAATGTTGTAGGTGCAAGTCCAACAATGTATTAATAGAATAATAAATCAATGAATAGAGCAAGCTATTAATTGCATTGTTACATAGAGTTTACTAGAACCAAAAACTTTTGATGGTTGTAGGCATATATGGTTAATTAGTAAACCATCAATAAATTTAACCTAACTCAAAACTCACATTAACTTTGGGTGTCGTGGGGAATTAATTAACCCAAAACTAAGAATACATATATAGAATAAAAAAAACTATAGAAATTTACCCTAAAACTCCAAATGGAAAAACCAACATTGAATGGATTTTCTCAACCTTGTTTTCTCAGTAATTGCATAATTACAATTAGATTTTCTCGAATGTTGTGCAAATCTTTATAAGTTGAATTAGCTTGTTGGGAGCAATTGAAGACCAAGCATCCCTAGTTCTTTAGCTTCCTAACTCCAATGTTCTTCCTCCTTTGTCCTTTGGCTGGCATCATTTCGGTTCATGGTTCCTTTGTCCTTGTCCTTCTTCTTTTATTTTTTTGATACATTTAATTATTGTGCACTTTCATTGGCTATGCGACATTTTGGAGACAAGCAATAGAATATTGGATAAGAATGGGGCCATTCACACTTCCAACCATATCCCCCAGCCTTCTCATCAACTCATAGCCTCAAGCCTCACTTTTGTAGCCAGCTCTCCAATGTTGTTGAGCCATTAAAACTATTCCACATTTATGCAAAGCTAGTTTGAATCAATAAGTAGGCCTTATTTTTCCTAAATTAATAGTGTTAAGTGGAAGTGGTATGTAAAATTTCATAATTTTTCAAGATATACTATTAGCACTGAGAGTCACCCTCCAACTACAAGAGGATAAGCCCAATACCCATCAAAATATTTGGTGGATGTTGGTTTTATGAATGGAGGTCAAATGGACAAAACTCAGTACAAGAATGATTTTTACACAAAAACTGGACAAGCAATGCACAAGGAAGTGAGGTGCTCATTAACTTCAGTCAGTGATTTGGGTTTAAGTGTGAGAAGAAGGAAGACTTAGTGAGAGAGTTGAATAAGACTACCATGGGCATCCGACCTTCAAGCAGCTTGGTGAAGAAAAACTCAAGCTCAAGAGCACTCTCGAACTCAAGCTTCAGACACTGAAATATGTCACAGCAGTATAATAATCAAACCTACATTACCATGAAACTACAACAACTCGACTGGATCCTCCATGCCCGAGCTTTTCAGCATAAGAGGAAATAAGACAATAAAGAAGATGACTAAAACTGGTCACAACAATACTGTAATCAAACCTACATTACAATAGAACTACACCCGTCGACTAGATCCTCCATGCCCAAGTGTTTTAGCACAGTTTTTACAAAGAGATGAGAGAAGCTAACTTCTATTAATGCAAAAGTCTCAATTTTGATACATAACCTGAGAACAACTCTGGCATCAAAACATTACACGGTAGGGAGCTCTGCTCAACCAGTTCACGACATTAACAAAATATTGAACTCATCGATTTATACTCAGATCAGTTCACAACTACTAGGAGTGTGATCTGGCCATTGCATTCAAAGCCTTTCATCTGTGCCTTCTTCTATTAGACTGTGCATGTATCCTCCTGTCAGATGCAAATTTAGCTCAGCATGGGCCTACAGGAAAACTCGTCCACCGTGGAACCTCGGGCTGACAACTCTGTCTCCAAAGCTAGACCCTCTACGTCTTCTATTTATGGAGTGAGTCGAGGTTTCAACTACCACTCCTTTCTCATTAACTGATCCTTCATCGGGACCGGGATGAGGATTAATTCCTATGGGGTTGCCACACGCTGCTTTCGGATTTGATGTTATATGAGCACATGATTGTGGGGCCGTCAAAGGTGGTTTGGACTCACACTGCTTTTGAGTCCGCAATCCACTACCTTCCGCCATGTATCTCTTTCACTATACCACGGTTTCAATTGCGGGACCGCTTGAGAATTTTATCGTTCGAGCATGTTGCGTCCCCGCAATGAAGCATGGTCATTGATCTAGTCGTGATCTGTGATCTGGGCGGTCCTGCTGAATTTAGCACCACCTTTAATGCTTATCCGCCTGCCAACTTTAAGATCATTCTAACTACGCTGGGAGATGATGCTAATTTTGGCATTGAACAAGAACACTTCCCAGAGGATGATCTGACATGGTGGTCTGACATCACCATGCTGACGTGTCATGAAAATAGAGGTGACATGTGTCACTTGGAAACAAGCGAATGATATGCCCAAAGGTGCTTGGACTGAGTGCCACGTGTCATCGCTAGATGGATTCCAGGTGTCATCACTAAAAGAGCGTCACATATCTGAACTGATGACTACCATGTACTTTGGAACTTCAGAGCTCGGGGGTGATATGCATGTAGAGCTGGAGCTCCAAAGTGAACGATGATCGTCGATTTGGGGAGGACACGCGACAGGGATCTATTAACTCTGAGAGAAAACACTCTGGATGAAAACGAGAGTGAGGAGGCTGAAACTCCTGAAGCCTGGAGTCCCGAAGAAAACTACCACCGTTAGATTTGGATGGACACGCGACAGTGATCTGTGGAATTCAGGAGAAAACACTTCGGATGAAAGTGAGAGGGGAGGAGATAAAACTTCCCGAAGTAAACATTTATCATCCGATGGAGAAGGACGTGTGGCGCTTGATCTGTAAATGTGGGGCTTCTGCCTAGTCACTAATCCTCGTGCAACTTTGACATGTCGAATACACGCGAGTCGTTGATCTGATCACGATCTATGATCTAGGAAAGCCTCACTTTTTTTTACATGTGACGCTCTGGATGGACCCTGGCTCCTGCTGCAGAGATCAATGGCTCACAACTACTTCGAGAGTTCGGGCTTCGGGCCTTTTCAGTGCATATCTCTTACAATTCTCTGAAGTGCTAAATTTCTAAAGTGAGAGATCTAGTGACGTGTGGCCCTTTGATTTGGATGGTCGAGATTCACTTCGGGACCTTTAGTACTTCGGGGCTTCTGGTGATACTGCTGCCAAGATCAACGGTCCTTGTTGGTTTGAGATCAACGGTCCACGATTATTTCAGGAATTCGGGCTTTGGCTCTTCGGGACTCTTCAACGCACAGCTTGCGCAATCCTCTGAAGTAAATATTTTGAAGTGTGGGATCTGCCTCCACGTTTCCTTTAGGCTCAGACAACCGATATTTTCTTCAGGAGTTTGGGCTTCAACTTTTCGGGAATTTTCAACGCACATCTTGTGCAATCCTCCAAAGTAAATCTTCTGAAGCGTGAGATCCATTGACATGTGTCCTTAGCCTTCAATGGTTTTGATTTTACTTCGGGACTTCGACTCCTCTGTCTAGTCATTAATCCTCATGCTACTTTGAAATCCCGATCTCCCGTGAGCCATTGATATGAAATGCCCCTAGGATCTCTGTCATTGAAAATTGAACCTGCCAGCCTGCTGGTTTCAAGCCCGTTATAGACCGCTTTGAGTGTTGCGCTTTGTGCTTAAGGATGATATCTACGCAGACCATGGACTTGGTCGTCCTGTGACCTCTTGACAGCTATATGTGATAACATATACCATGTGTGAACTAAAAGTGTTTGGAAATATTTTGAAGTTGTAGAGAGGGAAACATCCTTCACTAAGTTGTGTGAGCTTTTCCATCAAATATGTTAATTTGTAACAAACAAGAACATGATTATCATAAAACATTTCAAAGTGATGAAATTATCAAATATGATGAGTGCATTTTTTAAGTAGCTAATTAGTTTCTCAATAGTTACAAAGAGCAAATCTCAAGAGAAGCATTGATAAAAAACTTTAATTATAATTATTTTAAGTATTTATATATTTTTATAAACTAAATAATTAAATCTTTTTATTATTATTATTATTAAAAAAACAGTATATATCAATTTAGCATGTCGTTAAACCATAACCTTAAAATTAAATTATTATAAAATTTCATAGATAAATCTAAATGATATTCTTAAAAAATTGCTTATCATTAATTTTGAAATGTTCTATGGTGTAAAGGAGAGAAAAAAAAAAAAGTAATGTTCTATCATGGCATTTAGAGTACAACGATTTGGGGCAATTAGTAGAGACGATCGATTAATTTCCCTAAAGGATTGTATTAAGACATAATAGTCTAATGGTGAGGATGTTTCAAATATTGTTATTATATGATTTGCGACAGAGTAATTTTCAATGTGCACATAAAACATCTGTTACATGTAACATCCCTTAACCATTTAATATGATGATTGTAAATACATAAACACAATTTTAAATAGTATAAAGCCTGTTAACATTAATGCAATCCATCACCATATTTAAGATAAATAATAAATTATTTCATGATTATTAATTACCATGTAGTTCTCTAAATTATCACCTTATCATAAGACAGAATGAAAACATATATATTACATTCTTAATGATAACAACTAGTTTTATTAGCACTACAAAACCGACATAAATTTAATTTGCACATTCATGATACCAAAACATAAATTAAATGATCATTGATAAATTAAAAAAAGTATTTATTTGTTTTTAATAAGACATTGTGTAGAGTTTATAGTTGTAGTCAACAACCATTATAAACTCTAGGTTAATATCAACAACTCGTAATTTAACACAAGTAGAAAAATTATGATTTGGCAAGGGCCAAGGCATTAGAGACACACCCATAAGGGGGGTCCCACTCCCGGGGGACATCTACTCTTCTAGCCTCATTGTCTCATCACAATGGGCCAAATTGTCTTGACGAGAATTGAACATAGGTGGGGAGAGTGAAAAACCTACCTCCCAACCATTTTGACTACTACACCAAACCCTACAAAGGTACTTATTTGTTACCCACTATTGATTCCAAGGTAAAGGCACACCCAAACCTTTCATCCACCCTAGAGTTGGAGCGCCTAGCCTAACTTTCAAAATTTGGTTGCCCTAAAATTTATCGGTGTCTAATTTCACAACCACATAGGTTACGTGGATTAACAAGTCAATAGGTATACAGGTTATCTAACCACGTTAATAGAGGGCTATCCACCCACTCCTAAGGATTCACTCTTACAATGAGGCCACTAAAAAAGTAACACGACATAATTGTAGTTGATTGACTTGCTAACCTTCCCAAGCCATTAACCGACTTCTCTTTCTACCTCAAGGGAAGTGATTACTGATGTTCCACTAACTTGTTTATTAAATTTTAATAATTGTATAACAACTTTTCATTTTTCTTCCAATTGAGTATTGTAATACTCTAGTTTTGACATTTGGAAGGTATTAGATCATATTATGTATAATTTGTAAATGCATGGTTATTATGATGAGTGTTGAGTTGTATGAAATTATACAAATGGCCTTGTTACATATATGCACTAATATGATTTGCATAGCTTCCTAGTGTGGATCCAAATGGCATGGTTGGACTAGAGAAGGTGAAAAAGCACAACCCTAAGCTTGATTTTTTTTAACATGCTTATATTTCATATTAACCATATGATAAGGATTATAGTGATGCACATTATGGTGTGTAAAAAGAAAATGTTGAAATATAATATATAATGGTCCAAGATGGTTGTTGGCAGCACAAGGGGTCTATGACTCCACACGAGCAAAAGAGGTAAGGGGATCCATGGGAGAGAGGGTAAGGTGTTGAATCTAAACAACACCTTTGACTTACAAAGTTAATTATGAATGCATGAAGTGGTGGTTGAAGGAAAGCTTGCCTCATGTAAAGAAAGAGTATGGGATGGTACCTTCTAAGGGAAAGTACTAATTTTTTTAGGTATATGTAACAATTTCTCATTTTCATTCTCTTACGTCATTGCATGATTTTCAGTCTCTCAATTTCCATACTACATTCTCATGATATTCCATACTATGTTTTTATCTATGACCACCTCCAAGAATCATTATTTTGGGAAGGTTGTGAGAGCATAGAAGCTAGGGGAGAAATGGGAAATTGTCACCTATGTGTTTATGCTTCTTATTGACTCCTTTTTAGCTAAAGAATTCCCCACGAAGATTTCCCCAAAGGGGATAATCCTTTGGACTCGTCCTATTCGCATTGGAGCACAAGTTGGTGTTAATATCCTAAGGACCCAAGAAGAAAATTTTCTAAGCTATGTTGTGTATGGCTAAGGAAATAGAGTTTCATGGTTAATTAAAGGACATATGAGATGCCTAGTGTTGACCCAAAAATATGCTTTGGGATGAACATGATGTTTCACATAGTATATCTTCCCTAGATAGTGGTGTTAAAATATGATGGATGTGCTCGTTTAACCATAGACAATATCACTATTGTCACCCAACCATAGGCCGAAGCCACCCCCGAGCACCTTGAACTTGACAGAGAATCATTCTGAAGCAAACCCAAGGCTAGATAGTCAAACAAAGGTGCTACATCTTTCTCCAAGGATAGCGCACCAAATAAGAGCTGATCAGAGAGTCCAAACCATAACCAAGAGATAGTCCAAGCCAAAACCGAAATCTGCTAGCTACAGCAGCTGCAATGGTAGCTCTCCTCCAAACTTGTGCACAAACTGGCAAACTATAGTGTGCACAAGTGTTGCTTCTGTAGTTATAAGAATGCCTGCCAGAATCAAGACTGGCCTCTTATGTTTATACTAAAAATGGCAAACTGCCTGGGCCGACTTCTCATTCTGGGTGCCTATTTACTTAGTATATAATATTTCCTTTAGCCGACTCCTTCTCTTGGAGACTAATAACCTAATACAAGTTATCCTCTTGAGCCGACTTGTCTTCTACGGTTATTAGCCAACTAATTAGGGTTTCTTATTGCTTCCCAGAATATTCTATTCTCGTCATGAGGTTTACACGTGGAGGTAAATACCTCCCGCAGCTACCATAATATCAACACTCCCTCCTAGCTAGGGACGTATTGAAGGTAATGGTCTTGAGCACAAACATACCATTTACCCGGTAGCATCAACATAGTTGTATACACTATCTCATGACTATGTCATGAGTACCATCATCATTATCAGTGTCATCAGTTGCATCATCTCTCAAAACCGTACTCCATCTGAGTAATCAGACATGATGTTGGATAAGTCACTCACTCCACAGAGTGACACAAGAGCCATTCTTCTAATTCAGACATATGTCCTAGAAGAATAAATGTCTTAAAACATTTTCCGTCTGGGAAATCTCTGTCCATTGATCATCCATCTAGCTGGTAATCATTTCCAACACTATTGATAGTCTTCAAGGTGATCAAAACAATGTCATTCAATAGAACACAACTGTGTTTATTCATAGTAGTACACAACTACAATCTAGTGGTATAGTGCCACACCAAGTAGCACACAGTTACTTGATCAGTAACATATAGTCACAATCAGTGGAACACATCCACCACAGTAGTATACATCTATTGTCCGGAGACATACAGTCTCCATAACAATCATATCATCTGGTATCAACCTGCACAGAAAACATTGTTATGATATAAACTGAATCATCTGGGCCATTCTTCCACTCACATCTATGAGATCTAGAAAAACATCTGCTCTCAGAAGGTAAACATCAATGATGAGCTATCTGGACTATTCTTCTCAAGCAAGGAAGAATAACTGTCCCGATTTCTGAACCTGGACCATTCACCTATCTGGGCCATTCCTCCGACACTAAGCAAAGTGCAACTTGGAGAGAATGAATCTGCCCTAGGGAATGTCTGTCCCTGATTGTTGAACCTGGACCATTCACCTATCTGGGCCATTCCTCTGACACTGAACAAAGTGCAACCTAGAGAGAATGAATCTTCCCTAGGGAACGCATGTCCCTGATTGTTGAACATGGACCATTCACTTATCTAGGCCATTCCTCTGGCACTAAACAAAGTGAAACCTGGAGAGAATGAATCTGCCCTAGGGAATGACTGTCCGGACCATTTCCAAAGGAAATGACTATCCTGCACCAACCTCCAAAACGGACCATTCTTCGAAACTGCTCACAACTGTGATCTTTGAAAGAATGATTATCCGGCAAGGCAGACTAGTCTTCTTGACCACTACTAAGAGTGATCATCAATAAGAGAGACTGTCCTAGACCATTCCTTATGTTAACCACAAGGGAAATCACTATATATGGTACATCATCAATCCATTGAACCATTTTCATTACGAAAATGACCGTTCGATCTGGACCATTTTTCGAACTGGAAAATGCTTGTCTGTCAGAAATCTCAAACCACTTTCCAAACTGGAAAGGAACTTATCATCCTGGACCATATTTCAAACTTGAAAAATGACTGTCCATAAATCAATAACACATCAGTGCTCGCTCCCAACCTGGGAGTCATCTCTTCCCTTTTCAATAAGGAAGTCGTCTCCTACGAGCTTCAGCTTGAGTACGCAAACTCTTTCATCTTGGACAGAGGCTTTACCAAAATGTTTGTTTATCTACTCATCTATGGAGATATGTATTGGAGAACCACTTTCTCTTTTTCTGGACTTCATCATGGAGAATGTAATTCTTGATCTCAAATGTAATTTGGTTTTTTTGGAACACTGGTTTTCTCTGAAGGTTTCATATAGCTCTGATCAATATAGTATATCATTATTGGATTCATATTTTGTTTTCCTACTAGCTCATAACATCGTGGCAAGGGTCAAACTAGAACATATCAAAGTGGTACTTCTTCTGCCATCATGAGATTTTTGTCATGGATTAGCAATCCATCATTCTGAGCCTCTGAGTAACCATTCTGATACAATATCTCTGTTATAGAAAACATTTCACCACGCTTCTACTGTGCATTGAAGGCTTTGCACCAAATTGTTTGAATCCATACAAGATCTTCCTCCATCTGCATACAAGGGTCTCTTTCTGGTATACCTCAAAGCCTTGAGGTTCCTCTAAATGTTAATTCCAACCGATGGATATTGCGGACAATATAATGGCTCATGTAGTGTCCCCAAAGTCGAGCCCCGATGTAAACCATGATCTGAAAGAGATTGTAAATATGTGTTATAGGCTGGTGAGCCGAGTTTTGTATAAGCCAGTAGGCTTATGTGGTTGATTAGGCTAGAGAGCCTAAGGGTTGAAGGCCAAGGGCCTGGATTTTGTATCTGTATGTATGCAACACATCAATAAAATATAAACACCGCCAGGTGCAGACCGACCACGATGAATGAGTGATGGGGGATTGAGCGTCCACAGAGTGGGCAAGGAACTAGGGGCTGGAAGGTGGGAAAGGGGCTGAGAGATGAGCCTAGGGGCTTAAACCTGGAAATAATATTTTATTATTGTTTCAAAAAGATATGTGCATCATATGGTTTTATCCTAAGTCCTTTTGGAAGGACACGTGATTTCCCAAAGTGGTGGGAGGAAGGCGTGCGGGTGGAATGCATGCAGTTCCCAGGGTGACAAGTGTCAACCTTGGTGCATGCAAATAAAACAGACGAAGTAAGTCATGAGGGGGGGTTCTCATCCATTCAATCCATCTGTCCTGAGTGGTAGCCATAGAAGCCAGTCTGCAAGAGACCCTAATGTAATTCCGATACAGAAGGAAAGCCTGTGTTTTGCCCTGAGGAATCCATGTACATCCCTGTCCAGAGCTATGGAGTCTGTGTTTGTCTCTGAGAAAACCCGTGTGTGCATTCCATGAACGGGAAGCCTGTGTTGAATTTGAGTGGAAGGATCTTCTCTTCCATTCGGACCCGAACCTCTGAGCGTGAGACCAATACGACCTCTGCCAGAATACCCTGGCTTATCTCTGAAAACCATAAAGCCTGTGTTTGTTCTGCAAGATTACGTGTACGCCCTCTGTTCTGAGAGCCGAGAAGATTGGGTCCGTCTGAAAATCCAGTTCACTCTTTACCCGTTCGAAACCAGGGAGTCTGTGTAATTTCCTACGTGGATTGTTGCCACGCGTTTCCAGAACCAACACCGTGAGACCTTGTTGCCATTGCTGAGCTTGTGTATGACCTCTCTCCAGGTGAGGGAGGTGGTTGATGTTGGAAGAGGCAGGTTGTCAGGCCTGCGAGAAACTCTTTCCAAGTGGAAGAGTTTGCTGGGAAGTGTTTACTTCCAGAGAGTGCCCAGCACCAACTACAGGCTCTGAGACTTCCTGATCTAGCCTGTTGCCGAGACCCAGAGGGGGAGGTTAGCACCGATGGACTGTGCGTGTGAAGGTGTATTCTCCCAGGAGAAACATGCATGTGGGGAATGAGGGTCTGGTAGTAGTGGGCGTAAGATGGCATCTCTGGGAAGAATCCTTCCAGATATTTCTGTGTTGACTTCACTGTAGTCGCAACCTAGCCTATGATTCCTTGCCTTGGGGTGGAGCTCGGTCCCAGCTCGGGGGTGACCCACTGTTGAGCTGATGAACAGTGTGGTCCAAGGCTGGGAGGTTCGTGGAAGGCCTGCACTTGGTTGGTGATTTCTACAGCTGTTAAAAGATAAGTATTTGAATTATGCTTTAATCATGTTGTGCATGATCGTGTTGTTTATGTATCATGTTTTCCGCTGTGTAAATGAATTACTGTTGAATGCTATGGCTTGCTTACTTGTAGCAGTAATTTATATATTTTACTCTAAGATTTAAGTGTGTTTAATTGTTAAATGCATGTGGTATATACTGGACTGTATGTGTAATATAAATTAAACGTAAGTGTATACAGATTGCCTTATTGTGCGTTATAAGCCTCGATCTAGCTAAAGGTACACTACAAAGTGGTATCAGAGCCAAGGTTTTGACACTGAGCCTAGATGGGCCAGTGGAGCGGTCTTTGGACCGAGAATGCGAGGGAAAATTGAGTCGGGAGGACCAATTTCGGACCCTGGTTTGCTCCGAAGCATCAAGGAGACACTTGACAAGTTTTTTAGTAAGAACTCGAGAAGTTTAGCGGTGCAGTGAAACTGCAGCCGATGTGGTCTATGGCCATGGGAGACAGGTTTCTACACCAATGGTGTTAGACCCGTAGGGTCTGTTCGGAAGGGAAGACGAACCCTTGTAACCGTCAGATATGGAGAATGTGCACAAGGTTTAAAGCCTTTGGATATTGCACAGGGGATTAGAAAATCGTGATAAGCGAAATCCCGAGTTAGTTAGAAACCATTTGAGCCGTCATATCTCGGTCGAAAAACCCGACAGCCGTTGGATCTACCGGGAGGTGTCTGAAGGTTAAACCTCAGAAACTAGGGGCGAAAGCTCCGAAATAGATCTAAACCGTCTGAAAGACGGAGGACATGTGTCGTGAGATCGCCCACATTGGGGATTCGAACATCGGGGGTCAGAAGGGGAAGTCTTTCGACTTCGCGAGTGGCGAAGTCATGAGAGAATCAGGACTGTCCATCTGAGGAGGACAGGTGGCAGAGATCAAGGGATCTCGCGAACTCGGAGGTTCGCAAGGTGAGAGTCCAGGAGTTGGGTGCTCCAAGTCACAAGGGGCGAAGTCACGAGAGGATCACAGCTGTCCATCTAAGGAGGACAGGTGGCAGCAATCGCGGAGGTGGTGAAGTGCCAAAGAGATCCAGGATTTGGGTCTCGCAAGCTCGAAAGTTCGCAGGGTGAGGGCCCAAGAGTTAGATGCTCCAAGTCGCGAAGTCGCGAAATTGCGAGGAGCGAGGAAAACCGTTGGATCCAGATCACGGGAGGACCGTTGGATCAGGAACCCCATCACCTATCGCGCGTTCGGGGGGTTCGGAGGTTGAAAGGAGTCATTTTTGACTTCACGAGTAGCGAAGTGCTGAGAGCCGTGCACGAGGACACGTGGCCGAACCACAAGGTGGGCCTGGGTGACTGATAGGCGAATATGCGTCGCCAGGAGGAAAGGAGTCAATACTCCGTTGACTTCTCGCGTCTTGGGGATTCGTGAGATAAGAGCATGAAAGATCGACGGTTCAACCGGCGAGGTTGCAAGGTTGCGAGGTTTCGAGTAGCGGAAGTCCGTCGAGGGAGGAGTTAGCTCAGCGTTGACCTATCGCGTCTCGAAAGATCGCAACGGGAGGCACAAGAGTTCGACTCAGACACTCACGAAGGTGCGAGTTGCGAGATTCACTGACATTTAAGCCTAGCCTACGGTTACATGTGAAGAGGACACTAACAAAGAAAAGAGCCATACCCTTATCACATCTCGGGTATCGGCGATTAGAGGAAATGAGTCGAGGGTCTTCGACTCACGAACTCGCGAGATTGCGAGTTGCAAAAGGGTGACTCTGGTTACGAATATATAACTGTCGGATATTTTTGGACCGAGAGTCCGAAGTTCCGAAGTCCCAGAAATTGCAGAGCCGAGCAGAGCTTAGAAAATTCGTGAAATTGAAAACATTTTCATAAATTGGATTGTTTATGAACGATGAAGAATTGTCAAGAAAATGAAGGCTTGACAAATTCTAGTTGTCTGCGCGTTTTATTGCAGAAGACTGACGAGTGCCAGAACTATTTGGAAATTGCCTCAAATGCAAAGATATGGAAGAAATACATAATACTACCAGTTCAAGAAACTTATTTAAAACGAAATGTATTTTATTTTGTTCGAACTGGCTTGTAAATATTGTGGATTGTTCGCAAAGGTTTAATGGCCTGAAAAATTTCAAATTTAATTGCATAGAGTGCGTGTGCAGAGTTCAACGAAGGCCAGAACCTCAGTTAATCAACGCCGAGTATGGAGTGGGGAAAAGCGCAGTTTACCCCTGAAATAGAAGATGAACAGGAAGGAAAGGATGTTAACCTGGGAGTTGAAGGATCAAACTCTAATGGACATGGAAAGGAGATGGATACGTAAGGACATATGATGAAAATAATTGAAGGGCTGCAAAGAGATGCCCAGGCTCGCCTAGATAATAGCCGAAAGCTCATGAAAATCTGGGATCGACAGGGTGAATTCAATTTAAAAATGATGAAGAGCCTGGAAAGAATAGAGAAGAAACTTGAGAAGGGAAGAGACTCAGGTACGACAGAGAGTCGCAGAAATCATGGGAGAAGAAGTAGATCGAGGAGTGGTAGCTGACATCGCAGTTGCTCCCAAATATGTTATGACAGTAAGACACACAGTAGTTCAAGCCCATCACCTACCAGAAAACACTGAAAATCTAAAAAGGAGGAATTGAAAGGAGAGATGAACAAAATTAAACCTCCAACATTTGATGGAGAGTATAAGAAGGAGGAAGATGCTAAGACATGGTTGCTTGGCATGAAGAAATACTTCCAGCTGCAGAATTATTCTGCCCATGCAGAAGGAAGAATTGCAATGTACCAGCTGAAAGGAAA
>JZKD02S1830322.1:390796-423239 GCA_000966675.3 Picea glauca
CAAAGAATAGGAAAAATTTGAGAAAATCAAAAGGTCTCTTCCTCTCCTCCACAATTTCATTTGTATTTTCGTTGGGTAAGGAAGGACCTCTCTAGTTCAATGGCAGTGCTAAAGAATGCGGTTTCAAGACAACGTGTGCACCCTTGAAACTACTTCTTCCTTGTTTATTGGTTCAACTACTCAAAAATGTTTGTCTTGAATCCTTTGAAGGATGGTTATTGGTATATTTATTGCTAGTATATGGTATTTATTTGGGAGGTTTTGTGAATGTTTGGGGAGGGGTAGGGTTTTAACCCACAACCCCTTCTCCTTCTCCTTCTTCCCCATGGTAATATGAAATATAATCTTCCATGTACTCCTCTACCCATCGTCCAACCCCATTCCCCATTCCTTGAAACTTTACCCCCTTCAGTGACCATTCTACTCCAAGTCCAAGCTAAAGGCCTAGACCCTTCTCTATTCTCCATCTTCATGGTCATAGCCCATATCCACAATGGTGTGGCCTTCCCTCCTCCAACTCCAGGCCCTTTCATTTCCCAGCCTTGAACTCCCCATCCTCCCTGAATCCATCAGGCTCCTCCTCCTTTCCATTGTCATGGCTACAAGCTCCAACACCACCACCACTGTCAAGCCCTTTTTCCATCGTGCTTCTCACCTCCAACCTATGTGTGATCCTCCATAAGCCATCAACCCACCCACTCTAGAAATTTCAACCCTCATTGGACCTTGCGCTCACACCTTTGCCCATGCTCTACCTTAAGGGACACATCCCCCTTCCCCTTACACTATAGTCAACGTTGTGCTACTCTATCATTGTTGCATTGCTTCATGGGCGATAAACCCCTTCTCCTCTACCAATGCAACCCCATGAGTGATGTTTCCACTTTCAACCACCAATAATATCAAAGGAAGTAAGGTGTTGGGGTGTTCTACCACCAAGGTGGAGCCACCGTCACCCCACTAAATTATCACCATGGGAAAATATTACTAAATATGGTGTGGTTATGAGTTTGAAGGTTCAATTATGTATAGTTTCAAACTATATGGTGACGCTGAAATTTTGATATTGTTTAAAAAGAAATCAAAACTTTAGATTGCATATGGTTCATATCCATGGTTTACACACACACACACACATATAACTAGGAGGAAAGCGCTGACCATGAAAATTACAACATCTGGAAACTCTAAAAGTCAACAGGCGACTAGGGAAAAGATGAAAACATATGGGTTTGATACCATTCTAGGATTGGGATCAAGAAGCTCTAATATCAATATAGAAGGCAAGAGCCAACTAGGAAAATTACAACATCTTACTTTGATACTAATTTGAAAGGATCATTTCCAAAAGATAAAGTGTAACACACTAATTGTGGAAATATATATGCAGAATTACACTAAAACAAAATTCTATCATAGAATAGAATTGAGAGAATAATAACCCTAACATCATATAAGGACATATAAAAATTTTATTATATTATGAATACAAATATAAAAATTTTATTATATTATGAATATAAATATGAACACCAATACTTATATTATTAAGCAAAAACATTTACAAAATAACACCAAGACTTAAGACTTCAAGACTTCTTATTCTCCACAACTCACTCTTCTCAAACTCAAGAATGCACTTGAAACTATTACCATATGGAGACTGTTTACTTTATGCTCGTGGAGAAAGTATTCATCTACTTTCACTCTAGAGGATGATAAGCGTTTTTTTTTTTTCACCGGAAGATGATTAGCTCTTATGCATTATGACAAAACAATTTTACATATTGGAGACAATTTATGGATAATCCTTGAACCTTCAAGGTAGCGAATCTCCACAAAAGATATGAAAAGACACAAAATAGCAAATCTCTACAAAAGATATGAAAAGACACAAAGTATCCTGGATATGACACCACTAACTAAATTGTTAGAAGCCAACAACCAGAGCTTTATGCACAAAGATTACATTATGTACAAATAATGGTCAACACTCTTCCCTGTGCTAAATTTTCTGGGGTAACACATCAGTCAGGTCAGTATCAATTTCAGCTCTATTTTCTTCTCGATTTTCATGACTCATCATCACTATAACATGGATCTATGCGTAATATCCAAGCATTCAATGGCTATTGCCTGGAGCTCCGCGTCCCCTAAATCATTCTATTGGGCGACAATCACTGGGCCTCTCGAAACACAAAAATAATACACCAAGTTTCACAAAGACTCCATCAATACATCAATATTTCTTATAATTATTATCACCAATCAACATCTTTCTGAGACCCGAAAATGATCTTAAGGATTGTTGAAATAAGTCTTAAAAATTTTGTCCCTAAGACCTAAAATTTCCTTTTTCAGGTTTCGGCTTTTCGTAAAACACAAGTTTCATTATTAATTCCTAGTGCATTTTCTATAAAATTATTTTAATCATGAAAAGTTTTAAAACTAATGGATTTAAGGTTAACTTAAAAGAGTTTTCGGGATTCGGGGTTTGCTGAAAACATATTTTTCAATACAAATTGAATCGCGAAGTCCCGATCCCCGATTTCCTGAAATAAAGAGAGTTGGTTTAAATGCTAATTAATTAATTCTCTAACGCAAAAAGTTAAGGCTTAAGTTAATTATTTCGCGATTTCGGGATTCGGGGTTCAATGATAACACATCTCTTGTCAAAATGATCCCCGAAATCCCGAATCGCGAAATCCCGATCCATAATTTGTGTTAAACCGAACTAACTCTATTTTGTCCTTAACCCTGATTAGTTAGTTAATTAAGATGAATTTAAGTCCTTCTTTTTTTTTAAAAACACGTCGCGATTTCGCAACTTCGGAAATTGGGATTCGTCAATGACATACTTCTTGTCAAAATGATCCCCGAAATCCCAAAACGCTAAATATCAATCAATCACTTTGCTAAAACATTTAAGTCTTAATTAACACGTCACAATTTCACGATTTCGGAGATCAAATTTCTTCAATACATACTTCTTGACAACACAATCCCCAAAATCTTGAAAAACAAAATCTCCAGCCTTAATCTATGTTTAGCACCAATTAACCTTTTTCCAAAGCATGATTAATGATAATATTTTTTTTTTAAGGTTTCGTTCATGTTTCGGTTTCCGATTGAGTAAAATGTCTCAAGTTTTCTTTAAAAATCCAAAGGCGCTAAAATACAGCCATTTAAATAATGAATCACTGGTGATACGTGGTACTAATGCGTATCTCAGTAAAATATCTTCCACATTAAATGCCTTGAATTCTTGTCCGTTGCGTCAATCCCGTCACTTTTAAATGAATTAAAAGAGCATTTGAATGTCTGTGTTTTCATTTTATCAAACGCAAGAAACACTCAGCTGAGCTCATTCATTAATTTTCTGTGACAGGTTTTCCATTTAATATACAATCATGGCACCGAAAAAGGCACCGAAGAAGAGTGAAGATACACAGGAAGGAGATATCATCTCTGACACCACACCACACGCTATAGATTCCATTAAATCTTGGACTCAAATCTTTGAATTTCTAAAATGTGAACTTAAGAATGCTCATCCTGATTCTGAGAATCACTATCGGGACATAGCTGAATCAGAGATTCATAAGATCACTGCGTGCCCTTAGCTCGTGGCATACAATGATATGATCAGCTGGGCCCTGGAAAAATTCGATATCCCGACGAGGAGCATCTTAAACGATCAATGAGTTATCGTCGGCTCATTCAGGCCAGAGCACATACAAGTAATGTATAAACTCTCGCCAAATCCTAAACATACTTTTAATGACGAGTTTTTAGCAGAGTTTCAAAGGAAAGAATGCACTGAGGTAGACTGGACCTATCCTGATATGATTAGAGAATGATGGATGTGTCCATCAAAATTTAGAGCCGATACCCATGGGGTTTATGCTACAACATCCTTGAATGAATACATGGTTTACATAGCCATTATGCTATGTATACTTTTTGGGAGAAAAGATCCCTGCCATTTTCATGCAGATTGGGTGCCCTTTTTGGAAGAATCTTCAGAAGGGTATGCTTTTAACTATAGTAAGATTTTGTCGGATAACCTAACACAAGAAATCTCAAACTACAAAGTTGCAAAATCAAAGGGACAATCAGTGGCCTTTTACATGTCAGCATACATTATGGATGCAATCTGCTATGTGACTCCTTTTCCCTTAATGAATTGGAGTTGGAACATAACCTGTCTAGAACCCATTTATGAATATCATTCTGCCCTTTGGGAAGAAAATGCTAAGGATGCATTTTATGAAATTTGTCATTTTGTTATAATTCTGATGCATAAAATATTTTTTAGATGCGAACCTCCTCGCATTTCTAATACAGTCACAAAAAATCTTAAAGCAATAGCCGATTGGTTTATTGACAAGAATTTTTCCTACATTAGGGTTTATGGCTATTCTATTCCCCCTCATGCACTCCCTAAATTCCTACCGGATAGATTGGTGTGTAGAGAGGTAGCCCACCAGATAGTAAAAAGTGGTATTGGATTAGAGCTAAAGGCAACTCAGAAGAAGTCATGGCCAACTTTCCCTGTACATGTCGGGAAATTTTCATTACTGAATCTAGGCCATTCTAAAGTAGAGGGTGAATCACTATAAGAAGTAAAATTGGTAGATATTGAACACAGAAAGCATGACCCCTATCAATTAATAAGAAAACATTTGATGCATTATAATTTAAAAGCCTATGAGCATGAAACATTTGTTTATGATGACCTATTCAAGGAGGTTAAATCCTATGAAGAGGTATTGAAAAGAGTACAGGCCCTGCCACCTGATTCACAGATTGGTTTCACGTCATTCCAGAGCCATAGGCAAAGTTGTTTACCCAAAATTTTGCAGGGCGAAGCTACGACCCCACCTCCAAAGCAGGAAGGGCCTCCCCCAGGCTTTGAAACAAATATACATGACAAAGAAAATACTAAAGGCAAGATGAAGGATATTGAAATACCTTCACAAGACACAGAAATTTTCCAGACAAAAGAATCAGAGGCAGGGAAGGGAAAGGAGCTAGAAACATCCCCAGAAATCCCTAAGGATGTTCCAGAAAATACAGGAGGAACAACATTGAAAGAACTTGGAAGTCCCATTAGTTCCTTGACTCCATTGCAGTCCACTTATGGAAATCCCCATGAGGGAGCTTTGTATGTCAGTGATTTGGAGCCAATTTCTAGAGATAAGATTCCTTCATCAGACTATTTTTTCAGTAAAAAGAGAAGGGCAATCTTGAAACAGGAAATCCATCCAAGAGGAGATGGGATGGTTAAAAAACATAGGGTCATTATAGATGGAAAGAAACTTAAAGATGGAGAATTTGCTACAGAGATAGCAGGCACGATGGGAGCTATAGCGTCAGCAAATTTATATTATATGGGCAATTTGACAACTATGCTGGAACAAAAAGACCAAACGATAGCTCAACTACAGGATAAATTGAAAGAAACCGAAAGAAATATCAATTGGGGAATAAAAAAGGGTCTAGAACAAGCTAGACTAAAAGATATTCAAGAGATTCAGAAAATGAAAACAAGCTTAGAGGAAGCAAATCAGACAATACAGGTTATTCAAGCACATGTCATAAAGCAAGAAGAAGTAAATAAACAATTACAAGATAAAATTAGCACTATTTCAAATCAAGTGGTAGAGCTTGAAATTTTCTAGGCTCAGGTATTGGGAATACATTTGAAAGTAGAAGAGGAAAAACAGAAAGTGTTTTTAAATCTGGAAGTTATCCAGAATTACTTTCAGGAAACAAATAAATCTTTGGAGAATGTTCTCCAGAAAGAAAGAGAAGTGAAAGAGGCCAGAACAAATTTCCAGAAAGCAGTAGCCCTTTCAACAAAGGATGAGGTCGGAAAGATTCAGAAACTATCCATTTCAGAACAGGTTAAAGGAGATGTAATACTCAAAGTGTGGGAAGCAAACCTGGCTGAAAATAAAAGAATAACCAGAGATGTCAATGATGATTGTCAAGGGATTTTTGACCTCTTAGAAAAGACTTCAATGAATATTGGAAAAAATGACTGTCTTGGGTTACTATGAGAGATCAACATTGTTAAGCACCAGCTAAGGTTCAAGGAAGATTTGGAGGAAATGAAGGTAGAGATCCCAAAAATTAAGGTAATCAATATTTCCGAAATTGACAGGTGGATGGTGATACCAAACTTAAAGTTGCAAACTATTAAGTTCACAAGGAAGATAATAGAACATCACTTGCCCGAATTACAGTAAAAATTCTTCATATTTGAGGCAAAAGAGATACCAGACGTTCCCAGAGTTTTGGTGAAGTTTTTGGGAAAATGTGTTCACTGTCTTGAGGCGGGAGAAGGAAGTTCATCAACACCAATATAAAAGTACTCTTTTGAATATTTTCATCATTAGAAATTAGAAAAGAAAGGTAAACGGGTTGACATGATTCATCCATGTAACCGTAGTCTTAGGAAGTTGGTTAATCACCAACGGGAAAATATTTGATGATCATGTTTTGGGAGGACTAAGAAGGGGCTTTTGGTTTTTTGAGAGAGCCGATTGTATTAAAAGTTTTCCAATCCACTGTGATATACGATACAGACGAGATTATGAATCCTGCCAACTTGTAGCTATGTGTTCTTTAACCTTATTTACCATATTTTTCTCTGTTTCTCTTTCAATGTTTTTCTAATGAATGATCAATTTGAAGTCTATGTTATACATCTTTTATAGTTTAGATTGATTTGGTTATCAAATTATTTACAGTTTTTCCTCTGAAATTGCTATCAGTAATTTTAAGACCTGTAGATCATTTGAACCATGATATTTAACGTTTCATTAGAAATCTCGTTTTCTTCTTTATTTCCTATTACAATATGAGATTCTTTCGTGATTAAAGCCTCATATTTTTCAGTAATATTTCTTTGTTATTTTACAATTCTCAAATTGTTACAAGTCCAGAAAACAGCCTCAACTGTATTTATGTTATTATTTTGAATTTTAAAACTATTTTTCCTATTCTCATCTCTTAAAAACCGAAGTAACAATTTATCAAATTCTTTCACAGCTAAATAAAATCTTACTCTCCATGACTGTCCCAAATAGTAGACAACCCAACATAGAACCTAGTCTTCAAGATCAAACTAGTATTGCTTTAAACCTATTTAATACTATCCTACAAACAACAACTAACCGGGCTAAATTAGAACGTTCATGGGCTGTTATTGAGAGAGATATCAACATCCAAGAACAACGAGAAGCTAGACAGAGACAGTTGAGAAACTGATTCTGCTTTACCCTTGTTTTTTATTCTTATCTTTTAATTACCTTTACCTTTACAGATGCCTTGATGGTATACTTTACAACCTTAAAGTATAAACTCAGGAACAACAAGGATAAGGCTAAAAACGTATAGAAAGGCATACAAACCTGGAAAATAAAACCAGAGACCATCCAAACCAATCCAGGCTTACGTTTATGGGGAAAAATCAAATGGCCCACCTGCATAATCGAACGGAAGATCGATCGGATACAATGCAATAGCGGTAATGCCTCATACAGTGTACCTAAGATTTGAAAGAACCCTTAGTGCAAAGGATACAAGATTTATAACACGATTGGCCTAGCTATTGGAATAATGAATCTATCAACTGAGAATTCAACCTTAACGGTTAAACTAGTTGTATTTAACTCTCGTTTATGGCTAAACAACAATTACATCTATATCCATATAAGTCATGGAAATATTGTCGTCACAGTATAGAAAACTGTTATAACTCAATTCGAAATCAACCACATATTTTTATTCCGAGAACATAAGCATAATCCGAATTCCTAGAACATGAGATTACAAGATAATCGGCGAGCTCTGTTGGTATAATCATAATCTGAAAACATAAGCACAATCCGAATTCCGAGAACATGAGCTTACCAGAAAATCGGCGAGCTCTGTTGGTAAGGTCCCAGACAATAAAAATTTTGCGCTTTTTTAAAGTCCGATCTCCTGCTTCTGCATTGGCTTAATAATTCACATCTTTTGTTGGTAACTCGGTTTAATTACGCCGAAAGGCATACACCTATTAACAATGGGCACAATTAATGATCTTTTAACCTTATTTAACCTTAAACCCTAATCTGATGGCTATGCATTGAAGATGTTGGCATATTCTTAGTCGTTCTCCAAAATCAATGGGTCAGATTTATTGTTCATAACTTTCTTGCATTTATCAAGGCATCCGTTAACATGTTTACTTTCTAACATTTACCTAATCACATTAAAAAATTACTGTAAGGATATGTAATTGCCACATTTAAATGATTAAGTAGGATTAAACCGTGGCATCTAAATAAATGCCCACGTTCTGTTGTGCTAGTTACAATGAATTCATAATACTTCAGGTACGTCAAGTATTTTCGGTGATGGCTGATGGTAATTAAGCTCGGTTTAATTGCAATGAATTCATAATACTGATGGTAATTAAGCTCGATTTAATTGCAGGTGAATTCATAACACTTCATCTATGCCAAGTCTATCAGGCTACGACCACTGATGGTAATTAAAGCGTCCAATGCTGGCAGCGTCTAGGGATAGTGCGACAACACTGACGGAGGGTGGTCAGAAAGCTACCTGTCGGAGGTCGGATGGATGCCATGCTCAATTACCATCCTCGTGAAACCATTTACTGAATCAAGTATTTTTACTTATCTTGGAAACCATGTACTAAGTTAATGATTGGCTTAGTATATGGTAGATAAGGCTTGCCCTTGTTTATTTATGATCCAATTTGACAAGTACTACTACATTGTTACTAAGTATGAATTTTTATCATATCAAATTTAAAAAATTAATTATGTAAATTACATCTATCAATATTATTAAAAATCATTTTTAATCTTTAATTAAACAATAATAATTAAGATTAAATTAATATAAAAAATTATAATTTTTAATAAAATTTAACTTTTGTATTTTATTTGCATGCACGATCGACTAGCAAGTGCCATACAAATGGAATGAAATGTAAAAAAGAAGTCTCATGTTCTATTCTCATCTTGATTCGTACTCCATATTTGTGGGCTCTGTAAATGCACATGAATTCCATCAATCACACACACAAAAAAAATCATATTAATTTTGATTCATTTATTTATGTATATATAGATTATGGGATTATTTAATAAAATCTTTATACCCACATTTTAATCCTTATTTTAAAATATGATTTTAAAATTAATTTATTGAACATTTTTATTAATAAAAAAATATTTACTCCTTACTCATAATTTCAATATAATTAAATAAAAATTTAAAAACACAATATTTATATACAAACAAATATATTTATATTATAAAAATGTAACCTAAATGTTTTTAGACTCTTTCCAAATATTTTGATCATTTAAAAAACCTAGATGTAAAAGAACATCAATCCTTTTATATATAACAAAATTATTTTAAATGTATGTTAATCCATGAATGCTATGTAGAAAAGCTAAATGTGGAAGAACATAAATGCTTACATCTAAACAAATATATCTATGTTTGATTCTACTCTTTCTAAACATGTGTAATCTTCACATGGCATAAGTTGCCACTATCGATACATTTTACTTTAAAATATGTTAATGAACTCTCGATTAGAGGTGGAAAATGAGACGGTCATTTTCCTTTCCCATTTCCAAATCTTTTAGCATGAGAGGATGTCCGGGTAAAATGTATTCTATTGAGAACATGTATGGTATGGGTGCATTTGATTTTATCGACACAAATTTTAGTTGGATTATTTATAGTTTTTTTGGATATGAGTTTTATTTTTTTTAAAGATTGATTTTTATTTTATTTAGATAAAATTATTTAATACAATTTTCATTTTGTATATTTTTAATTTCAAGAAGTAATTCTATAATTTTAAATTTTAAAAATTAAAAAATATAATGTACTCAAAATATCTTAAAAAACATATATAAAATAATCTAAATTAGTCACCAATAGAAATACAAAGAAGAGCTACGAAGCAAAGGACATTACTAATCCATTTCAATATGTGTGTGGAGTGCGTGTATCCTAATATCGTAAGATGCTTTATGCCCTAAGCGAGGCGGAGGGTATTCGTAAGCCTTACTTTCCATTTTCAATTTAAGTTACTTAAAACATAATTTAAATGGGCGAACTTAACCAAAATCTAATGTAAAGTTCATAGAATAAATTAAGATAAGTTAATGTGTGAGCCACACTAAGAAGGTAAACTTAGCCAAAAGCTAATGTAGACTTCATGGTATTAAAGAAATTTAATTCTAATCAAAATTATGTTTCAATTATGATATGGTTGTAAGCTTAGTTAAGAGGAAAGCTAACCAACTTTTATGAGGGGAAGATTAGTAATTAATGTTCATTGATTTGGATTAGGTTATAAGGAAGTATAATTATTTGTTAATTTATAATTTTAGGATAATATAAAGTAAATATAATCAAATTATAAAAGTATTTATAAAGATTAAATGAAAATAAAATAAAAGGGTTATGTATTGTGGTTTTTTAGATAGAGTTAAGGTATGTTATTTGAGGAGAGCATAGGATCTTTTTTTTTAAGTTTTGATGTTGATTAATATGGGATATTGGTTTTGTTTAGATATAGATCAAGGTTGAAACTATCTCTTTGGTCTTGAAGTATGATCTAAAATTGTTTTTGAGTGGTTAAAAGCTTATTATCTTTCAATTTAAGGAAACGAGTCAATCGCTCACAACACAAAAAGATTATTTTAGATGACCAAATTTTGTTTACACATAATAATGTCATTGCATATCAAAATTTTGAAATATATTGATAAAAACTAAATTAATAATAAGTATTATAAACTTTTTCTTACTTTAGAAAATAAAATAAAATAACCTATAAAACATATATTTCAAAAGAGAAAAAAAAAATAGAGAGAATAGAAATTTCACATGTAAACAAAGGATTTAAAGGGTATTTAAGAAAAAATAAAAAGGGGCTTCTTTTGCATTTGCACATTTTCATAACAAGATTTAATGTGCATTTAATGATAAGTAAATGGTTTTTTTTTTAATTAACAATTCACAAAAAATAGTATTATAAAAACTAGCATAATCACATAAGTAAAAGTTGTTGACATATGTCGATCGATGTCATAAGTTTTGAAAGGTGGAAAATGTTGTCAATCTACATATATCAACCATTTTTACTTATGGTTTTGTGCTAATTGATGGCTGACATGAGTAGGGAGGATTAGTAGATTAGTGAATTAAAATATCAATATAATTAATAATGAAATATTTATGAAATGGTTGACCACGGTTGACCATGTTATACCATGGTCAACCATAGATGATTATGAATGACATGGTTAACCATAGATGACCATGTTGATCACATTAATCATGGATGACCATGAGCATCATTGACTATGGTTGACCTTGACCATGATGTACATGGTTGACCATGACTATTGTTGACTATGATCGACCTTAACCATGGTTAAATATGGTTGGCCATGGTTGTCTTTAACCATGTCTATGATTAATTATTGTTGACCATGTTAACCACGGTTGATCATGTTGACCACATTGGTCATATTAATATAATTAATAATGAAATATCTATGATATGGTTGACCATTGATGACCATGTTGACAATGGGGACCACAATGGCCATGGATGATCATGTTGACCTTGACCATGATTGACTATGGTTGACCTTGACCATGGTTGATTATGGTTGACCATGACCATGGTTGACTATGGTTAACCTTGATCATGGTTGACCTTGACCATATCTAGGTTGATTATGATTTACCATGTTGACCATGGATGATCGTGTGCACCATGTTTCCCATGCTGACAATAAATGTTTACCAGTGATGGTGGCCATGTTGACTATGGTTGACCTTAACTATGTGGACCATAGATGACTATGGTCCCCAATTTTAGCCCCCGCAAATTATAATGTAATTGTAACATCCTCAGTTTTAGTCACGTTGAATTATAATGTAATTGTAACATCCCTAGTTTTAGTCCCCGCAAATTATAATTTACTTTAACATACAATCCCTTTCTTATGCAAATACTCCAATGCCAGTACCACTTCAACAACATGTACAATATCACATATATTCTAAATTGTAAACTATGTTTATAATAACACATAAAAAAAAGCTTAGAAATTCATATAAACATATACTATATCAGAGTATCTATTAAAAAAATATCAAAATACTAATAAACATATAAGCAATACTACTTTTATGGAATTATCTATAAGCAAACAATTTTCTAAACATAATTTGTAATGACGAAACATGGTTCAACTATACTAATATGTTTATAAACCAAAATTTAGAATAGTAAGCATAAACCAATATTTTCATTTATTTAGCACCCAAAGGCACAAGATGAGTCCAACTTTATGGTAATAAGTTCTTTGAAGATGTAGCATAAATAATTCATTTATGGGACATAAAGAAGGTTTAGGTCCTCTCCTTCCTTAATATGATTATTCGAGTTTTTTTTTCTAGTAGAAAATTTCTCAATATATTATATATGTGTTGTTCTCAAAGAAAGTACAAGAGTTCATATTACAATGACTACTTATAGCCTTCGTCTATGGTATTATCATCCATCACAGACAAAATGAGTGGAATTTCATTGTTACGGAAAAATCAAAAAACTATTCAGTCTCTACACTATGTAAACAGTCCAAAAATAGCCAAAAAGTGTAGGAGGACAGTCCATAATGTCTATAGCCATGATTACAATATAGAACCAGTTATAACTCAAAATAAATAGAAAGTCGTAGACTTCCCTGAAAATCTATCTATTTCAAATGTAGAGACGAAGTTATAGTGGGGGGCCCTCCTGGCCATCCTGCCATTTGTTGAAGTGGATCCTCCCTTCTAGAACCTGGAATGCTTTTTTTTATAGTATATTTGCTTCCACATTCTCTTCCCTGTATATGTGGTCAAATCTAATATCATTGAAGAGTGCAATGAGGTCCCTAATCTTCTCCATCCATCCCATAAGTGAAGTGACATGTAGATTACACCTATAATTTAACCAATCTACCATTGTCTTTGAATCCCCTAGCAACTGTAGATGATCAATGTCAAGTCTATGTGATAAAGATAAAGTGGCCCACAAACCAAGAAGTTCTTCCCTGGTGTTTGAACCCATCCTGCAATTGAACGTCCACCTATAGATAGTATTCCCCGCAGTCTTTATGATACCCCCAACACCACTCAAAGTGCCATTATTTTGAGCATCACCATCAAACCAACAAATATTATGTATAGTGAGATCAGGTGGTTTCTTTTTCCTTTTGAGAAAATGTGATTGAGGGTATCGAGCATTAGTATCTTCCACCATTCCTCAGATATGAAAAACAACTCCTTGAACTATTGTTATCCAGGATTCAAAGATACACTTGTTCCTTGCCAACCAAATATACTAGCAAGTCAATGAGGGTAATGTGTGCCGAGTTTTTTCCAACCTAAGCCATTTTTCAAAACAATTTGTTAGAGAGCTGCCACCCCAAACTGTAACAAAGTTGAAAACAGATGACAGGGACTTTCAAATTTGTTGTGTAAATGAACAACTTAGAAATAAATGAAATATTGTCTCCTCATCCCTATTGCACAATGGACATAAACTCGGTCCTTCCCAGCCTCTTTTTTTTCAGAGTTTCCCATGTTAGAATTTTATTCTCTAATGCCAACCACATGAAGAGTTTGATTTTGTATGCCACGTCCCATGACCAAAGTTGTCTTCGACATCATGTTGTTTGTGTCGGCCAGTATTCCTCTACCAAAGCGTTATATACATTTTTAACAGTAATAACACCAGAGTGGTCACCTCCTGTCTAGATAAGCAAGTCCTCTCTAGATTGGTGTTGGATCCCAGATTGAATGAGTGCCTTGCAGTAAGAATGTCACTCAACTGACAGGTTTCCTGAGAGATCTAAATATGCACTGGATTTCCATTGATTTGTAATGTAACCCAAAGAGGACTGAGCGGAGGATTGATATAAATAACAAAAAAAATTCTCCTTTAGTGCCACTTGAAGTTCTGAGGATAGTAATGAGGAGTTGTCGAGTCCCAAAATATTATCCAATCCAATTAAAATAGAGGACCCATTACCAGGTTTCCAACTAATTCAATGAGTGATGAGAGGTAAAGATTTCAACAAGTTTTTCCAGATCTGAGAGGTTGTTGGTTGGAGAGGCGATGTCGATCTAAGCCAAGTAGCCACTGAAAAATATGGTAAATATTTATCCTTGATCACCTGAGGCCAGATACCTTCCTTCAACAAAACTCGCCATAAAGATTTTGTTACCAGGGTGCGATTAAAAAGGAATAGATTATGAAGGCCCCATCCACCAAGGTGTTTCGGTTTTGATAGTGTCTCCCAACTATAGAGATGTATCCTATGTTTTTTTCCACCCCCTGACCAGGGGAAATCAAATATAAGATTACAAATATTAGAGAGAACAGAAACTAGAACCGCCACCAGGGCCAGACAATCAATTGATTGAGTTTCAAGGACTATCTTTGCAAGTGTACATTGACCACCAAGTGTTAACCAACGATTGCACCATTGTTTGATCCTGTGTTCAAATTTTATGATCAACCATCTCCAGTCTTCAAATGTAGTTTTCTTTTCTTTTAAATAGTACCCCAAGTATTGGAAGCCCTCAAACAGCTCCACACAATTATAAGAAAATAAAACCATATATTGTTCCAGAGATTCTCCTTGTATCCCTGAATAATGAAAAGTAGATTTTTGTGGAGTTACTTTTAAACCAGATGCACAACAGAACAGTTCCAACAATGTTTTAATCACTTGCCATTCATCCAGTGAGGCCTTTGACATTATAAGAACATCATCAACAAAAATAAGATGAAGAACTCTAATGACCCTGGATACCTTGATGCCAGTTAGGTTGCCTTCCGCTTGTCCTTTTTTCAAAAGAACATTGATGCTTTCCATAACAAGAATGAAGAGTGAAGGCGAGAGCGAACAACCTTTTCATAATCCACGTTCACTAGTGAAGAAAGGTGAGGACTCCCCATTGATCATAATCGCAAATGAGGAGCTAGTCACACATCTCATAATCCAATTTATAGAGTGTACACTAAAACTAGTTTGTACAAGTATCAGACGTAAGAAATCTCAATTAACACAATCATAAGCTTTTCTTAGATCCAGCTTGAGAATCAAGGATTTTTTCTTTCTAGCTTTGATAATGTGTATACATTCTTGCGTCGTTCCAATGGCATCCAATTATTTCCTGCCCTTCAAGAACCCAATTTGTTCACTCGACATCTCCCTCGAGAGTATGGGTTTTATTCTATTTGCAATCACCTTGGATATCAGCTTGTAGCATAGGTCTGTAATCCCCAAAGGTCTAAGGATTATTCTCCTTTGGTATTAGCGCCAAGAAAGTGGTATTCAAGGAGATTTCAATCCTCCCTCTGATTCTTGTGTCTTCAGTTAATTCCAACAGATCATCCCCCACAACATTAAAAAAAATTGTATAAAACTCAACTGTCCAACCACCCAGGCCTGGACTTTTATCATTTGCAAAGTGTTTTAAAATATCCCAAATTTCCTGTTTGGTAATCGGTCTATCAATGAGAATAGAGTCCTCCGCAGAAATAAAGTGTGGAAACAGTATGACAAGATTCAATTGTTCCACAAGAGAAATGCGGGGATCCGTAGTGAACAACTTTTTGAAATATCTATTTGCCTCATACTTAAGAGCCTCTTGTCCTCTGTGTTCCTGCCGTTTGTCACAAATCTCCCATCTATGTTTTTGATTTCTCTTTACACTAACATATTTATGGAAGTATTTAGTATTCTAGTCCCCACATTTTAACCAAATTGCATGACTCTTTTTGTCTCCAATGTTTTTCTTCAATGAGAAGGAGGTGATTATGTTCAACCTCCATGGACTTAAATCTGTAATCATTGTTTGGGTACAACCCAGACCTTGGTAAATTTAAAAATGCCACCCTGATTTCCTCCTCAAGTGTGGTTAGTCTTTTTTTATTTTCACACTGTCTAAGTCTAGCACAAGATTTAATCTGAGCCTTTAAAACTTTTAACTTCCATACAGACCTGATCTGGACATCTAGTTCCAAAAGAAAGTCATGATCCCGCAAAACCTCATTAACAATAGGTGCGAAAGCCGCCTCATTCAACCAAGAAGGATTTAACTTGAAGGGATAGGCCACTGGAAACTATTGAAAGTCAAATTGGGCTACCACTAGTGCATGATCCGAGACAAAAGGAAGGTCCACCCAAGTCTGAAACCTACCCACATCATTTAGTAGGATTTGTAAGACAAGAACTCGGTCGGCGCTTTGAAATACTATCCAAACCACTTCTATCGTTCCTCCAAGTAGGAACAATATCGTCCAGTAACAAGTCAATCAAATGATGATCCAAAAACATACACTTGAAATAATCAACAAGTTTATCCAACTGTGCCACCGCACCCCAGACCTCGTCAGCTCCTGTAGTAAAGTTTAAGTCTCCTGCAACAATCAGATTTTTAGAGTCTAGAAAGCCCCTCAATGCCACCCGATCCCAAAATATCATTCTCTCGACACAGGGCCCATAAACATTTAAAAAAAAAATATCCTGGTTTTTTTCTAGTGAGATGCCTTTAAGAATAATACCCCCACTGCATAGTAAAGGAATCAATACACACTTATTTGGGTCCCACATCGCCAAAATCCCACCCAAATTTCCCACAGAGCTAACCACGCAAGAACACCAATTTGGAACAAACTTCAGCATAAAGAGACGTGCCTTCTCCTCATCTACTAGTGTCTCTTGTAAAAAGATCACATTCGGTTTGAATTTTCTAAGAACTCTGCACATGGAGGCTTGTTTTAGGGTCCCCCCCACCCCACGAATGTTTAGGGATAAAAGGATCAAGATCTGGCTCGTGCAAGGGCTTTCATGCCTCTAAGCGCCCCAGAGTCTGTAGAAGAAGGAGAGTTTACAACAGGTGTGGTCACCATGAGAATAGCCCTCTTTCGAGCACTTCTTGTCGTAATAGGGGATGTCTCAAATCCCAATCCTTTAGACCAAGCATAACTTGATCCAACCCCCCCACAACAGAGTTTAGAATGGTTCACCAAATCGGTAGAGCCTGGAAGAGTTAAAATACTTTTGTCTTAAAAAGTTGTGAGCGACACCGTGGATTCAACCTCACAAAGTAGTGGGACTAATGACTCCAAAGTCTCCCCAAGTGAGCAGTCACCAGGTTCAATCTCCCAAAATTCAGAGATTAAAAAAGGCTTAGTCCCCCCCACATTTTCCCCCTCACGAGAGGTCTCGGGAAAAGTTTGGAGTTCAGGTAATGAAACCCCCATATCACAAGAAGGACTGACAGAGGACGGGGTACACACCCTTGGTTCCGTCCGAGTGGAGAGGGCCCTTACCGATCCGTGTAAAGACATGTCATCCACAAGAGTAAAATTTAAGTCACCAATAGGCGCAGAAACCAACTTAGGGGTGTGGGGTTTCTCAAAAGGCACGGAAACTGTCAGAGAAACTGGAACAGGGTCGCAAGGAGTAATTACAGACTCAACCCCCGACTGTGACGATGCATCCAACACAATATTTTCCCAAGAAGTGAGTGAAATAAAAGAAATTAGGACAATGAACTTTTAGTTTACCTGTGAGAGTGTCTGAGCCCGAGCAGGTTGGAGAGTCTGAGGAAACAGGACAAGGTACTTCTCGAGCAGTTGAGGCGAACCTTGGTGAATCAAATCTTGGCATTTTCCTGAGACGGGAGTTTTCCAACTCTTCCTCCTCCACATACCCCTAACAAGAATTCCTCAGGTGTCCAGTCCTTTGACAGAGGGTACACTAGAACGATAGTCCTAAATAATCAAGTCTCTGTGTAAAAAACTAATCATGCCATTGTATGTCCAATGTTTCCAGAAGACCGGAGTGAATATAAACCTCCACCAAAATCCTACCAAGATTGTGATCCGATGCACACAGAGAAGTATCATCAACACAAATAAAGCGTCCCAGAGCATTTCCAATGGTTGTTAGCACTTTTTTATTCCACAAATTTAACGGTAGGCCTAGTAGTAGTAACCCACAAGTGCTTGAATTGAAAATAGTCATGTGCGGGAACAAAGGAGATCCTCCATCTTTTGAGCATCAAGCTCCCACCATCATAAGGCCAAAGCCTACCTAGGATTTTCACTACGTCGTCCGTCGAGTGAGATATGAAGCCGAACCAACCTCTTGGAAGGAAAAATAATTCTGACGTATAGCCCAACAAAGGTGACCAATTTGACTTCATCCATGTAAGTAATGGAGTGGTACAATGCGAGCGATAGGAGAACCCGCCAACCAGGGTGTTTAAGGCCAAGTTCACTGCTTCCTCTAGACCTAGATCATCCCCCAACACCATTTTTCGACGTGCCCGGTTAGGCAACCACAACTTTTTCGAGTTAAATATGGGAGAATTTACAGAGTTCGAGATTAATGCGCGAATATATACGGAAGACCAACATCCTTTGCGATTTGATGCATCGAAAGTAAAATTGGATTATTCTACCTGCTCCACCGTCTCGTTGGACACTTGGCCTCCATGAAAGTGGACGTACATCTTGTAAGAAATATCGGGAAAGTAAATACATACTTTATTTCGGGAAAGGAAATACATACTTTATTTTTACAGGAGTTTTCAGTTTATCTTCTTAAAAAAAATCATACATGTCACACAAATTGCCATTGTCAAAGTCTTTAGTTATCATTTAGTACTAAATAAAAAAGTCCCGTGAGACAGCTCATACGGCAACAAGCGCACCTTTCTCCAAGTGTTGGGAGAAGGTCTTGTGATCAAACCTTGCTGAGTTTTCGGGATGGATATTGTAATGTTGCTATGTAAAAACATTGTATACTGTTGTATATAATCGAGAAACTTTCCCGTGGAAAAAAAAAAAAAAGTCTTTAGTTATCATTTTAAACCTATACAAATTGCCATTATAAAGCATTAACTATATAAAACAACGAAGAAAAACAACTCAACATTGCAAATTTATCAGCAAGTTGGCAGGGTTGGACGGATAAGCCAATAAAGGCAATGTTTTATTTGATTTTAATTATCTTCTTCATCATATATAATATGTATTTAATCAAAGTGGATTGTAGTGCTTTCGCAATGAAAATTTATTCTAAATATGGAATCAACAACATTAAATTGAATTATAAACTTATACAAATTATCATTATTATGAAGCATTAATTTATCATATATTGCGATCGTTAAGTATTAAATTGCTATTACAAAACATTAACTTATCATATTTTGTAGATGTCAAGTATTATGGCTTTAATTCATTAATATTCTCCATTTTTAAACAAATGAAATGTGGTAGAGACTAAGTTGTGTTGCAACAAGTGCAGTTGGCTGCTATATACTGCCTCCAAAAGTTAATAATTTTTTTTTACTTGGATCTATGCATTTTTAATCAAATTTTGCTACTGCCAAATTTGATCATGAATTACGGGGTCTTTCAACTGATTTCATTGCATTTATGGCTTGAACAAGTGGATCTTGCACCTATTGATCCTCCATTTGATAGATGCTTCATCTCCGTAATTGCATTTAATTTTAATATCAAAATATTGTTCTGGTTGCAATATCAAAATATTGTTCTGGATTCTCTTGGAAACAAGAGAATGGTGGCAATATGTCCATTCCCCGTACAGAACTGTCAGATAGAAATCCTTGAACAATGGTTGTGGAAAGTTGGATGACAATGCGCGTTACGAGAGACGGGCTGACAACTCGTTTTTCACAAAGCGCAGGTATTAATCATCACATAATTCAAAGCATGGCTGCAACCAATACGGGTGCTCTTCCGGAAGTCGGATGAAACATTAATTTTACCATCAGTACAAAAATTCTCGAACCACATGAAGCTTGTAATAACACTTCAAAGTTATCGACCAATCAAATGTTTAAAAAATCTATGATTTTATATATCAAAAAATAAAAATAAATATTTCCTATGTTTAAGATTAGGTTTGACATAAAAAAATTTAAGTCAATGGACATTAATATAACAGTGAAAGCGAACTCATCACTATATACTATATACTGTCGGAGGCAGTATAATAAGGGATTGATAAGGATGCTCACTTCAATCATAAGATATATTGTATGTAAGAAGTGTACACATTAAAAGCATATCGAGGAAATAATAACAAGTCTGTTGTAAAGCAATTGTATAATGATATCTATGTAGTTGTATAATAAAATCTATGTTGGAAAGTAGTTGTATAATAACATTTAGGTGCTGATAATTACATTTGAATGAATTGTGAACTAGCACACCTTAACACCTAACTTGAACTGAGCTTCCCACAAATGCGGATGTTGTATAAACCCCAAAATCTAATGAATTGAATGTTTGAATAGGAAAACATTAAAAAATAATACATATCATGATGATGGCCTTTTTTTTACAGGGTTGATAGAATTGTGGGAATCTAATTAAAGAAATTGAAGCACCATATAAACGGATGGAAGCATATCGAACACAAATCCACGCATATATCAAAGAAAAAAACCAAAGCATATATTTTAACAGAGCCAAAGGAAGCTCAATAACATTATCTAACCTCCTTGTCGAACATTCTACTTGATGGTCTGTGTTCCTTTCAGAAAGACTATTCCCACCCCAATGCCCTCCTTAATGGAGCATTCCTCTCTAAAATATTGCTCCTACTCGATTGTACTCCTCGATGGTGCCTTTCTCTTGCTCCAATCCATGTCTGCAATCACATAACAAAGAAAAGAAATGGTGATTTTATGTTTACTTAAACCTCATGTCCAAGACATGGAAACAACTCCTAGGGCGTGGTGGTCATTCATGGTTGTAAACTGAAACGACAACAAGATATAATTGAAAAATGAAATGGCCTAGGAGTGGGAACATATGAAAATTTCCATGTCATTACAAGGAAATTTCCCCACCATCCTATTGGAGATATGTCGAGTGATAGTAAAGAACCGGATGCAATAAACTAATTGACAATAAAGAACCTTGCGTAGTAAAAAACTCCACACATAGTTAAAAACCCTACACACAGTAAATGACCCAAAAATTTTGGCATCATTGTAACTGAATTACCTTGTCAATTACCTTGCCATCCAACATGATGGAGCATTTTTTTTGCATATATATCATTAAATTATAAACATTAATAACCCGATAGACCATTATTATACTAATCCGCTAATGACCCCAACAATGACTAACAACCATGTTTTGACCATTATTATAGTAATCCGCTAATGACCCAACAATGACTAACAACCATGTTTTGAAAAACAAGAAAGATAATAGGTAAACACTTTAACCTTTTCAATAGGTGTCAACCTAAATATTTTATACAATTTATTTATATAATTTTATTAATTTAATTTGTTATTATATATTTATTTTTTTATTTTGTATATTTTTTACTACAACAAGAAAAATGAAATACATTTTATAATTTAATATTTAAAAAAAAAATGTAAAATGAAATAAATATGATGTGCTCAAAATAAAATCTTAAAAGAAGTATATAAAATAATATAAATTAGACACCAGTAGAAATACAGAGCTTAAAAGGCATATAAAATAATCTAAATTAAACACCATAAATCCATTACTAATCCATTTGAATATGTGTGTGGAGTGCATGTATCCTAACATTGTAAGATGCTTTATGCCCTAAGCGAGGAGGAGGGTATTCGCAAGCCTTACTTTCCATTTTCAATTTAAGTTACTTAAAACATAATTTAAATGGGCGAACTTAACCAAAATCTGATGTAAAGTTTATAGTATAAATTAAGATAAGTTAATGGGTAAGCCACACTAAGAAGGTAAACTTAGCCGAAAGTTAATGTGGGTTCATGGTATTAAAGAAACTTAATTCCAACGAAAGTTATGTTTCGATTATGATATGGTCGTAAGCTAAGTTAAGAGGAAAGTTAGCCCAACTTAAATTAGGGGAAGATTAGTATGAACAAATAGAATGTACACGATCATTAATGTCCATGGATGGATTAGGTTATAAGGATGTATAATTATTTATTAATGATGGATTAGGTTATAAGGATGTATAATTATTTATTAATTTATACTTTTAGTAAATATAAAGTAAATACAATTAATTTATAAAAGTATTTATAAAGATTAAATGAAAATAAAATAAAAGGGATATCTAACATCAATGTCATTTTTCGAAAGCCATTTGTATATTCTTGCATTGTTTGTTCTTTTTTTAGTTTTAAAGATTGTCATTCAATTAACACTTTTTCTTTATAACCTAAAGGATAGAATTGCTTTCTAAGTGTAGAAATGAAACTTTGCCATGATGGAAATACGTTACCCACTTGTTGCATTCCGTTTTGCAACTTGCTTTGCCACCAGATGAGAGTTGTGCCTGCAAGTCTCAAAGATGCCAATTTGATTTGTGTGGCCTCATCCTTGATCTGTTGCACACTGCAGTAAACCTCCATCTTCCTAACCCAATTGTCAAGTCTCTCTGCATTAACTTCACCATCATATATGGGTAATTCGAATTTAACATTAAGTTTTAACAATGGTATTTCATTCTTATGTTTATGAACATGTTTCTTTGCATTGGATTTAGAACTTGAACTTGAATAAGAAGGAGAAGAAGGAGGTGATGATGGAGGTGAAGGAGGAATCCGAGGAGGATCATCTCCCTCTTCACTTTTTCCCTTTGAAGATTCACCCAAAACTGGTCTCTTTCGTTCAAGTAATCCTCGTACAAAACTTTCACCATCTCGACATAGCAAGGAAAGTTTTTTGAAACTCTTTCTCATCAAGAGAAAGTCCCTCTTCCGATGCCATCTTCTCATTGTGAGAAGCTCTCTTTCTCAATCCAATTAATGGATTCTCTTAAACAAGATCGTCTTCACCACGCTGTAGCTTTTCCCTGGTTAACATGCAAAACTCAAATCCAAATGTCAACTAGCTCTGATACCACTTGATCCGAAAAGATCTTTTAAATGAAAATGGTTGAGTTATTTAGCATGTGTTAATTAACCATTTAGGAAGATGAATGAAAGAGGAGGAATTTAATGAAGAAACATAGCATCCATAAAACAATATACATATCTGAACATAATCATGAAGAACAACAAATCATAACAAGAGAAGTGATAACGGAGTTCAGCAATCTCGCCTATGTCTCCGGGCCTTTGTCTTAGTGGGTGAGGCTTATTTATTTCTGTTCAAATCTCAATAAGTACATCACAACAATGCCATAAGGCTACAAGATTGATCTGGTCTTGTTCTCCCAAATCTCTAGAACCCAACAGAAGAAATGACACTCAAAACAGATGACTGGAGCTCCCAGAAATGGCCCACAAAGGCGCGCTCCTCAACAACTTCCCTGCATAAAAATGGCTTTGGCTTGGCTTTCCTTCAACATAAATATTCTCTAAATGTCTCCCATGACCTTAAGAAGGCCTGATTTATATAGATCTAGAATTGGTTATCATTCCCCAACTTCCTCCCAAAATCTGGCCTCAAAAAGAGCCCAATATCCCCCAATAATGGGCAAAATCCTCTATTAACAGACCAAAAATCAATTAAAAATCCCAAAACTATATAATAAAACCCACTTTTTTTTATTTATAGGGCTTAACACCCTTGATTGGCATGTTCCCCCTTAGTTTGGTCATATGGAAACTAAATATGGCCAAGTGCCAGCCCAAAGGGTTGTGCATTGGCCCTCATTCCGTATACACACGTCACATGAGATCCCCATAAACTCGAGGGCTATACCAATTCTCTCGCACCAGATATCAAGTCTCGGGTCACATGGTAACAACACCAGGAACTGTGGCCCTAAATCCATGTGGACAGGTGCTAGGAATCCATGCCAACTGAACTGTATGCTGAGTTGTGGTCGTATGGTTTATAAACAATCATGGGTTGGGGCCTAGCCACGACCCTTACCGCCTCCGTTTGGCACTTCAAATATTTTACTTGTGCCCATGTTAAAAAAGCACTAAACGAGGCATGGTGGCTAGCCCGACCTGCCCAAGGCATAGCCCGTGGGAGGTCTCAATATCGAATCCCATAACTTGCAACAACATTTTTACATTTGAACAATCGAGACAACCATTGTGCCAACCATTAGGTGTCACGTGGCACCCCACCATTTGCTATCCTCTGATGCCACATGTCAATCAACGATTCGTCCATGTTGTCAATGCTGTACCTTTCCAATTGTCAACCCAGTCACCATCCGTACGTGCCACGTGTCACTGTACAATAGGGCCACGTGGCACCTATACGGGCGTGCCACATGTCACCCTTCCAGTGGTGACATGTGTCACATTCTGGCTGGTCGACGTCATCTATATTGTCTCTGTCCAATGTCATGCTACCACATCAGCATAATGACATCATGCTGACGTCAGTGTTGACTTTTTTTACTGTTGACCTGTTTGACTTTTTGCCTGTTTGACAAAACAGTCAAAGTGCGATAAATTTCACATACAGCACCCGTTTGAGGAAGTAAATATATGGCCAGAATTAGTGCGACGAGCTGGTTGCAATGGAATTGGTTTCATCCGATTCTAATAACTTTCAGTTTTGAGCCTTTTCTAGACCTGGGAAGCCTCCTAGATCCGATTCTGGATCACCTAAGGACTCCCCATATCTACCAACTGTGAGTCCTCCTGAGCCTTCGTCCTGTCATCAAGACCCCCATCCCCCTTCCCTACCTAAGTGCACCTCTGCGACATCTCCTTCGGAGGAGGTCTACACTATCCATTCTGTTAATTCACCATCTCTTCCTGATTATCGTGAACCGGATAATGAGGAGCCATCCCTCTCGACTATCCTTGATTCCTATATTCCTTTCATAAGGGATCAATCCACTCATGCCCAGCTTCTTGTCTATCATGGTAAAGAGATTCTTACTTCTAGCTCGGGTGATGCAGAGGCTAGTGGCACGTGCACCCTGGAGGACAATGCAGGGAAACAATTTGCTTGCTCCCGAGATCTGGGGTTTGAACTCTCACCCATTAAAACCAGAAGCGCTTGTAAGAAACTTTCTGCAGAGTCACAATCTACCATTCTAGTTAATTCCATTGAATGTGGGGCACTTAGAGCATGTAAAGCCCTGGAGTGGGAAAAGTAATGATTTTACTCTCTCTAAATTTAAGGGGGACAGGGGGCGCCCTCAAAATAGCCTCAGTGCGCAGTGTTCTAGATAAAACTCACCCTGATATTGTTCTATTTCAGGAAACTTTGGTTATTGTTGATAAGGCTCGGGCCTTTATGATCTCTCTTCGTCCAAACTAGTTGTGTTGTGCTGTAAGCTCAGATGGAAATTCAGGGGGCTTGTTGGCTTCTTGGTATCCTAATTTTTTCGATTTGAGTCCCTTTCTAACTTGTGGTGGAATTTTATTGTCAGGATATTATCTTGCCACTAGAAGGCATATATGTATTCTAAATACTTATGGTCTCTGTGTGGAGCGGAAAATTTTCTGGGAGTGGCTGGGTAACTCGGGATTGCTATAAAAAAGAAGCTTGATTCTAGCGGGAGACTTAAATTTGACGTTGAACTCAAGTGAAATTTGGGGTGGTGCTAGGCCCTTGTGTCTGTTGGCAGGATTTGTCAAAACTTTTTTCCAATTTTTTGGACTTATCGATATCGTTCCGGGGAAGCTAGTACTGACTTGGAGGAACAATCACGTTGGGGCTGGTTATATTGCTAAGAGGTTAGACAGAGCTCTTATCTTTGAAGATTTGCTGGATTCGATTGGTATATACAGGTCTTGGGTGGAGTACCCATTCATATCCGATCATGCTCCTATATTACTCCAATTGGACATTTCTCCTACTTATAAATCTGTCCCATTTGAGCTAAGTCCTCTTTGGATTCAGGAACAAAGTTTTGAGGTACTGGTACAAAAACTCTAGACTAATTCAAAATATCTTGGTGAAAGAGGTAAACAAAATAGGCTGGTATGGAAGTTAAAGGACTTAAAGAATTACACAAAAATATGGCTCAAGAATTGTAAACAAAAGGCAGAGGCTCATATTAAGTTTCTTGAAGAAGATATTAGCATGCGCCTGCATAATAATTCACTTGGTAATTGTCCACAACTACAGGACTCTTTATTGAAATATTTGGAAACAGAAAGGAACAAGATACTCAAAGAAACTGAAGAACAATGGCATCAACGAAGTAGAGCAATATGGATTCAGAGCGGGGACAATAAAACAATTTTTTTTCATAACTATGCAAACTTTAGAAGAAACAGTAAGCATATTTGGGAAATTTTGGATGGGTCGGGGCATGTTATTACTGGTCAGGAGAATATTAAAATGGAGGTAGTCAACCATCTCAAAGAGTTATGCAAAGAACATATTTCTCCTTCGCAACTGGAACAAGTCAGGGTTGTTGTGATGTTTACAAAAATGTTTACTGAAGCTGAGGCGGAAACCCTCTATGCACCGATTAAATTGGATGAGTTAAATCAGGTAATTTCAAAATTCAAAACTGATAAGAGCCCGGGGCGCGATGGATGGGCAGTAGAGTTTTTTAGTCACGTTTTTTATTTAGTTGGGAGAGACCTTCTGGATATGGCTGAAGAAGCTAGAGTAAGTGGTAACATATCGAGCGGATTAAATGTGACCTTCATTGCCCTAATACCAAAAGAAAATAAGCCCCAATGTTTTGGATACTTCCAGCCTATATTGCTTTGTAATTTATGCTATAAAATCATATCAAAGGTTATAGCCAATCGGATTAAACTGATCCTATCCAAATTGCTTTCAGAAGAACAATTAGGCTTCCTACAAGGAAGAAGAATACAGGACGCCATAGTTACGGTACATGAGTGTCTCCATAGTATCAAAAAGAAAAAGGCCAAATCTCTAGTTTAAAGCTAGACTTGAAGAAAGCCTATGATTACATTAGCTGGGATATTCTGAGGATGATTCTTATTCAGATTGGCTTGGGCCTTAATATGAAAAACTGGATAATGAGTTGTGTTATGTCCACTACCTTCTCTTTATTAATAAATGGGGAGCCGACGGATTTCTTTAAGAGTGGTCAGGGACTTAGACAGGGCTGCCCACTTTCCCCGTTACTTTTCATATTAGTGATGGAGGGTCTTAGTTTAATATTAAAAGCAAACAAAAGGAAGGGAAATTATCCAGTGTTGAAGTTTCTAGATCCATTAAAATTCTTCATGTTTTATTTGTTGATGATGTGATTATTATGTCGAATGCCACTTTTCAGGAATGGTGGGAGATTGATAAAGTGCTAAAAAATTTCTACTCGGCATCAGTTTTGACGGTAAATGAATCCAAATTCACAATGCTACAAGCAGGGATTTCAGAATAGGATCCGGGGCCTTACAAAACTATGTTCCCTTACAGTTTCGAGGATCTGGATGATGGTTTTATATATCTTGGATATTTCCTTAAAATTGGGATGCATTTGGGCTAGTGACTGGTGCTGGCTATTAAAGAAACTGGAGAAAAAAATTAACAATTGGTGTTATCATTGGTTATCTTTGGGGGGGAGGTACACCCTAATAAAAGTTGTGCTAGAATCTCAATACATTTACTGGATATCCCTAGCTTTTGTTCCTAGATCGATTATAAATTCCATCAGAGAAATAATGTACAATTTCCTTTGGCAAAGAAATTTGGCCTCATCTCCTATACATCTTTTCAAGTGGGAAAAGTTGGCGACCCCAAAGGAATTTGGGGGTTGGGGTTTCCGCAATATTTTTTATTTCAGTAATGCTCTGGCGGTGCACACCCTTTGGAGGGTGGTAACCCGTGGATTTATTTGGCACAAAATCATTAAGGATAAATATTTAACCCATAAGACAGTTACAAATTGGCTACAATCATACTCTTTTACTCAGAGGGCATCTTCAAAGATTTGGAGAGGGTTATTAGCATCTGTGCATTTGATTCTCCACTGGTTGAGTTGGGATCTAGGTTTGGGTCAACTTATCTACCTTGGCAATGACCATATTCTAGGTTTGGATGCAAATTCTATATTATCCCAACCTTTGGTGACTGTTCTTAATCAAAAACATCTTCATTCTCTTGCACAGGTCAGGAACCCCTCGGACAATCAACCCCTTTGCAATTATTAGTTAAAAAGCAATGAGTTGAATCTCTTGGGTGACATGGAATCCGAGTGGGATCACTTCAGGAAGGTGCTCATCGACGTTGGGATTATTTAACAGGATAAAGTTGATTTGTTGATGTGGACCGGGGGGGGGGATAATTCTGGAATCCCATCGGTAAAAAACATATATTGAGGCATTGTTTCTACAAAAATGTTAAAAAAGATTGATAGGTGACAGCTATCTATTTGGCACTGGAACGTCTAGCTCAAGGTTAAGTTATTTATTTGGCTTACCGTGGAAGGCAGAATACTAACTTGGGAGTGTAACACCCTGATTCCCCCAGTCTGTAAAAATAACTATATTGGCCAAGAACTATGGCAAACTCAAAGATGTGAATGTTTGATTTGACGGACCTTTGTATAAAAGGTCGATGAATGTAAATTATGTTATGATTATGTGTTGCATGACTGCTGGGAGGGGGATGTGCTAAAAGAGACCACGATGGCTAATGAGAGGTGATGGAAGGGACCTGGAATGGTTGCGTTAACTTCCACCAATCCAGTACCGTATTAGTTTTTACTTGCTCAAAGACCAATGCAACTCTCTGACCCTGGAATGGATTTCCTATCAGATTGGTAGGTGGGGAGGCTCCTCAAGAATTAATGAGGGGATGGGGGTGAACCGCCCATCCGTAACAACTCCCAGACCTGACCACGGACGGGGAAATTCGCGCCACATGCAATCTTGAAGAGAAAAAGGCAAGAGATGAAGTGTGGTAAGGGGGAGAGGAGAACACGCACGACAGGGATCACGGAAGAAAACTGGAGAAAACTCTGGAAACATAGAGAGTTTTGAATATAAGAGAAGGAGAGTAACCTTCATCCTTGACTTTCGTTGAGCTAGGAGTAGGAGACTGAATCTCAAGCATCGTGGTCTAGCTCGGGGTGGCTAGTGGTAAATCCGTTTGGAGTCACTGAGCCTACGGTTGGGTGGAAACGAGCACCCCTCTTAGCAGTCACGTCACACCTGGTGTTTCTGATAAGTGTTTATATCTTGTATCTTGAATTGAATATCCTGGACGCATGCTCATGTTTATAAGCTCATAAATGGTTTTTGTATTGAAGTGTTTGCCTTGTGTTTTGATCGGAAATAATGGATGCATGCTTATACTCATATGACCATAATCGGTTTATGTATAAAATGAATAAGTTCAGAATACGAGTCCATTCCCTTGAGATTTGTTCCATCTACTTGACTCGCGCTATGTTCTGGTTTGACTTCCGGAAGGCACCTCCTTTCGGGAAGTTCCCTCGCATTCCAAAGTCGGAGTGAGTTCCTTGAAAAGACTATCGTTTTAGTAAACCCGCGATTTTACTTACCCTTGACATAGAGTTCATAGCTCGGTGAATTAGGAAGGCTTTTCAGTCAGGTCACCAAGCCTAGGGATAATTACCCAAGAACCCACTGAAGGATCATGTGATCTGAGTCTGGAAACCTTGTACAAGAGAAAGTAGTTCTCTCAGGGTTTCAGGGTTTCGACACCCGGGAAACCAAAGGGTAAGACCCCTCATCTTCGCAAGTCGTGAAATCCCGGTACCCGAAACCACGATGCGCTCTACGGATGAGTCGGTTTAGCATGAATAGGTTTCGATGTTTCGACACCCGGGAAACCAAAGGGTAAGACCCCTCGTCTTCGCAAGTCGCAAAATCCCGGTACCCGAAACCCCAATGCGCTCTGTGGATGAGCTGGTTTAGTGTGAATAGGTTTCGGTGTTTTGGCACCCGGGAAACCAAAGGGTAAGACCCCTCGTCTTCGCAAGTCACAAAATCCTGGTACCCAAAACCCCGACACGCTCTGTGGATGAGTCAGTTTAGCGTGAATAGGTTTCAGCGTTTTGGCACCCAGGAAACCAAAGGGTAAGACCTCTCGTCTTTGCAAGTCACGAAATCTCGGTACCCGAAACCCCGACGCGCTCTGTGGATGAGCCGGTTTAGCGTGAATAGGTTTCGACGTTTCGGCCCCCGGGAAACCCAAGGGCAAGACCCCTCGTCTTCGCCAATTGTGAAATCTCGGTATGTGAAACCCCGAATTGGTTTAGCATGAATGGGTTTCAGTGTTTCGACACCCGGGAAACCCAAGGGCAAAACCCCTCATCTTCACCAGTCGCGAAATCCCGGTACGTGAAACCCCAATGCGCTATGTGAATGAGCCCTAGGTCACCGGATAGGGTCTTGTGGTAGGAAGGAGGAGTCCTGAAAGAATCTGGACCACCCATTTGTAGGGACACATGGCAAAGATCTAAATCCACCAGGGTTCTAGACATCAAATAAATAAGAATGAAGACCCTGCCAAAAACTCGAAAGGTAGAATGCTAGGATTTAATCCAGGCCATTGATCAAGTCGACGATCTGGACCGTAGATCTGGATGACACCGGGCTTTTGAGTTCCAGGGATTCGAAATGGAAAGGAGGAACACTTACATCGTGAATTCCCGAATCGTGAAACCCCGAAAGAATTTAGAGGATTAGCACCAGGTCATAGGATCGTTCGTATGAAAAGCGACCCAAGGGAGGAGCAAAGGATCTGTTAGACCCTTTCGGGTTTCGACATTTCAAAAGAAAAGGAATAGAGGAACGGTTGCATCGCGATTCCCTGAATCGCGAAAGCCGAAAGTGCCTTTTTGGTAAGGCCTGTGGTCATAGCCAATGATCACATGGGGGAGGATAAGGGAAAGGAGGGTCTGCGCTAGGCCCCATAGAAATTCGGGGATTCTGTTCCTCGAAGAAAAGACAAAAAGAAAAAGAAAATCTTAGTTTCCATAGTGGGTGTGTGACAAATTGGTATCAGAGCATGGTTACAACACTTGGCCTGCTTGGGCTCATGAACGAGTTATGCAGAAACTCCATTTGAAGTACTCTTAAAAGGAGCAACCCTCTGCCTTAACCCCCTTTATCAAAAGCCGAAGTTAAGAATGAAAATTCCTATTGTGTGTATGCATTTGAAAAATATGAATCATGTGTTGATTGTGAATGAATATAATGTTGACTAACAACAAGTGTTTTTCTTGCACAACAAGTGTATGATCAACCGCGGGAAACTGCAGATGCATAGAATGGTGACGCACCATGAAGTGGGGGATGTCTCCCACAATAGAGATGAAGAGTCTGACGAAAGGAGAGCGGTGGAGACCCCTCCAGATCTAGCTGATACTATGAGAAGCCTTATGTTCGAACTACAGAGCTGCAAGGCTGACAACGAGAGGTTGATAAAAGAGAAAGAGAAGCAAACAAAAATTAATGCAGTCTTGCTGCAGAGCTTATCCAACATACAAAGACAATTGCAGCATGGACCTGACACCAGTCACGCTGACTAATGAAAAACAAAGAGAAGTCGAAGCCCACCTGGGATATGGAAACGTGGTCCTTTAAGTGGCCACACTGGGAGGAGCACCTCGAGAAAGGTCCACCCTAGAGATAAGGGATAAGCGTCGGACGATTCCTCTGGAAAGGAAACTGGAGACTCGGAGGGATATTCTAGTAGGAGAACTAGTTCTTATTCCCGAAGAAAATGGAAGAAGTGAAATCATTCCAAAAATCATAATCTCGAAGAATTCAAGAAAGCCAAACCACCCTCTTTCGACAGTGAAATAAAGAATGGAGAGGAAGCGGAGGCCTGGCTGCTTGGACTAAAGAAGTATTTTAGAGTCCGTGACTTCTCAGAAAACTTGAAGGCTTGAGTAGCCGCTTTCAACCTGAATGGGAAGGCTTTCATTTTGTGGGAAGACCTTAAGAACATAAAAGGGATTCATGAAGAGGACCTATCTTGGGAACGGTTTGAGAAATACTTCAGGAAGAAGTATCTGTCGGAAAAGTATTTCGATGAAAAGTCTAAAGAATTCTATGAACTCAAGCTGGGACAACGCACCATAGAGGAATATGTCAGCAGATTCCTTGAGTTGCTGAGGTACGTAGCCTATATAAAAGTAGAAAAGGAAAAGGTGCAACGATTCATCAGTGGACTACCTAAGGACTATCAGAACAAGATTGAGTTCAATGAGCCAAAGACCCTACAAGATACTATATGAAAGGCAAGATATTGTTATGAATAGCTTGGGCATCGGACAGAACCTCGTGAAGAGTGGAAGTAGAAGAATAGTTCGGGATTCCAAAAAAAGGGGTTTAAATCCCCAAGATTTAAAAACTATAAAAAGGACTCAAAGATGAGCTTCCCAACCCGAAGTGTACACCAGCAGAATTTCCC
>JZKD02S1830322.1:431043-451381 GCA_000966675.3 Picea glauca
TGTTCTGCTGTGAGATTTTGATGGTGTTTCAGTGCTGACATGAAAGAAAATAGTTGCATGAAAAACAGTTCAAGAAGTACATGTGAAATTGCAATATCCGTTGTTTTTTTGTTAAAATAAAACATATGCATGTTGCATTTATAAACCATGTATGGTGAAATGTGCCCATATGATAATACATGTTCTTTTTCCTCTACACAAACTGGTGTGCCCACGATACAATTTTTCTTGTACTTGAGATATGATATGTACAACAAAGATTCTGCAAAATTATATTTCCATGTTTGGAAGCATATCTGGGTAGTTTGCCACGAAAAACCAAAATCTTGTATCGTGAGCACATCAGTCTGTGTACAGGATAAAGAACATGTATTTCCATCGGTGGAAGCATATCTAGATACTTTTCCATGGAAAACCATAAATTGTTTAGCTACAGCCATGCAATTTCGTAATATTTTGTGGCTTGCAATATATTTTGGGTAGGGAAAAAAAATTTACATATTTACATCTATGGATGGAGAAGCGCAAAGATTCATGTTTCTGCCTATATTTTAGACTATTCATTGAGTCTCTTTTACTATATGTACATATTAATTGTTCTCTGGTGCATACCAACTTCCATTCATGTTCATTATATTTTGTGCATTCCCACATTCAAACAAACAAAATAGCTGGAGAAAACGATGGAGTCTTGACTGCATCGATTGAAGAGGAGATAGAAAGGTGCATTCTTGCACTGTTATTTCATATTCCGTTGTTTTGTATTTCATTTATTGTCTGTATATGTGTTCACCTAGTTTATTGTATGTAGATGTTGCGTACCTTCCTACATGATAACTTATCTTCATTACATGTCTTCCTCCATACTAACCTACTTCATGTCCATTGTGTTTTCATTGCATTGATGCATTTAAACAAACAAAATGGTTGGAGAGGATGATGGAATCTTTGGCGGGAATGTAGACGAGGAATTACATAAGTGGATACCTGTACTCTTATTTCATATTCCAGTGTTCATTTTTTCATTTACTGTCTGTATATTTGTTGTGCTTGTTCTGTTGCTTTGCACCTTTATTTTATTTTATTTTTATTTTCCTTCTTTTCTTCCTTCAAATATAATATATTCTGTGTATTCTGTTTGTTGTTAAATTTGAATAAATAGACCCGTTTCTCTTTGTTTTACATGTCTTCTTCATACTAAATTGCCTTCATTTCCATTGCATATTCAACATTGCTACCTTGGAAGAAATAGTTTGGTTGGATAGGAAGATGAATTGTTCTATGCAACAATAGAGGGTTCTCTGGTACAATCTTCTAAAATGTATACCAACTATGCTGATAAATTAAATATACAAACCAGGTGGGGGCATATAATATTAGACTGATGTAATTAATCCTGAGCACGAATGTCCAACAAGCTCAATGCAGTTGAAGAATCAGTGGCATAAGTACTCCTCGACTTGATCATTGAGAGAGTCATGTCGATGTCTGAAGGTATCCAAGCTTCATCTACAAAAACAATGCAAGCATCTCCCTCCACTGCTCGAGCTGGACCATCCCGACCAGTAGATGAAAAGCGAACTAAGCATAGAGACGATATTGCTAATACCAAGCTGATTCCTAGTATTTTACCCGCCTATCTACCACCTCTAAGCGGCGTAGTTAATCAAGGCCCAAAGAATTTGAGTACACTTTGGTCACTGTGTTCCTCCCGAAAGGGATACGCGTAGTGCATGCAGACCAAGATAAGATCGCAGCGTTGAAGTTTAGCAACTTCAACCTTAGTGACATGAAGGTTTATAACATGCTTGCCCCACATAAGTATCTAACCAAGACCAAGGGAAAGAATTCAATGATAGTTCCCCAGTCATGGACCATGAACCTCACATAGTCCACACTGCTCAATGTCATGAATATTCCTCACTTCGGAAGGCACCAAGAAGTGAACGCATGCGTCAAACTATTGTTGTCCTGTTACCATGGCAGATATTTATGGTTGAACTGTCGTATCACATTGGATCCGACATTGATCAATCAGATCACAGGGATAAGCATGCAAGGCCTTGATCCACAGGATTTCTAACCTAGAAAATCCATGGATCGCACTCTTGTGCAGAAGATTAAAGACACTTACAGAGATTTCTAGAAGGGAACATGAGGCTATAAGGTAGCCTCTATCCAGAGCGACGTAGTGCGCCTTGCCTATCAATTGATCGCAGGAAAGTTAGTTCGCAAGAACTGACCCACCCAAGTGATTGGTTTTGTAGTCGACCTCGCAGGGAAGTGCGCGGAGGGCCTACAAATGAATTGGGAGAAGTATCTTGTGAACTAGTTTGAACTAGATTGCAGGGAAGTGCAAGATCAAGGATACGAATTCCAATTCAATTGACTTCTAATACTAATCACTTTCATCACATGGGAGATGCCGATAGGTGTGACCTTCCTAGACATCGATCCCTTTGAACCTCTGGCCACGAAGTTCAATGCACTATGGTACTCTAGTGACATGAACAAGAAATGGTAGTCAAATGCCGTGTTCCACACATATTACAACCAGCTGAAGACAACCATCCAGTCTGAGCCTCATATAACCCTAAACACTCTCCACTGTTTCAGGCCTTTAATGAAGTTCAATGTGGACCACCATTTCATTTATATCACAGCGCGAGATGATGAACACAAAGAACAACTGTAGTCATACTACAAGCTGACAGAGGAGGACTTGGAGGAGATCACCAAGGACTGGTTGACGGACCTCCTCATTCTAGCAGACCTTGCGGATATGTCTAACTTAGACAGTCCAGAAGAAGCACATGATACCCTTGGACCCAACAAGACAAAGAAAAATGAGGACGCCCAAGATGTAAGTAGTACCTCAGCAAAGATTACTTCTATCTCACTTGAGCAAGGAGGTGATGGCAGAGAGATAGATGGCATAGAAGTTGAACAAAAGAAAGACAAGGTTAAACTGCCTAGAGATGAGAAGGACCCCTCGAAGAAAAGGAAGGTTTCCCCTCTGAAACCTTCCTCTAGGAAGAAATCAAAATCATATATGACTAAAATGCAGACCACCCTCACCTTAGACAACTTCGAATTCATCGTCGCAACACTGAATGATGCTTCGCTGGAGATAACAGAGAAGCAAGAAGCTCAGCAAGAATAGATATATAACTGGATCAAGGTTGAACTCCAAGGGATGCAGCAAGCACTATAGTCCAGTCACGCAGTTTCCACTGCACCTCTTCCATTGGGAACACTAGAACTAGGAGATGAGCCAACTCAACTCCACCGGATCACTGATTCAGTTGAAGCTCGCTTTAGATGAGCACAAGAGGAGACAACACAATCCACCCAGGCTTTATCACAAGCACAGGGAGACCTTATAGAGCAACACAATACTATAGAATGAGAGAAGCTTGCTCTCCAGGTAAAGTTTGATGAAGAAAAATCCCAGCTGCATAAAGAAAAGGAACAATTGCTCGCAGAGAAACTCGAAGTAAAGGAAAGGGTCACCAGAGCACTTTGCTCTGTGACAGTCGTCGAAGTAAAGGCCGAAGAGAGAGTTCCACAGCAGGTGGCACAACTTGAAGAAGTGATTCATAAACTACAACAACACATAGTAGACTTAGAGCTACACGCAGTACCCAAGACCCCTCAAGATGTAAGAGACCAAAGGGAAGAAACTACCCAGAGCGTAGTCGACAGATTAAAAGATCTTGCCTTAGAGTGCAAGCAGTTGAGTAACTGCAATGCCCAGACATATAAAAACCTCATCGAGAACCTAGAATTACAGGTACTAGAGTCGCAGCTCCAGGACGCGAAGCAACATGCAGACACCCTACAGGCGTAGCTGAAATCCCTGTCAGTTGTAGACAGAATGAAGAGGTCTCAAGAGAAACGCACGGCCCAACAACAAATCCATACAATCCAGAGCAAAGTTATGGAAGTAACTCAACGGCTCAAACCTGTGCAAGATAAGGCATGTCAGTTGTTTATAGAGGTTGAAAGACGAGGAGCATAGATGGAACATGTCATTAAAACAACAGAACAACGCCTAGAAGGGCTAGTTAACGACGCAGTGATCCAGGAGTTCACCGATAAAGAGGCCATAGCAAAGCAGCAAGTCGAAGTAGCTCGAGCCAAGTTCGAGGCATTCGAGGCAGAATTGATCAGACCAAAGTGACTCGGCACGAGTCACGGGTGAGTGTTGGGGGCCTGTTGGCCCTTGACCAAGATTTGGGAGATTCTTGGTCATGTTGACCCATTTTGGGACTTCGACAGCCTGTCGAAGGAGGAGTGCAAGACGAAGCGGAGATCACGGTATCTCGGCCCCTTTTTGGGTTGTTGGGATAATGTAATGAAAATGGGATGTCGACCCATGGGTTCTACCCATGTTTAGGCCTATTTTGTAATATATAAATATATGCCTAGGCTATATAGAAGAAAGAAGAAGAGAAGTGCATTTATGTGATGTGAGGTCGGTATGCTAAGTGCTAGAGGCTAAGCGTTAGTGTGGATTGTAAGGGCTTTGTGCATTATGTGTAAGACTTGCAGAGCTGAGTGCAAGTCCCTATGTGAGACTGTAGAATGTTTTGTGTTGTAACGCAAGGAAGAAGGATCTAGCGAGCTATGCAGATCTTTTGTCCTGTGTGGAGTAAGGGTTTTGAGGCTATGTGCTTGTAACTGATTGACTGAAGACAATAAAAAAGAAGAGTTGGTGGACGTAGTCCCAGGGTGGGGGTGAACCACATAAATCTTGTGTTATGATGCTTTGTGCTTTGTCTTTATGTGATTTACATGTTATTTTCTAAGTGCTGGGATGTATTTAGATAGATCTACTTATGATTTGTGCTTATTATATGTGAGAATGTTATATCTGATCTATATGATTGTGCTTGGTGTTTTATCTACTCGATCTGATCTATTTACCTATGCTAAGTGCTTGAATACATTAGATTAGTGTGAATACTGCAAAGCTCTATTATATTAGTGAAGTGGATATTACTTTCATATTGAGGAACTGACGGTGCTGAGTGCTTTATTAAGTGTTATAATCATAGATTTGTGTCCCAGCTAAGGTTGGATACACCTGAGTCTTGCAACCACCCCTGCCTCTACCTTGGGTGAAACTTCATCTGCTTCGCAGGTGTTGCCGAAAGGCCAATAGTTAGGTATTTGTTGGTGCACTGTTGTAGCGTTGAACCTTGGGTCTGCCCCTGTGCCAACAATCACCATCCATAAACAATCGCAATCTTGAGCCCACTAGCCCTAGAGTTTGTCTATCAATTTGTATATCGTGGAACTCTGAGTGTTTTTTGAAGGACACAGAACAATAGAAGTGCAATGTTGAGCTAGCTAGCCCGCAAGTCGGCCTGTCAATTTGTATATCGCGGAACTCTTGGGTGCTATTTGTAGGACATAGAACAATAGAGGCCCAATTTTGAGCTTGCCAGCCCGAGAACCTGCGATCCAAAAAGTGGCTAAGTATGGAATGCGGGATTTGTACATGCTCTATGAAATCTCATGTCCATACTTTCTAAAAGTACATATTAAGTATGTATTACTCATATTTTCAAAAAAATTCTTGGTGCGGAAGTTGACGGATTCACGTCTTCAGATTTTAGTTACTTTATATCACTAGCCCGATCGACCATTTCCCTGTTTCATATTGTACAAATTTTTTTGTCTAATTAAATTGTACAATATCAATATTTAATATTAATAATTTAGTATTGAAAATAATGTTTTTAGATAATGTGAGATAGTTGATAGGGATTACCATCCGTAAACAATCTCAATCTTGAGGCCGACAACCTTGGAGTCTATTTGTCAATTTTTATATCGTGGAACTTCGAGTGCTATTTGGAGGACACAGAACAATAGGAGTGTAATGTTGAGCCAACCAACCCACAAATCCGCTTGTCAATTAGTATATCACGAAATTCTGGGTGCTATTTGTAGGCCACAGAACAATAGAGGCCCAATTTTGAGCTCACCAACCCAAGAACCCAATATCCAAAAAGTGTTTACGTATGGAATGTGGGATCTGTACCTGCTCTATAAAATCTCATGTCCATATTTTGTAGAAGTACATATTTAGTACACATTACTCATTTTCCAAAAAATTTCTAGGTGCGGAAGTTGGCGAATTCACATCTTCAGATTTCACTTACTTTTATATCACCAGCTCGATCGATCGCTTCCCCATTTCATATTGTACAAACCTTTTTGTCTAATTAAATTGTACAATATCAATATTTAATATTAATAATTTAGTATTGAAAATAATGTTTTTAGGTAATGTTAAATAGTTGATAGGGATTACCATCCGTAAACAATCACAATCTTGAGGCCGCAAGCCATGGATTCCATCTATCAATTTGTATATCACGGAACTCCGAGTGCTATTTGTATGACACGAAACAATAGGAGTGCAATGTTGACCCAGCTAGCCCGCAGGTCCTCTTGTCAATTTGTATATCGTAGAATTCTGGGTGCTATTTGTAGGCCACAAAACAATCTAGGCCCAAGTTTGAGCCCGCCAGCCTGAGAACCTGTAATCCAAAAAGTGGCTAAGTATGGAATGCGGGATCCATACATGCTTTATAAAATCTCATGTTCATACTTTATAGTACATATTTAGTATGTATTACTCGTTTTTCAGAAAATTTCTAGGTGCGAAAGTTGGCGGATTCATGTCTTCATATTTCACTTACTTTTATATCACCAGCCTGACTGAGGACTTCCCCATTTCATATTGTACAAAATTTTTGGCTCGTAGTTTTTTGAATATGCGAGTTACAAGATAGGCGGGTTCAATATTGTGTTTCCATTGTTTCATCACTTGCAAACAAAACCCTGACTTCTGCAACCCACAAATTAGCAAACAAATTGAAATAAAATAATATATACTATGCGAAGTCTAATGGAGAAATCATATGAATGAGAGGACATTAAAATTCAAATTCTTTGTTGTTATACTTGTGGTGAAGCTAATAGTACAAAAACTTTACTTAAACATCCAAAAAATGATTTTCTTGTAACGTTTCGATGCTTCTCTTATATAATCAGATCCTAGAAACTATAAACATCGCTCATTGTATCTATTCCTTGATTGAAGAACCTGTTAACATGTTTAATTCACTCCATAGTTACTGTTAAAACCAATTCCCGCTTCCGAAAATTTCCATCCACTTTCTCTTTCCCCTCTGCTTTCCATTTCTTTACTTACTCATTTTTCGGAAAATGTCTAGGTGCGGGATTTGGCGGATTCACGTCTTCATATTTCCATTGTTACTTTTATATCACCAACCTGAATGACCGCTTCCCCATTTCATATTGAAAAAAAAATTTGAATCGTGGTTTCCTACATAGGAGGGTTTAACATTGCGTTTCCATTGTTTCGCCGCCTGCAACTAGCACCCAGACTTCTGCAATTTACAAATTAGAAAAAAAATTCCCCTTCATCTCGTATGCTTTTGCTTTCTGTTTACTTGGTCCTTTTTCTAAATGTCTCATGCTTTTATATACAAAACCTGAATTTCAACAATATACAAATTTCCCTCTTGACATTGCGCTTTCATTGTTCCCCTACGCACAAACAACACCCGAAATTCCGCGACATACAAATTGACGACCGATATCTATCACTGAGATGCAATATGACCATCAGCCCCTCATGTCTCTTGGGTATATCTTCTGCCCTTTTTTTTTGTAACCTACCTGATCGCTTTCCATACTTGGGCATTTCTTGGAATTTGTTTTGCGGGTTTGCGGGTGCACGAAATGTACAATTCTTTGTCGCAATTCGCCATCACCACTACGTTCGTACTTATTTCTAGATATGCAATAATTAATCTTTAATGCTAGTATTTCATCCTGCAGAAACCGTTAATCTTGTCATTAATGTTTGGAAGGTCGAAGAATATTTGTCATTACTACGAATTAAACTAAGATTTGAAGAGAAGAGTGTTATCCTTTCCAAGTATTCATTTCAAACATGATGCAATCTATTTTGTGCGCTAACGGGTTGGCGCTTTTAAGAAATCTCTAATTCTTAATCTCTCTCTGCCTTCACCATGACCTTCGTACTTTTTTTATAAATATGCAATTAGTGAGCTTTAATGGTAACAACTCATTCTACACGAACCTTGGAGATTGTCATTGATCAATGAAACACTCGAGGAGATATTCCATTGATACACATTAAACCATAATTTGTAGAGGGTTATATTATCCCTCCTAAATTTTCATTTCAAATATCGTCTGGAGCAAACATAAATTCTCGTTAACTTGTGGCAGAAGTTCTGTCCATATACAATAAACACATTCGGGCATAATGGCCAGAGGTTCCACTATTCTAGGCCATATTCTTACTACTCATCTCCCTCCGCCCAGGAGCAAAAAAGGAGTTGGTCCCTTGGTACACTGAGAGATATAGTTCAAGCCAAATAATTCCAACGCAACCCTGTTTGCTCAGAGAACCTACCCAGTTGCATTGATGGTTGGCGCAGAGGTTGATGTCATGGATTCTAAGCAAGAAGAAGATGATCTGATGGGCGATGATATGACAATGGATGATGGCAATGCAGAGACTGTTCCCACTCATGCGCCCAAATTGAAATCAACCATAATGAGCGAAACTTCCCGACTCAGTGATGGCGGTCCTGACAACATCAAAAGGAGTTTCAGAAAAGAAACTGACACCAAACGCAATAGCTGCTTTGCAGCTCGAAATTAGGAATTCCAGAGGTCCAAATAAGTTCGTTCTCGGTGGAAGAGTTTCACTGTAAAGAAATGATATGTTGATGCTCCTAGAGATATATTTCAAGCCAAAAAATTATTCACTTGTGAGACTACTGTCCTGTTCTCTGGATATACAATTAACATCTTCAAGAATCAGGAACAAAACTCTCACTGGTGCAGGGCATATTTCTACTAGTCATCTCCTTCCACCTAGAATGGACTAATTTGGGCCTCTGAATTTGCACATGCAACCTATGTCCCTGAAGTTTTTTCAACTATGCAGAGGCAGTTTCTAGTTGTGTCCTAACTTTGAGTTAAGGGCTATTCCATTTTCCCTGCAACATTTTTTGTCTTCTTCCTCACGGGAAGCTTATGAAAACTATCAATTTTACCATAGGATAATTCATCGAGGAAAAAACTGCAAGGATCCTGCATACTGCGGATCTCGTTCTTATGTTTGTGGTAGATACGTTCAATGTTTTCGCCCGAAGAACTGGGTCCAATTTCTAAGGATAGAAGTACAATACTTGGTGTTTTTATTTATTTTTTAAATGGATTTGCTATTAAAAAAATTCCTTGGAGTCTTCGTTGTTGCTTCTTTTATGGATTTAACGCCTATTCTCATTGGCATGGTTCAATGGTCTCGTATTTCTTCGATATTGTGTTTACTTAGGTTATTTTTTCTAAGATGGAACATCTAGAAATTATATGACAATGTACTGTGTCAATCCACTAGGATTTTATGCAAACAAAAAATGGATTACACACAGTTTCAAATCAACGTTCAATTCTATTCGTAATGCAGATAGAACATAGCAATACCAAAGTACAATGTTTCAGCAAAATCATCATTCTTGTTTCTAGACATGCAGTTTTTAAGTTTTAATGCTAACAACCCATAATGAAAGAAGTTTAATACTTAATTTAATATGTTACAGTCATGGAAGAATGTATCAAGAACACACTTACACCCACACGTTCCAATAAAATCTAATCTTCAACAAAGCATTTGCTGACAATTAGTAGAAAATGAATTTTAATACTTAAGTTAATATGCTACAGTCATGGAAGAATGTATCAAGAACATACTTACACCCACATGTTGCAATAAAATCTAATCTTCAACAAAGCATTTGCTGACAATTAGTAGAAAATGATGGTTTTGCGACAATGGGGCTTGTTTGAAACCAATTTGCGCTTACAAAAACTGCCCTTCTCCTTTCTATTTTCCCACTCTTTTATCCCCTATAGTTTCTCTTCCTGGTTACTTAATCATTTTTTTCCGAAAATGCCTTGTTGCACAGCTTGGCGGATTCACGCTTTTCGATCGAGCACTTCCCCTTTCTCTACATTGGCCCTCTATTGTTCTATGTCCTACAAGTAGCATCCAGAGTTGTGTGATATACAAATTGACAGGCAGACTTGCATGCTGGTTGGCTCAACATTGCACTTCTATTTTTTCGTGACCTCCAAACAACATTCGGAGCTTCATGATATACAAATTGACACATGGGATCCAGGGTTGGCAGGCTCAAAATTTCCATTGTTTATGGATGGAAAAGTGCTAAAATGAGCCATACTACATTTGTGTCACATAAGCTATATTAAAGGGAAAATAATTTCCTCTATAGTTCTGTTTCCTACAAACAACACCCAGAGTTCCACACTGTACTAATTGATAGCCGGACTTGCGGGATGGCTAGCTAAAAAAATGACTTGGAGTTCCGCGATATACAAATTGACAGATGAAGCATACAACCAAGAACCAAGTAAACTCATGGATCATATTCCTAGTCATTGTTTTCTGTGCCCGCCACCTTCACACTTCTTTCCAAGTATATATTTTGGCAGGAAAATGGGATATCTATTACAGATGTGAATATATTGCCCCTTCTTTTCCGTCTTCTATACTTAGCCAAATATCTATTTCTCTTTTCCATGAACTTTATCTTTCTCGTCACTTATTCATTTTTTCAAAAATGTTTGGTTGCGCGTGTGGGTAGACTTGCGGGTTCACACTTGCACTCGTGCTCTTATATCATGCCACCGATCGATCGCTTCCCCATTCCATACCCAGACACTTCTACGACCTCAGATTCCTGGTAGGCGGGCTCTAGATTGGACTTTTATTGTTCCATGACCTATGAACAGTACCATCACTTCCGCAATATACAAATTTACAACTGGACTCAGATCATTCCCTCTTCCATATTATGGTCTACCTATCATGCCCTCTTCCGTGGTATACATTTTGCACTGAAAACTTCCGAGAAATACAATTTAACCATCGGGTCCTCACGTCTTCTGTGGAACTATTGTCACCCCATTTTGAAGCTCATTTGTCCACTTTCCATACTTTGCCATTTATATGAATTTCGTTCGCGGATCGTCAGTTTGGCGGGTTTAAGAAATATCCATCTATTGATCGTTGTTTCCTGTGCCCACACTCCTTTGCAATTAACCATTAGCAATTATATATAAGATCTTATTTTTAGGAATGCAATTAGAAAGCGTTAATTTCAAACATCATGGAATTTCATTTGCGCGTCGTCAGGTTGGTCCGTTCATGAAAACTTCAATCCTTGCTTCTGAGAACGAGTATGTCCAACCGTTTCCCTATTCCATACTTAGCCACTTTCCCGAAATTCTGCAAATATATAAACCGATCGCTGAACTGCCCCATCATGCTCTCTTCCGTTTTACATGTTTTGCAGTAAAAAATTACGATACATAAAATTTGACCCTGGAACACTCGCCTCTCCCGAGTATCCCCGTAACCATTTTTTGAATCTCGTCTGACCGCTTTTCAGACCTTTCCATTCATTCCTTGCTCTCCCCTGTCTCCGTGACCTTGGCACTTGTCTATAATAAAAGAAAAAAAATTGTTTAAATATATATATACATATCTTGTTTCTAAATATGCAATTACTGACATTTAATTATAACAACTCATCATGCAAGAACCGTATAGATTGTCATTGATGGGAAAAAGGCTCGAGGAGATCTCCTATTAATGTGCATTAAACCAAGATTAACGGGGGGTAATATTATCCATTCTGAGTGTTGATTTCAAAATCATGAAATGTCGTTCGAACGTCGTCGCTTTGGCAGTTTCACGAAACCTCCAATCCTAAATTTATCTTTGTTGTACCCGCCACCTTCGCATTTCTAAATATGAAATAAGTAATCTTTACTGCTAACAGTTCATCATGCACCACCCATACATATTGTCATTAATCAGGGAAAGGCTTGAGGAGATTTCCCATTCATAAGAATTTAACCAAGATTTAGTGGAGAGTTACATTATTGGCTCTAAGTGCTCATTTCAAACATCGTCTAGAGAAAACCAACGTTCTCATAAACCTATGGCATCAGCTTGACAGTATTTCTGTGGAGATACAATGAACATCTCCAGGCGCGAGGACCAGAACTTCCAGTGGTCCAGGGCATATTCTTATTACTCAACCTTTGTCATAGAGAACCAAGTAATTTGGACCTCTGGGATTGCTCGTGTAGGCTGTGTCCTTGAGGTTTTTGACTGTAAGGAACTGGTCTCTTGGTGCACTATTAAATTTATTTTAGACAAAAGAATTATTCCACTACAAGACCGCTCTTTTGTTTCTTTGTCAACTCAGGTCTTCCGCCAGATGTTAAGATTGTCGGAGCCAACATTGATGTTCAGAGGAGAAGATTACAAACAGTTCCTAGCAAATCATAATAACGGGTTGGACCTCTTGCCCCATTTATTGGAAGACTTGATTCTAGTTCCTGAAGATATCACAAGCTTGCAGGTTAGTTCATTTATAAATCCATTCCGCGAAATTGTCTGGATATTTACAAGAATAAAAGGACAGGAGTCCACATCAACTTTTTCCCGGATGGTCTTGGCATATTTACAGACAAAAGGCAGAGTATGCTTGTTTTTCATTGATGGCAAGATCAACACGACGAGAGTATACTTGTTTTCCAATGATAGTAAGATCAACAACGCAATAATGATGGCATGGAAAGAACATAAGTGTAAGCTCAGGAGGAAGAGCAACAGTGATTGTTGGATAACCCATCCCAAATTCCCAATGGCCGTCAGATCTAAATTCAAACAGGAGGAGTGCGTAGAAGAGGAGAACAAATCTTAGATGTTGGATCTGAGAGTCGAGGACCAACAATCGTTGGATCATGTATAACTGTGAAGAGGATAAGGCTGAGCCATCCTCCAACTCCACGAAATAAGAAGTCATGAAATTATCTGGACTGACGATCCAAGAGGGACATGTGGTGAGAGATCAACATTTCACTGACTAAAGGGTCAAAGGAAGGAGGTGCTTTAACCTCCAAAGTCACGAAATGCAAAGTCGCGACATGATCTGAGCCATCAGATTGAGGAGAGATATGGACCATTGATTGTCCAGGTAGATGAGACGTGAATTCGTGAAACAATCCTGGTCGTTGGAGCCAAAGGACACATGGCGAGTGATTAGAATTTCGCTGACCTGCACATTGGAGGAGTCAAAGGGATATGACACAGGAACTCACGATATGCGAAGTTGTGAAATGATCTGAGTCATTAGATCACCGAGAAATATCGACCGTTGATCTGATATGGAACATTTTGGAGTTTCGTGAGTTGAGAGATTCAAGGCAACTCACAGCAGAAAATCGCGAAATCGTGATTTGATCGCAGTCGTCAATCAAAGGGAAAGATCTGGACTATTGATCTGATATAATGTATTTCAGAGTTTTGCATATCATGAGTTTGGAAGCAACTCACAGCAGGAGGTGGCGATATGCAAAATTGCGAAGCACCCTTGTGCTTGGCCCCTGGTCACATATATTGGTCACATCAGTGGGAGATAAGGGAAGGAGCTAGTGGTGCTAGGTTCCATTTCGGAGTTTCACGAGTTGGGAAGATCGAGGAAACTCACAATTGGATATCTCAAAATGCGAAGTCGTGAAGTGCCTGTTGGATAGGCGCTTGGTCATAGCCATGATCATGTGGAAGGTAGGGGCTTAGCAAGAAGAGCTAGTACCCACTATGTATATTTCTCAGAGAGGGAAAAAGGCACCAAATACATGTGTGCGTGGAGGTTCTCTTAGTAACTGCTAGAGATAGACTGATTGTAACTATAGAAAACGATTGATTGCATCTACCAGAGAATTCAAAGAATCTCAGGGTGATCACCAAAGAAGTTGAAGAGTCTCAAGCTAACTTCCAATGGAATGCAGAACCAACATAGAGACCCTTGAAAAATGGAAAAGCGTCGAAGACTGTAGCTACCATAAAAGCCAAAGAATCTCAAGAACAACCGCTAATGATGAGCAGTCTCAGCATAACAACCATGGATGAAGAAAAGACTCAGTGTAACTGCCATAGGGAATGAAGATTTAGTTGGATGATCTAGCAGAGGACTTGGCACTTTAAATATACGCAGAACAAAGAAGTGGAGGTTTCTTTTGTTGAGAGTAATTTCACACAGGAAAAAGCATGTTGTGGACATCAACCGAAATGCACAGAAGAGGTGTAGCACATAGAACAAAGATGGATATCTGAGAGAGGAAGAAAAATTCGAGGTTCGCATGTAGAGATAGGGTAGAAGAACATAAATCTTATGAAGATGCGAGGAAGAGGACACTGAAGCAGGCAAAGTAGAGCAGTGTATCAGAATAGTGATGAGATTGGTAAGCCATTGATGAATATTGTATCACTGTAATAGATTCAAGCAAGCAAAGATTAACGTTTCAGACTGGTTGGGAGGTGCTAGGGAGGACTGTTGTCCTCATATTTTCAAGTGGGTGCTTGAACACAGGGAGTTGTAGCTTCCATCTGGTTGTAGCTAGAAAAACCAGGGTGGCGGGGTGGTACAAGGGAGAACTGTTGTTCCCTGTTATAGAGGTTGGTGCCTGTGTGACTGGAAGTTGGTGATTCCATCCAGTTGGTGTTGGAACACTTAGGGAGATGGTGCTTCCTTCTAGTGGGTGCTAGATAAATTAGGGAGTTGGTGGTTCCTTATAGTAGGTGCTCGAGAAAACAGAGAGTTGGTGCTCTCAGCAAGTTGCAGCTTGCAAAATAGAGGTTTTAGCCTCAATATGAGTTGATGCTTATAAGAATGATAATGTAAAGAAAATAAAGATTACTTATCATGTCAAGAAGAAGAGGTTTTTCCCTTTATGGTTTTCCTCAAGAAATATATGTCTCTGTGTATTTCATGTGTGTGATTGATGTTTAATATTCTATTGCTTACTTCCCTGCATCATTGTGATCGTGATTGAGTGTTCTGTGAAGAGTTTAAAATGGGTATAATTGTTTAATCATAGTACCAACTGATTCACCCCCCCTCTTAGTTGTCCAACATATGGCTCTTTATATTTTGTATTTCACAGTCAATGAACAAGCCATTTTTTATTGGGGCAAGTTAATTTCCCATGAAATTTGTTCCCAATTGTCAAGCTTCGAAAGGGAAAATAAATTTTATATGTCATCCTACTTAGTTTTTGCGATAGCGCATTGTTGTCAGTTTCTAGAACTGTCTTTGTTCAGGAATGTCAACTAGGAATTTGACCTAGTAACATTCTGGTAGTGGGCCTTGTGGAAGCACAAGGATTCCCACTTATTTTATGAGGTCTTTTATGGATTCATGTCTGTTTTCAAAGTTTTATTGTTAGGAGAAGATGCTCCCCGCATATCTGAACATGCAACCAATTTTTTGGATAGGAAGGGGACACTTGAACATTTGGATAATTACACTATGATAAAAATTTTGGCTCCATGGAAAAACCTGCTCTCCTTCCATGTCACATTACAGATAGAATGTTTGTTGCAGAAGTAGCACGACAATACAACTATTGGTTGCATCTATTGCAAAAGAAGAGAAAAAAACAATCCATTCCTCTGCCTTGGAAAGTAGGGGAGTTCATCTTGAAAAACGTCAACAAAATTGACAAATTCGCAACGCATTCTAGCAACTTCAACCTGAGATATGCTGAAATCATAAGACGGTTCGACCCTGATAATATTTTTCGACAACATTTAAAAACACTTGGCCTCAGTGATTATTTTTTCAAAAAACACTTGCCCAAAAACAAAGATACTGGCAGCAACGCTCCTGCTTCTGATGTCGACGACCTAGACACGGTGCAAAGCTACACTAAATTGTACAGACAACAGGGGAAAGGCACCGGTGACAAGAGTGTTCAATCGAAAAATAACACTCCAAAAAGTACGACATTCCAGAGCATCGCTCCAATAACCCACCACAACAATAAAGGAACTCGGATTTATTCAAACAGAGGAGTAGATAAAGACCCTCCTCACTCTAAAATTGATAGTTCTCACAAGCTTCCAGTAGACAAGAAGAGAAAAAAAATGTGGGACAGGCGGAAGAGCCAAAAATTCAGAGTGAGAACATTGAACTTGACACTGATCTGGATAGCATGCTCTGCTACCTTGATCATCCCAGAGATTCCATCCAACATAGTCATCCAATTGACATATCCGATACCAAATTTTTTTACGAAGATGAATCCTTTGTGTTCCAGAGCGCTATTTTTGACAGCTAGACCAAAAAATTAATAATTGAGAAAAAAGATGTAAAAAATAAGAAAGGAAAATCTCATTCATAGGTTGACCTTGCCAACATGTGGTCGTCCCAAATCTGTCAACTTCACAAGGTGAGCGAAGATGCACTTCAATATTCCATTAGAGGCATCGAGTCCGAGAATGTCAGACTGAAGGACCGGGTCAAGGAATTGGAAGAGGCTTTGATTCCTATGCCATTGCTTGTCAATCCTCTGGAAATAGCCATTCTTGCCACCCTTGCAACCAACTTAAAAGGATCCTCCACCCTCCTCACATCCTGTAGAGGATATGTGGAGAATAATATCAAGAAAATAATGGAACTGGTTACTGAGGCGTGGAAAACATCACAAACCATCACTTCCCTTGGAACCAGGGCACATAGTTTGCTCGAACATTTGCAGGAGGAAGTAAAAGATGAAGAACATTTCTATTTAAACACGGTCCTTCCTTTTGGCACCATTGTCAACAATATGACATAAACAAAAAGAAGACAACAAGATATTCCATCCAAAAACTGGATTGGTCAATTAAATGCACGGTGGAAAGAAAAGTGAAGAACCTACATCTCATTGTTCAGTCATGTGAACAAGCCATATCAAAGAAATATAAATTATTCACAAGGCTGTCAAGAATAAACTTAGCCAGAAAGACCAACAACTTCCAAGACCCTGAATTAATTGCAAACTCCTTGCCCTTAACTAGGAAAGAGTTTGATAAACAGGCTGATATGCTTAAGGCATTGTCTCTGGAAACGTTTTACAACATCCTTGAATATGATCAAGCTCACGTCGACGACTGGTTAGTCAACTATTCAGTACAGAATGAGGAAATTCATCAGGCTCTGTATAATCTTTCTATCCACTTCCGGGAATTAGAAAATGATATTTTCAACATAAAAATACGGAATGCGATCAACGTTTCCCCAATGAGGAACTACACTAAAGAATGGCTTGAAAGGGAATTGAAGCATGCTGACGACAAAAGATAATAGGCAGTTTCTAGGATTCCAGCAGCCATCGACGACATCAATGAAATGACATCCACAAGAAAATAGCCAAAGGGCTCATATGTACCATCACTGTAAGTCTACTGACCGCATCCTTCTTTGTTTATCAAGCCAGTTATTCCACTTTTTTAAATAGAAATGTGTAGGCAAACACTTATACCTTTCAATTTATTTTTTTTGCAGGTATTGCACTCTATCTTATTTATACAATCTTGTTTCTTATACATATTTCTCTAATGGTCCGCGGGAGCCCTAATCCCAGTCTACATGACAAACACATTGAAATTTCCATCAATATGTGACAAACTTTTATTTTTTTATATATTTCAAAATTTCCAGTAGTATGTAAAAAAAAATTATTTTTTGACATATTTCAAATAAAATTGTTTTCTTATCTCCTTTTAAATTTACGTCCTCATACATTTTTATCTTTCACCAGTCTATATGAAAAATGCATTTAAATTTCCAAAGTTTTTCTTCCACTATGAACAAATTGTATTTTGTTATATACTTTAAAAAAATAAATGGTGCCCTACATGCCAAGCGTCATTTACTACATGGATACCACCTATGCTTCATGTTGCTTGCCACATCTTCGCTGCAGTTTCCTATCTTTTCGCGGGGTCACGCCTTAGCACTAACAAAATTTTATGCCCCATGTTCCGTGATGTACATGTTGCACACAACATTTCTGTGATATACATTTTGGACCGAACACTTCCGTCATTTACAATTCGACCCCATTTTACACAATTTACCTTGCCCCGCGGGGTCGCGCCTTAGCGCTAACAAAATTTTATGCCCCATTTTTTGTGATATACATGTTACACACACCATTTCTGTGATATACATTTTTCACCGAACACTTCCGTCATTTACAATTCGACCCCATTTTCCACAATTTTCTTTGTAACCTCCTTGGCAGGGACTACGCTGCCACGCAACCTTGTTTCTTGTAGCAATGTTTACTTAGTAAATCTAGGGAATAATGCTTTTATGGGTCATATTCACTTAGTAAAATGTTTTTCTCGGCTCATACTCACTTAGAAAAATGTTTTTTTGGCTCATACTTATTTAGTAAATCTAAATCTAGGGCATAATCTATAGCATATCACTTTAGTTCGTGGAACATTAAAGAATATTCATAATTCATTTTTTATTTCTTAAAACTCATTTCTTCAATCTCCTCCCAATACAATTTTCTAATTTAAAAAATCCTTATTTTTACTTGATATCCTAGGTATCCATTTTTTTATGACATTTCCCCCCAAGAACTCTTTAAACTTTTAGCTAACCTGAACCCAAAATCTTCTGCTTTGATCTCATTTATCAAGATATGTTTCTCCATTTTAGATCCCATTCTCATCTACTTGGATCAACTTCCTCCTTTTGAACTATCCTAAGCTACTAATTGTTGAGCTACTCAAGTTGCCAACTAATGAATCTAGAGGTTCAATCTAAAGTTTGTGGCCTCCTAAAAATACACTAATCAAATGTCAACATGTCCACTAGGACCACCTCATCATTTCTTATTATAATTGACCATGTCAACTATGATCACGTCATCACTAACAACCTCCTAGACTTATGCATGGTTCTTTGTGTTGTGGTCCATTTGCCCTTTATTAAATGCTATGAACTATTATTGAAATTTAGCACATGAAATATAAATATTTTTGGGTGATTTCGAATGGCGCATACACAATTATTACTCATTGATCATAGTTGACCATGTCAACTTGATCCACATCATCACTAAAAATATTGTAGATTTATGTATAGGTCTTTGTGTTGTGGTCCCTTTTCCCATTATTAAACAATATAAACTATTATTGGAATTGAACAAAGTGGAAAAATGTTAAGCCGTGGATATTGATCTATTACATTTCTATTGTTATATTAGTGTTGTGTTTATTGGTTGGCTGGACCTTTTAATTGTAATTTTACCCTTTATCTCCTATATATACAAAGGAGACCTAGTTTTAGAAATTATCTCATTGTATACATTTTTTATATTGTAAAAGGTGGTTGCCCCCTTGAAGGGACTTATAATTCATTCTTCTATCTAATTCTCAAGGCATGGAGTTACTTCTCTTTCTATTTTTAGGCTATTTGGGTGTTTGTTTCTTAATATGTGGCTTTAGAGCATATGTGCCTAGAGTTTTTCTCCTTCAAATGAGTCACCTTGGAATTTTTTTTTTCTCTGGGAGGTTTTTGATAGCAATTTTTTTGGATCTCAAGGAGACATAGAAAAATACATGTGGTAAAACTTTCAAGTTTTGGTTCAATATACTTTTAGAGTTATAACCCATGAAAAATAGATTTTTTGACTAGTCCTAAAACTAATCTCAAACAAGTGTTCTTGGCAAAAGTGTAATAACTTTGTTTTGGGGACATATTAGATAGAAATAAATTTAGGAGGCTAACGAGACATATTGCAGGCCCTTTGGTAAAAAAATCAGATTCTTATTCTCTACACTTTTCAACTTATAAATTCTGGAAGTTAATGTTTTTTTACTAGTAAATTACAAATAGTGTCAAAAAGGTGTTTTAGGTAAACTAGTCATATGTGCTTTTTAAAATTTTCAATTTGAGTTCCACCAATTTCATTGAAAAGAGGACAAACCATACTAATTTAGGTCCAAATTTCATAATCATATCATAAAAAATGGACATGTGGCATTCCATACAAGTTCACTCTCTTGAAAGAGCCAAATGATCAACAAGTTTTGGCAAAGCTAACATAAATTTCACTTGGGACATCAATTTTTAGTCAAACATGTGGCATTGCAGAGAAGAAATATCAAAATACTATAGGATAAAATTTTAGACTTGAAAGGGACAAAATTTTAGAGATACATCAAGAGAAGGGTTGACCAACAAGACAATGTGCAACTTAGGGTTTTAAAGGCGTGTAACTTACAATTGACATAAATTTGATTGTAAGATTTATTTTAGGTGATTCAAAAAGTGTGGTAAATAGAATAACTTTAGATTAATATTATTGTTATCCC
>JZKD02S1830322.1:458421-479302 GCA_000966675.3 Picea glauca
GGGGGGAGGGGGGAATAAGAATACAACAACCACTACACATCAGTGAAAAGATCCCAACAACCATCACAATCATTGCAACATTTATGGCCACACTAAGGGAAAATGTTGGAAATTACATCCAGAGTTGAACCCGAAGAACCATAAGAAGGAAGTAAAGAAGAAGAACCATTCTAGTCATAGATTTGAGAAATCAGGTTGAAAGTAACTCATATGTGGATGAAAATATTGTTTTCACGTATGTGCAGAAGGAGGTAAATTTGAGTATCCTTCATCACCAGGAAGAGAAGGAGATGACCAAGCTCTTCCACATGAAGACTCGGGTCAAGACGGCCAAGATAAATGCTTTGTTCGACTCTGGTTCATAGGCTAATCTCATAGCTATGAATCTAATAAAAAATATTGGATTGGAGATTCACAATCATCCTATCCCTTATCCATTGGTTTGGGTTAACAAGGATGCATAGAGAAAGGTAACAAAACAATGTAATATTAAATTTGTTCTAAGTGATAATTTTATTGATGAAGTGGAATTGGATGTAGTACCCCTTAATGTATGTGGAGTAGTGTTTGGAAACCCTTACTTGTATATGTGGGATGCAATCTTCATGTAGATCATCAACCTATATCGAACGATCAAGGATGGGAATTCCTACATCATCAATGTGCATAAAGGAAAGTAAAAGATCTCACTCCTAGGTGCCAACCAAGCCAAGAAGTTGATTAGTTCTAGTAAGAAATATATTTTTATTTTCTTAAGAGCAAATCGGTCTGATTATGAGTCAATGAGAGTGAAGGAATCCCTTGAGGGGTGTACTAAAGAGAAGAAACATCAATTTGAGGAGTTTATAGAGGAACATAGAGGAGTGTTCCATGAGCCTAAAGGGATACCACCTAAGAGGGAAGTGGAGCATGAAATAGAGTTATTTCCAGATTCCTCATTGTCGAATATTGGGTTGTATAGACAGTCCATTCTGGAAGCAAATGAAGTGAATAATCAATTGCAACAATTGTTGGAGCAGGGTGTGATTCGACCAAGTACCTCACCTTGTGGGTCACCCATCATAATTATGCCCAAGAAGGATGGGAATTGGAGAATATGTATTGATTACAGGGCTTTGAACAAGATTACATTGAAGAATCGATACCCCCTTCAAAGGATTGATGATATGTTGGACCAACTATAGCATGCCAAGTACTTCACTAAGTTGGATTTGAAATCAGGATATCACCAGGTACGTGTCAAAGAATAAGATACTTGGAAGACTTCCTTTAAGACAAGGCAAGGTTTGTAGGAGTGGTTGGTTATGCCATTTGGCTTATGCAACACACCAACTACATTTATGAGACTAATAAATGATATTTTATGCCCTTATCTATATTCATTTTTTATTTTCTATTTGGATAATATATTGGTTTATAGTGCTACCTATGAGGAGCACATATCACATCTTATGCAGGTGTTTGAGACTCTAAAAAAACACTAGTTTCTAGCCAATATCAAGAAATGTGTGTTTACTCAACAGTATTCGATGTATTTTGGGTATGTGATTGACGGAGGGGAGCTCAAGATAGGTCCCACAAAGATGGAGGCCATCATGAAATGGCTAGTTCCTACAAATGCCACTAAAGTTAGGAGTTTTGTTTGGGAAGGACAATACTTGCAGAAGTTCATAGCTTCATTTTTAGCAGATAGTTGCACCACTCCATGCTATAATAGCCAATGGTAATATTTTTTGGTGAGGGAAGAATCGACAAAAGGCCTTTGATGAGATAAAAACAAAGATCATTCAAGCACCATTGCTCACACTACCAAACTTGCAAAGTATCTTCAAAGTGGAAACAAATGCAAGTGGGTATGCCATGGGAGTAATATTGATGAAAGGAGGAAGGCATGCATGCTATCATTCTAAAATATTTCATGGGGAAGTTCTAAACTACCCTACCTACGACAAGGAGCTCTATGCCTTGGTACATGCTGTAAAAACGTGGAATCACTATCTGATGGGAAAGGATACCATCATCCACATAGATCACCAACCACTCTAGTATTTGTAGGCCCAGAGTAAGCTACAACAAACCAGACATTACAAGTGGATGGAGTTTTTACAACAATTTCATTTGGTCATAAAGTATAATAAGGGTAGCACAAATAAGTTGGAAGACATGCTCTCACAACCACCCAAATCCAATATTACAACTTTGGTAACTCTGATGCACATGGAGCCTTTTACCCATGATACATATAAAGAGTCATACACAAAATACGGTGACTTCAAGGAGGTGTTTCAATAGCTACAGGGCCAAATTCATATAAAAGAAGGTGACATAAAGGTTGATTATCATTTCTAGAATGGTTTACTCTACAATATCGACAAGATTTGTGTTTCTAAAGGTGAACGATTGCATCTTATTAGAGAGGCTCACACCTGCAAGTTTGTAGGACATTTTGGTGTTGGGTAGGGATAATTTTAAGGGTGGAAATTTATATTAAAATGTAGAAACCTAGGCTAATATTACTAGTCCTTAATATGTAAAATGTAAAATGTTTGACGATAGTTTTGTAAAAACATTCAAAATTCTAAGGATTTTATATAGTTTCTATAATTTTTTGGCAATTTTTAAGGTAAAATAATTTTATTCTATGGAATTTTGATGAATTGTTTTTAGAAAAAATGGAAATTGACGAATCGTTTTTTTGGAAAAACCATGGAAAATTATCACATTCACAAAATTTATTCCCTAAAATCATCTATGGAGTTGCGAAGATAGTTGCCAACATACAAAGGTATGTGTATTGGAACATAATGCAAGAAGATGTAGAATGATATATTAGAGAATGTATACTTTGTTGTACCAACTAGCCCAATAAAAAGAAGCAAGGATACCATCCCTTACCTGTACCCACATCACCTTGGGAAAGTATTTCCATGGATTTTGTGGGAGATTTACCAACAACCAAGAAGGGACACGACTATCTATTTTTGGTAGTTGGCAGGTTCAACAAAATGTGCATTCTCATTCCTTGTAAAAAGACCATCAACATACAAGAAGCAACAAACAAGTTGGTTGAACAAGTCTAGGTGCATTTTGGGATACCAAGGAGCATCATCTCAGACAAGGATACCATATTTCTTAGTGCATTTTGGACTACATTGTGGGAGATGATGGACACTAATTTGAAGAGGTATACAACATTCCATCCACAAATCGATGGAAAAATAGAAGTAGTCAACATGAATTTGGTACAACTTTTGAGGGGTTACAATTAGAAGCATTCGAAGACCTGGGATGAAAATCTTATCTATATACAACACTCTTATAACAGAGAAATCCACACTTCTATTGGTAAGTCACTTTGTGAAACTTGCTTTGGATATTTTCCACCTTCACCCTTAGATGTTGTATATGGAAAATAAGGAGGAGTGAGGGAGGACCTCACAATTAATGCATTAAAAGTAGAAAAAATTATTAAGAAGATCATGCAGATCCATTTGCAAGTACAAGAGACACTGAAGAAGTCACAGGAAAAATAAAGGCTATACATGACCAACACATAATAGAGAGAACATTTAGAGTGGGGAAGAGTATGGTTACAACTGAATAAGGAAAGGCTATATGGTCCTGGTAAGAAGATCAAGGCTCTGCAGTAGGGTCCTTTTGAGGTATTAGAAAAGGTGGGAGATAACAAACACAGACTCACTCTACCCCCATACATGTGCATTTACTCCATAGTGATGTGGAGAATCTAAAACTCTATGAGCCCCCCATACTGGATTAGGAGGAGGAGCAGGTCCTACCTTCCATAGAGGATTTAATACCATATTCTTAGGTAGAGTTAACATAGGAAACAGTTTTGCAGAAGCAGTCTAGAACTACAAGACATGGGCAACATGACCTTTGGCAGATTGGGTTGAAAGGAAAACTTCTAGGAAAAGCAAAGTGGCACTCCAAGGAGAAGGTAGAGGAAACATTTTCTCACCTCATTCAATAACTCTTTTGGGGACCAAAAGCCTCCCTAAATGGGGAGGTATGATCTGGAATGGATAATTATATTTTTTTTCGACTATCTCGATTCTTTCAGAGTGGAAAAAATTGGAGGAATCAGCTTGCAGGGCCATTTTAGTGGCAAGTCCCAGTTTGGAAAATTAGCATTCAAAAACTTCCAGAGCCACTTTTAGGCATTAAACGACATTTTTTGGGGTTCTAGTGTTCAAAACTTATACACACCCCATTGATGGTGTCATACACTTCTAGACCTTTCCAACGGTGTAGGGTATGCATCAACTAGAGTTTGTAAGAAAAAGTTATGTGTCTTGTAAGTTGACCTATCGTGTTGACCACTATGGTATGAGAGGATTCCATGTCAACCCTCATTACTCATGCATATGGAGCTAGCCACGTATGTAATTTCAAGAATATTCTAGAAGGTCCAAAACCCTATCACAATTAAGGGTTGAGGAAGTAAAAAACTAACCCCTAGATGGCTATCGGGCTATGTTAAATACTGGGCCACTAGGAGGAGAAGGGGTTCCATTCTTTTGCATTGTATCTTGTTCCATAGCTGAGAAACACATCTGCGAATGGTATTCTATGACCATAACACAGGAGGAGAGATTTTGTAGTAGCCATATAGACCACAGGTCAAAGGAAACTCCACAAAGAGTGACTCTTTCTTTATACTTCCATAATTTCTATACGAGAGAAACCTCACCTTATAGCTAGGTTTTCCCCCATATTGGGTTTCCCAGGTCATATCTTGTGTTTGTTTGTAGATGGTGTGTGTATTTATTTTTGTTCTCTATTTTTCACATTTGAGCTATTTCATACATTTTTTGAAGAAGAAAACCAATAATCAAGAGTCTAAGATCTAAAGGAAAAATAACCTTAATAGTAAATATTTCAATTATTTATCAGATTTGTTGTGATGAACTATTCCAGTGGAATATCCATGACAATTTATAGATGAGAAGGTCATAGTATGAGACAAACAATAGGTAATGTTGACCTAATTAAGGGCATTGAAATCCCATTTCTACATTTAGAGAAAAATAAGAAGGTCTTAATTTGGAAACCTAAATATGGTACATCTCATGTCATTTAGAGGCCTCAACTAACCCCAAGTCCTCAAACTTAGGGACCCCCACATTTTTTACTTTTCAGTTGTTAGTATTGTATTTTACTTCACAAGATTTTGTTTGAAAGTTCTTATTTTTACATGATGATGATGATTATGCATTGAAGAGGTTTTGGACACTGAATTGCTTCTAGGTTTTTGTGCAAAGGGGCATGATCTACCTTACTCAATTCGCCAAATGAATTTTTGGGTTGGAATGTTCTTATCCTTTTTGCATGTTTTTAGGTGTAAGTGACCTGATTTTTCAAAACACTATCTATCGATATATTCTCCTTTACCTTGAATGATTATAATGCTCAAAGAAAATATTTGTTTGGAATTAAAAGATTCAATTGTTCAAAACATCCTCTTTGTTTGAAAAGAGCCATCAAGCTTTATTTTTTTTTTGAAAGTATTGATTTTGAAAGCACCCCAATGAACTATCAAGCCTCTTTTGAATTTGTTCATTTCAAAAATCTTAAAGATCTCCCGATGGTCCATTGATTATTTTCTTTAATTTGAAATTGGAATCCTTTTTGAAGTGCTCGATGAACTCTCCATTGGGGCTCTATTAAAGTTACAACATTTGAAAGTTATAAGCCCCACCCCGTATCCCATGAACCATCAAGCCACTTCCCATACTTTCATTTCAAAATTTCATCTCGTACTTGATCTCCACACCAACATGTCACTTCTCATTTTTGAATCATGCAACTTTCAAAAGGCCTTGATAGTTCATAAGGTTTATTTCATCTTTCGATCAAACCCATCTCGAGATTGCTCCAATAAACTATTGAAACTATCTTTGAATTTTAGCAAATTCATAATTACCCCAACAATTCATGAGGGTTCTCTCTAAGTTAAACATTTYRAACTTYACARAACCCAATGACTCACCATCAACCCATTTTCAATTATTTTGAATGAGGCATTTTTCAAATTACTTGATGAACCATCATGCTGCATTCAAACATGTTGACTTTAMAACCCTAAAATTTGCATAGATATACTATCAACCATTCTTTTCCATTTTAAGTTTGACACCTTTCAAATGATATTGATAGTGCGCTAAGACTTTATTTTTTAACTCAAGTGTGCACATATTTATAATTGGGGCTGATACAATATCAAACTACCCTTTCTTTCGATTGACTTAGATTTCAATAGCCCATGAGACCATGAGGCCACTCTATGATTTCGAATGTTACAACTTCCCAAAGTATCCGATGAACTACAACAATTGGTTTTCCACCTTCAAAGGGACTTCTTTCAAATTGACCTGATACACTATTAGGTGCGTTCACAAGATTCAATTTTTTTTTTTTTTTGGTTGAAAGCACCTAATATTGTACCGTTGGACCATTTCTGAGTTTCACATGATATATATTTCAAAATGGCCCCATAGTTCTATCGGTCCATATACAAACTTCACATAATATCTTTAAAAAAGGGCTAATGTAGTGTATTAAGCCCCATTTATTATTTGAATGATTAAACATTCAAGAGTTATCCATCACCAATAAAACACTCAAGCCTCTGTAAAATAATGTGCATTAAAGACACAATCTAATCACCATTAGACCTAGCCAATGCATAATCAACCATGTGATCTTTTCAAATTATCGCAAATATTTCCCTTACTTTTGAATTTAATGCATCAGGTAGTGGCTAGGCTTATTTGAAACACCCAAAGTTCAAATGTAGCATTATCACCTAACACATTTTTTTAGCAAGGAATTTGCAAGAGAAGTAGAAGGTTCAAACTACCAAAGCATCTCCAGGAAAGTCGTGCAATAGAAATGTTTGAAGTTTCAATGGTCCATAACACATTTTTAGTCTTATTAGTTCATGTTGAAGGTGTAGAGGGACTATATCAATCTATAATTGTTGACTTCATATTAATTTGTCTTTTGACTATAAATTTTAGCATCATCTTTATTGTTCAAACTATAGAACGAAATACATTATTTTTTATATAATAAAAAAAACCTTATATGTCATCATCTCATTGGAGAATAGATTTGAAGTCTTATTGCCAGCTTCTCTATTCCCAATACACTTTAATTCATGAAGATCTTGGATTAACATGCATATATTTTCTTATGCATTGCTCGATGGTGGATTAATGCTAGCATTAATTTGAATGTTTGTCTTAGCATTTTCTGATAGCTAATTTTATCCTAAGTTTGGTTAATTATAAATATTATTATGTTTATTGTTGCGGTATCCACCAACTATAACTACATGTAGTTTGGATGCAGGATCCCTTGGCACTGGCTATGACTGCTCCATCCAGCGATAATTTGCATCCCCTTCCTGTCCTAGCTATTTCTGGGTGAGCTCTACTTTCTCTTAGCTCTCTTGGCTCTCCAGTCGGCCATGCAAGTTTCTCGTATTGTAGAGGGGGTGGAGTTGTCATCTTCAGCCTGATAATCGACCTGCACATACACTCTCAATATTTTCCACCATAGATAGATATGCCAATAACACTTAATAACACTAGTATAAAATTAGTACAAAATGATTATAAAATTATCTGCCTCGGCTCCTCCATCAGAAATGAGTTTGGAAAGACAAAAATCTGCTACTTTGGAAATCAAATTCACGTCCAACAATATGTTGGCTGATTTGATGTCTCTGTGTATTATGGGTGGATCTGCAAGCTCGTGAAGATATGTCAATCCCCGAGCAGACCCCAATGCTATGCGAACTCTTCTTTCCCGGTCAAGTCGAATACCCTTTTTACCTGTTTTTAATTCTTTGTCAGAACCAATGGAATATTAATAGTTTGAAGTAATATATATGGTGCCAGAGCAGAAATCTTGGGATATTCTTACCATAGAGACTTTTCGCAAGTGTTCCATTTGTAATGTACTCGGAAACAAGCATTTGTTCTTCTTGCTCAAAGCAAAAACCAGAGCGACTGACTTGTACAACACGACACTATATTCTTAACAATTATATATTTTCTAAAATGTATGTTTTTTTGGTCAATATATCAATTATATATAATTTAATGATGGCTTATTTTACTCATTTAAGAAGACATTTTTATTTAACTGTAATTTTTTCCTCATTTAACTAACTATAACTAACTATAAGTTGTTGATTCCTCACTTAACTACTATAAATTGTTTACATTAACTTTTGTACTCATTTAACCATTTATTTTCTATAAATTGTTCACATTGACATTTTTTTAATCATATTAACATTTTTTACTCATTTATAACTATAAATGGTTTCGAGACATTTTTTACTCATTTAACGAACTATAAATGGTTACGAACTATAAATTGTTGACATTATTCACATTAGTAGTTAAAGTGTTGACATTAGTCATTTACCTATATTCTTCACTGTATTGTATTCATTCATGGGTTGTTACTGTATTGTATTCAAACAATTTATGTTGATTGTAACATTTCTCACTTAACTCAATTTCAAATCGGGTATGCTAACAGATTTATCTCTCTGTTATATATTTCAAAGCTTGTTCTATAAGAATCTGTGAAAATTGTATCAAAAGTCTCGGGCCTTTGAAAGACAAGGTTTCCACTTTCGTGACTCTCTTAGTTCTAGCTAGTCATTGTCTGAGCAGTTGGCCAAGAGCCTATTCGAAATTCTCTCAAAGAACTAGAATTAAACGCCTTGCTTTTCTGTGCAGTGATAGTTATTACTATCTTATTAAATTATGGATTGCTCTATGTCTTTCAAAGAAGCAATAGATGTTGAATGTAGTACTTCTGAAAATAGCCTTAGTTCCATGTTTTCTAATAATAGTGTAGAATTCTTAAACCAAGCCAATATAGAAGTTGTTGAGTCACAACCTCAAGTCAGATGGAGATTACCAGCTATCTCTCCCATCCAAGTTTATAGTGATTTGAGTATGTTCCATCTTCGAGCCGTTACCTAAGTTTTTGTCAAAGAATCTGTCAATCGTATCCAACAAAACAGTGATGAAAGCCAAACCATTTCCCTGCTCAATGTTAAAGAAATCCAAGTTGAAGTAAAGAAACATAAAACAAATTATCTCCATTTTGGTTGTATCCGAGTAGGCATTACTGCCTTAGTACATAAAGGGATAGATGCATATGTCCTCTGCATTGTCTGCGACACGACTCACAACAAATTTACAGATTCTCTTATAGGAGGCATTGTTGCTCCCTTATCAAATGGACCAGTATATTTTGACTATTATCCAAACTTCTCAGTCTATACTTTTGATGAAAATCTTGAAGATATTCTCAAACTCCAAATCCGCACTACTAGATTTGACATGCGTAATACTCACACAAATATATCTATCCATTCTCGTGGTTGCTTCAGACATACAGACACTTTGTACCCTGATATGTTACATACTCCTAGCCAAAATTCTCAATCTAGTACACTCATCCTTACTGATCCCCTAAACCAAAAAATGGAAGATCAAACCATCAAATGGGAAAACCTTTCTTTTCCCTCTCACTAGGTTATAGACATTCCACATACACCCCTTCAACATTCCATTACCTCTGCACATATACAAGAATCACCTTCCTTTGTTGTTATCTCTTTCCCTCCTTCAAAGCAGATCTTACATACTAAGCGAGGTGGAATTGCCACACCTTCCCCACCATCTACATATTTGTGCTTACATCCGTCTCTCCAACCTCTCGATTCCTCTCTAGGATGAGTACCCTATTCTATCCAATGCCTAGACTTTGACAAATTGGTAACTCTTTCAAGTTTATCAACATCCATAGAAGACAACCAAATCCAGTTTGAACACCAATTTCATAATCCAAGAACAAACTTTCCTCCTCCCAACTTTACGACAAAATATCCTTGCCCACACCCTCAATGCTCTGAAATACCTTTTCCCCATGACAATCACATGCTCATGATAACCTCTTCTTCTCCTTACTCAAATATTTCCTCTTGTCGATTTACTAATCCTATCCCAAAGACTTTAAAAAGACCAATGGTATGAGAAATAAGGAAATTTCTTACCCTAATGAGAGGTTGCAAGAAAAACCATGTGAAAGAAGATTGGATAAAGATCATGTTGAATTGGGATCTCTTTACACACCCTGATGCTGAACAATTTTAAAAAACTATCCCAGAGAATGAAAAAATAGCATTATCATCAGCATGGCAAAAATATATGAAAGAGAAAGATATATGGATTTCCTTTTATGAATGGAAGACACAACAAGCATTTCTTGCTACATTCTACAAGAAACAACCAACAAACAATTATCTTTCTACTCTCCCTAAACATCCAATCCTCACCCCCCTGCTCTCCTACCCTGTACAAACTATATCCATCTCTGATATAGGCAAGGAGATTAGTAAGTTAAAAACTAAAATAAAAAAGGCTGCAATACAGGAACATGATCAACAGATCTCGCCCATTGAACACCAAAAATTCCATGTCCTTCTAGACATCACGATCAAGGGAAAAAGGCCCTGGCTCAAAACCCTGCTAGATACCGGTTCTGACCTTAACTTCCTGAATAAAGAAATCATCCATGTGCAATTTTGGCATAAAACCCAACAAAATGTTGTCGGGTTAGGAAACCAACCTACTCAAATACACTATGAAATACCTGAAGCAACTCTATGTTTCCAACATTATTGTTTATCCTTAAAATTCATGACGACATATATTTCAGTCGCTTGCATATTTGGAACTCCTTTCTTCATCGTTGTTGAGCCACATGGTTCCAACATACTACATTATTTCATGAGTATTCCCTCTCCAACCAGAACTTCAAAAATTTCCATCCAACTCCCCTTTCTATATATACCCAGAATATCATCTCATGTCCACACAGTCCATAATAAGGTACTAAAAATAGAAGAATTAAAGGGAAAAAGGACCGAGCTAAGAATCAAAGACCAAATTGCCCAAAGTCATATACAACAACAGATTCTTGAGCTCCAGAGAGAATTTGAAGCAAAAGTTTGTGTAGAAAATCCTATTTCCTTTTGGCACCATAAAAGGCATGAAGTAGAACTTCCTTACAAATATTCATACGAAGGAACCTCATGCAAAAGAAGAGCTATCCCTATGAATGCATAATACCAAAATCTTTGCTCTGATGAAATACAAGGCCTACTTCATAAAGGACTCATCAAAGAATCTATTAGTCCATGGAATTGTTATGGATTCTATGTAAATAAAAATTCTGAGCAAGTTCGAGGAATCCCTAGGCTGGTGATCAACTACAAACCTTTGGATATAGTATTAGCTGATGATACATATCCTATTCCCAATAAATCCAATTTGGTAACCAGAATTGTTGGAGCAAAAATCTTCTCTAAATTTGATCTGAAGTAAGGATTTTGGCAAGTAGCCATAAAGGAAGAAGATAAGTTTAAAACCGCCTTTATTGTTCCAGTAGGACATTATGAATGGAATGTTATTCCTTTCGGGTTAAAGAATGCTCCTTCAAAATTCCAGAGAGTCATGGATGATACTCTAAAACAATAATTTGACTAGTTAATTGTTTATATTGATGACATCTTAGTATTCTCTTCCTCTGTTGAGCAGCACTTCAAACATCTTAGAAAATTCTTGCAGATTATTCAAAATGATGTATTAGTGTTCTCAAAAAAGAAACTTGAATTATTCAAAATAGAGATAAATTATCTTGGCCACATAATCAACAATGGTGAGTTAATCCTCCAACACCATGCTGTTGAATTTGTTGATAAATTCCCAGATAAAATCTTGGATAAACTCCAACTTCAAAGATTCTTGGGAAGCCTCAATTATATTATCCATTTCTACAAAGACTATGCACAAGACAGAAAACTGTTAAATGATCGGTTGAAAAAGGAAGCCAGTCCCTGGACAGAGGTACATACCCAAGTTGTCAAGAAAATCAAGGCAAAAACAAAAGCATTTCCACTTCTGCATATATCTTATGATGACCTTTACAAGATTGTTGAGACATATGCTAGAAATATTGGATGGGGTGTTGTCCCTAAACAAGTGAGACCTCACAAAGTTAAACAAACTGAAGAAATAGTCTAGTTTGCCTCTAGCCTCTGACAGGCTAGCGAAAAGAATTATTTTTCATTAGATAAAGAAATAAAGGTTGCTCTGAATGCTATACACAAGTTTTAAATTTTTATTATCAGCAAAATTTTTTTATTAAGAACCGTTGTTGCAGCTATGAAACGGCTCTTAAACAAAGAGGTTAAAAAGTCCAGTGATGCTAAGTTTGCAAGATGGCATGATTTATTTAGCAATTTTGATTTTGATATAGAACATATCCATGGCACATCCAATAGCTTTCCAAATTTTTGAAGTCGAGAACATTTACAACCCCATACCGTGGTTATCTCTATTCGATGGCAAATTGAAGTAGAAGTTTTAGTAAATATTCCAGATCTACTTAGCTGGGAACAATACAAAGAAGAATGGAGGTCACATTGGGAATTAAGAAGAACATAAATTATAAACCCAACAAGCCGATCTTGTCCACAAAGAATGGTTCATAAAATACGTACAAGACCAACTTCAAATGTTCTACTACCTATCATCACCAGAGCTACACAAAAGGCATATGAAGCCCAAAATGCCTTAAGCCATATCTTCCATGATATTGATCCTATTTGGGAAATCCACAATGATAGAGGATTACACCAACAATATTTTTGTCTACACAGACCAAGGCTATTGGTTCATTGGCTTGAAAGAAATCCTAATATCTATTTCCTGGACAGGGATTATAACTATTCCCATTACAAATACCTATGGTGGGATTTCCTGCAGAAGGAAAATGATTTGAAATTAGTAAAGTTTGGAAATGTAAGCACTGCTACTGGTGGGAGACCCCCAACTTGGCTAGTAGAATGGTGGGAAGCATTTGGCGTAAACAAAAGCACAGTTGACCCAGATTTGATCTCTTCCATGAGTACTCTCCCACTTCATAGAGTACAAAATCTCTACAAGTATCGACCAAATGTCAGAGAAATATTGTGCAACTTCATCCTAAACCACTTTCAATGGGTCAATAAAACTAAAACTTCCATTCTAATGATCAATGGACAACCTATTATAGTGCGCAAACACTATACTAAGATGTGGAATACACTGAAATATGAAGAGAAGTTTCATACACACATCGAAAATGACTAATCAGGTCCTTTCTCTATCATGTCTTACCGGCCAACAATGGTGTCAGTCGATTTCTGTGGGTTCACGATACGAACTCCACTTTGTACAAACTCTTGTTGTTCACTTGTCGAAAAGAATCTTGGAAACTCAGAGCACTTCTCTGACTTTTGGCGTGGTTTGACCTGCATTTTTAGGGTACTTCTAAGTACGTGGAAAGATTGGAATCTTGGTTGGATGGTTCTTGCACGATCGCTCTGCCAAGTGTAATAAAAATCTTAAAAGTAGATTTGATTCCAGAAGAACAGTTGATAGTCTTTTGAAGAAAATGATTCCTTTCTCCAAAAAAATTGTATATAAGGAGAAGGGAGGTTCATTAGTAGGGGTCTTAGTTGGTCGGTCCAAGTCTTCTAAGCTCCCTCTCTTAGTGAGATCATTCGTCAGTTGCCTCGTAACTCACACTTAGCTTAATTTGTCCATTAATTCAAAGTTACATCTCATTTCATTACCATTAGCTTTACCTTTCGGAGTGTTAATAGTTTAACAGAATATTCTAAGTTAAAAATATGCAAACATTATGTAGACTACATGCAAAGTATGCAAATATCATAGAATATATGTGAATATTGTTTGTTTATCGTATCTCGATATCATTGAATATTATATGCGAAGTATGTGAATATCACAGAGAATATTCTCCGCGAACAGAATATCACAATATTCACTCAACAATATGCAAATTTGATCCCATTTGCAACACTCTTATATATTTCTTATTTGATCCCAAAAAATAAATAAATTGTTTTTTTTATTTCAAAGTAAATTTGAGGTTGGTCAAATGGTCATCTTTAAAAAAAAATTGTGTTTTGCTTTTTTATTTCAAAGTAAATTCGAGTTTGGTCAAATGATCATCTTTAATAAAAAAAAAATTTCTTTCAATACTTATTTATTTGTACATGTAACTTTTATTAATAATTATTTTATATATCTAATAAATATAACTTTTATTAAAGCTGGCAAATTATTTGCAATGATACTATAACTCCAATTATGCCCATTGCATATATGTGATCATGACGTTTCAAGAGAGAAATGGAAAAGAAGGGGGATACATTAACTAAGCATATGAGAGACTATGGAAGATCCCATAGAACCTATCTGAATGAGATAAACATTAACTCACATTTATTCATTTTAATTTTACTAAATTCTTCATAAATCTTCAATTAAAAATGACATCTTTGTTTTATTTTTATACCTTTTAATATTGACGGATTACTTAAGTCTCTTTTTTTTTCTCAAATGGATTGCTTAATTCTCATTTTTTTTTCTCAAGATTATTGAAATTTAGGTTATAACTTTGTAGTTGACTACTGAAATATTGAATTTATCTGCAATTTTTTAGACCATAACTAAAACTAAACTAAGGTTATTATTTAGGAATGAGAGTCCGAGTAGTAGTCTTGTAAGAAATCATAATACAGTTCAGTCAGGAAGAAATAAGGTAGGCATTCTGGACATGGAAGGGGCCTGAAAGTTCTTGTTGGCCATGTGTAAAGGGGCAGACTATGCCATTGCACTTTGTTGCATACCTTTTTGTCTGTGGAGGATTGAATGGTAAAAAGTGAATATCTAAGTCTCCTGCCTTCATCGTGACACGTGTACAATGTATTGTTATTGGATGCCTAATGTATTGTCACTTGATGCTGGGAGCTCTTCTCTTTGTACATTTATTTTTATATTATATAGTTTCTTCGGGCAATCGTGTCGACTACCCTGTGACTTGAGAATTGGTATTTTCGTTTGAGCCCACCAGCCAGGGAACCTGCGATCCAAAAAGTGGCTAAGTATGGAATGAGGAAGTGGTTGGTCGGACTCGTGATACATAAGCATGACTATAAATGTGAACCCATGATTCTGCCAACCTCATCACATCTATTTTATTCTACTATATTTTTATATGTCCATTTCATTTCCTTTGGTGCAATAGCTTAATAGATATAGTTTTATGTGTATTTATCATCTTATAAAGGTAGGGGTGGAACTTATCAAAATAATGCCATGTTAAAATAATAGTTTGATTATCTTCAAAAGATGATAAAGCTAGTGGGGGGCATTAATAGAGAAAATATATAAATTTAGATTTATATTTATTATCAGAGTTTAACAAAACATTATTACATATTAATAATAAATATGATATTTAATATCAATATGGACCTTAACAGGATCTCCTATATGTTGGACCAGTCTAGTTGTTACTTGGTGTGTGTTGCTCAAAACATGAAGTTTGCGCTGCAAGATTAATTTTCTATAATTGTAAAGAAAGAGTTCGATAAATGAAGGAGAGAAGAATACTAAGCAAAAGAGAAAGTCATTGTAATTTTATAATTGTCTTAGTGTATTCATAAATAAAAATGAAAAATAAATATGAATATGAATAATTAATTGAATAAATTTTACAAAACATTATCACATATTAATAATGAATATGATATTTAATATTAATATTATATGATAGATATCATTAATTATACTTTATAGTCTATTTATTAATATTAATATAAAATAGTATATACAAGTATATATCCATATTAACTCTAGAGTCAAGAATGATCAATTTCTAGGTACAAACCTTTATTCAAGTTTTGTACTATAAAAGAGGTTTTTACCTTGAAATATTTGATTCCTCTCCACACTTGAAAAATCCCCCATTAAAATGCATTTAGACATTCTATCAAAACAAAATCAAAATTCCAAATTTACATTTAAAAACATTAAAAATAATATTGAATAAAATTTAAATAATTGTTTATACTATTCTTTAAGTAAAAAGTGTTATAACATTATATAAATTACTATAAATCTTGGTAAAATGTTATAATATTATATAAATTACTAAATCTCATGTTGCGGTCTGTCGGACTAGTGATACATAAGCATGACTATAAATGTGAAATTGTGAGTCCACCAACCCACGAGTCCACCAAGTGTCACATCTATTTTATTCTATTATATTTTTATACGTGCATTTCATTTCCTTTGGTGCAATAGCTTAATATATATTGTTTTATGTGTATTTATCATCTTATAAAGGTAGGGGTGAAACTTATCAAAAACATGCCAGGTTAAAATAATAGTTTGATTATCTTCAAAAGATGATAACGCTATGCAAACAAGACTCATAATTAAACGAGAAAATAATGGTCCCAATAATATCATCTAATCTATTCTTTTGATGATTATTTTCAAAATATGGAAAATAAATGCATACAAGACAAATGGTTAGCCTTAAAAAAGTTCTAACAATGACATTTACTTCATTTGTTTGAGAAGAAGTGGAGACACAAATTTAGTTTTAAAAAATTAGTTATTTCATTTGTTTGATAAGTGGACACAAAAATTAAATTTCAAAAATTACTTACTAATGTAATTTATTCTATTTGTACACAAGCATGAAATGAGGAAGTGGTCGGTCGTACTCTTGATACATACACACGACTATAAATGTGAACCTGTGAGTCTGCCCACCCGTGCACCTTGTCACATCTATTTTATTCTACTATATTTTTATACATGCATTTCATTTCCTTTGGTGCAATAGCTTAATATATATAGTTTTATGTGTATTTATCATCTTATAAAGGTAAGGGTGAAACTTATCAAAAGCATGCCATGTTAAAATAATAGTTTGATTATCTTCAAAAGATGATAAATCTAGTGTTAGGGGGGGGGGTGAGTTATTAGAGAAAATATATAAATTTAGATTTATTTTCAACAAAACATTATTACATATTAATAAGAAATATGATATTTAATATTAATATTATATGATAGATATCATTAATTTTACTTTATAGTTTATTTATTAATATTAATATAAAATAGTATATACAAGTATACATCCACTAACTCTAGAGTCAAGAAGGATCAACTTCTAGGTACAAACCTTTATTCAAGTTTTGTATTATAAAGGAGGTTTATAACTTGAAAGATTTGATCCCTCTCCACACTTGAAAAATCCTCCTTTAAAACGCATTTAGACATTCTATCAAAACAAAATCAAAATTCCAAATTTACATTTAAAAACATTAAAAACAATATTGAATAAAATTTAAATAATTGTGTATACTATTCTTTAAGTAAAAAGTGTTATGGCATTATATAAATTATTATAAATCTTGGTAAAATGTTATAATATTCTATAAATTACTAAATCTCATGTTGCGGCCGGTCGGACTAGTGATACATAAGCATGAATATAAATGTGAACCTGTGGAACGACAACCTGTGAATCTGCCAACCAATCACATATATTTTATTCTACTATATTTTAATATGTGCATTTCATTTCCTTTGGTGCAATAGCTTAATATATATAGTTTTATGTGTATTTATCATCCTACAAAGGTAGGGGTGGAAATTATCAAAATCATGCCATGTTAAAATAATAGTTTGATTATCTTCAAAAGATGATAAAGCTATGTGTTGTGTCATTTTCGTCACTCCAATGAGCAAAAGAAAGGCACTTGCAAGTCTAGTTGGGTCTACTAGATAGGACATAAATTAGTGCAAGAGTTAGATACATCAAACACAAGAAATAAACAAACAACTAAGCTAATAACAACTAAATAAATAACTAAAGAAACAAAACTATAATTCATGAGGAAATAAGAACCAAAATTAATCAAACAATTGACCAATAATCATGCCACCAATGTAGAAGTATATTAGTGGAAAAACACCGTAGAAAAAGGGGGACTTATGGATTTCTTCTTCCTCCTTGGGAGGGTTCTTGAGTCCCCTATGTGAGAGCTCTTCTTACAAATGGTAAACAAGAAAGAAATGCTGAAGAAATCCAAAGCCCATTCCCTTAAGAGGTGAGGTGAATAGCTTAATGAGATAATGCTAGTATGCTCTAAGAAAGAAAGAGGTTCCTTGTAGGAGAATAGAGGCAGTATAACAATACAATGAGATTATCGAATTCATAGTGCACCCATGGCCTCTTTTTATAGAAAATCTTTGAGTCATTATCCAATCGATCTTTAGTGTGAACAAGGGGCCCTTTAGGGCACCCCTAGGTCTTTGACCAGCCCCATAATTCAGATTCAGCTCGGATTTGGGAGTCAAATCAAGTTGGGAGTTGGTCCAGAAGTGGGTGAGGGGATGACAAGAACCATAAATGCATCGTTCTTAGTAGTGCGCGGATTTAATTGTACATAGTCGCGCCTCGGGTGCATGTGCTCTTTTCTGGTGTTTTTGACCTAAGCATGTGCGTGTGCTTCCTGTAGTGCTTCTGCGCATGTTAATTTTTTAACCAGTTGTATAGTTTGTGCCTTTTTGGAGATGCATTTTTGAAGTTGTGGGTGAACTAATAGGTGTTTGGAGATGATGCATTCATGTAACCATTTGCAGATGAAATTTCAGTGATAACAGATGCCCCCTGATGTGTGAGGTTATGAGAATATGTATAGCCAAAATACATCAATGTTTCTTCTATTGAGAGTACCATTGTAAGGAAGAGTGTTTATAAGAACTGCAAGAGAGATCCATCGGAGAGAGAAGGGAAACTGTGGGACCCAAACGTTTCTCTAGGTGGAGGAAACAAAATCTGTATACAAACGAGGCGGGCATGCCCCATGCTTATGTCATGTAACTAAAAAACGTATGACAGTAACTAAAGTTGTATGCTGATGTAGATAACTGCAGCGCCCTCCGGGGCGGTTTGATAATGCCAGATGAAAATTCTAATGGTGAACATATTCTGAAAAGAGGCAAGGATTCCTTGTAAGAGGTGTCGATGAATCGTAGGCATTGATGGCATATCGAATTCAGAGTTCTTCAGCTAGTATAAAAAAACTGCAATAGTCACATAGTAAGACCCACCGTAACATGAGATTGTGTTGAAGTCGAATGTTATGGGGGTCAGTAACATCATAGAGAAATGATGGTTCTCCCTGTGCAGTCTAAGACTCCTCATTTTAAAGGTAATGAGAGTCAAGATATTGTCGCCCTTCTGGAAACTATGTCGATGTCAACAGAAAGGGAGACACGATTCCACAAAGAAAAAGGGCTTCATGAAATCCACTGGATGAGATCAGAAACTGATAAGGAACATGGAAGAAGTTGAGATGTGGTGAGACTCAAGACTGCCCTTGGTTGGGGATATATGTGACGGATGATGGGAAACAACCATGAAACTGGATCTAGTGTCAAGGGGACAACTAGATATGTATTTAAATTGTGCCAGAGGCATAACAAAGTGGACAAACTCAGAGATCAGGGGTACATGGACTGTGGGATACTCAGGGTTTGTGGACGATGTCGACAAGAGTAGGAGATAGTAAATTCCCCAACCAAGGGTGACATGGGTTGCTTTGCCGGAGAAACAAGATCGCTAAAGTCGATGAAAAAAAGCTATGTAAATGCCGGAAACAAAGGATTTTTACAATTACCAAATGAATAAAGAATAATTTCGAATAAGTGTGATGATACAAAAATAGGTGCCCCAGTGCAAGATGGCTTGGCCTGTGAGGGCACAATTTGCATGAAGAACTAGGGGGGGTGGGGGGCCCATGGGTGGGTTTCTGTATGAGGTAAATTAATGGAGGGAAACATACAGATGGAAAAAATGATTGTGGATGAAATGGAGGGTTAATGATACTAGAACCATGATGAGATAACCTGGGAGTCCATTGGGAAAGCTAGCAAAATGAGGAGAAATAGTCCCATTCATAGTCCCCCTTGGCACTTTGACACTCATGCTGTTTTCACCCCCTAGGAATGGGAGAACTTATGGTCTTTCAGGACAAATCATGTGGGGAAGAGTGCTCACTGGGTGACAGTACCAAAAATGCATCGGAGGTGATAGTACTACAGATCCGTATGTGAGGATCCTACAGGCAAGTGGCGGAGGGTGTGACTGGGAGATGCAATTGATATTTAGAGGGAATGCTTACATGCTAGTGTTGATAATATACCTGAAAGGGCTACGCTGATGGGTGATGACCAAGTACCTACACACATTAAAACCGAATACCCGACATGAACAATATCTAAAGATAAAGATCGTATAACAATTATTTGATAATTTTGAACATGAGCATGCATACCTGGGCGTGATGTGAGAAAAATGCTCCCCCAAGACCGAGTGTGGATGGTGTCCACTGTAGGCGCTACTATGGAAATCATTCAAGACTCTGTCTACTTCGTCGATGGTCAAACATTGACAGAGGCTGGTGTCGAGCCCACGTCGATACAAAATGTCACTGATGAGGATGTATCGAGGGGCTTGATGGCAGATGCGTCGACGATCGTCTTGAGAGAGGTGAGACCCAAAATTTTGTGTCCGAAGGTAGACGAGGAGGTCGCCATACCAGGGGTCATCTGAGGGGATGTAGAAGAGGTGTTCATTGGGAAAGTCCATATTAACGGGTGAACTTGTAGTATCTGAGGAAAATGTTGTGATAAGTTCGATGAGAATGAGTGGTTTCTTTCTTTTGGGAGTTGAAAACTCTAGGTCGTATTCCTGAAGGATGATTGTAGTGTCCCCAAGGACGAGCCCCGATGTAAACCATGATTTGAAAGAGATTGTAAATATGTGTTATAGGCTGGTGAGCCGAGTTTTGTATAAGCCAGTAGGCTTATGTGTTTGA
>JZKD02S1830322.1:556458-568402 GCA_000966675.3 Picea glauca
GCCAAGTCCATTATGGAGGCTCAAGGAGATGTAGCCCGGAGGGGGGTGAACTCCTTTATCATGTTGTGATTGTTCTGAGTTTGATGGTTTATTTGCTACAAGTTATGTTGCTGTGATTTCATTTAAAGAACATATTTAACCATTTAAAAGAACAATTTCTCACAGATGAACATTTAAAGGAAGAAGCATAAAACTTAGCACATAATTTATCTGGCATATTTTAACACATGAAGCAAGGTCCTGTAAAGTTTATTTTAATGAAGTAGGGGTGCTTGCATAGCATAACAAGTCAGCCTTCTATTTTCAGATCAACTTCCTTCTGACAGAAGGAACGTGATGGGTTGGGAACCTTCCAAAGAAGAAAGGTAAGATAGATACACACAGACAACCAAAGAGGATATACCAGATGGGTGTGCAATCTCAGAAAGGAGATGCACGGAGCTCTCCAAGAGATAAGGAATAGAAGGCTGCGAGCTTGATGTTGAGTGAGCATTTGATAAACCTCACCAAGGCCATAACAGAGAGAAATATTTGAATGTTGCAGAGAACAGAACCTGAGCAGAAGTTGAATAGAGAAAGAACCCTTGAGAACTGTGAGAGTTCCCTAGTGATATCATGGATTGGCACGGGAATGGACAAAGTGATAAGAATGAATGCCTTTGAGCCTATGGTAGGGTGGAAGGACGAACACCCACAGCCAGTTAGTTGGCTACCACCTATAATAGATAAGTATTCACATAACTTGTGTATTTAAGTGGTACTGTGAATTAAAGTTGGATATCCTATGAATGTTGCAGGGATGGATATATTCGCTTAATGATTATACTGTATCCCCTTTATTCCTTCTTGATTGTGTAATTAGGCAAGTAGGAAATTGTATGAATTGGATGTGTTTTTATACTCATCAATGCTTGTGTTTCGTGGTGGCTTAAGCCAGAGCCACGAACTGTGAGTTCGTCGACCTTAGGTACAATTTCATGTACGCATGTCGACCCTCCTATTCGTTATGAGTCCCTTGGAGGAGGGGGTTGGTTAAGCTCAGGAGGGGTAGTGAAGGTATGCACAGGCTCTTTGCAAAGAAAGCAGAGACCGAGAACCACTTAAGTTCTAGACTTGATGAAGGAGCACAAGAATAGTGAAGAAGACTCTTTTAAGTGTTAAGCCTAGGAGAAAGAGTGCAACGCTCTTAAATCCTTCATAACTGACAAATCTCATGAAGAAAAAATGTTCAAGTATCGAAAGGGAATATCCTTTCATTTAGAAGATGAACATATGAGATCAGTTCGAGAGGACCCAGGGTATGCCTCGACTCCTTCAGTCTTCGCAAGATCGCACATTGGGTGATTCACATGTTGGCACGACTAACTCCCGAAACTCGAAGTTGCGACATGATCTGGACCATAGATCTTAGGATCTATCGAGATCCTTCTTGACCGTTTATTTGACGTAGGTGAATATCGGGAAATCGGAAATCAGGGAGACAGAGGTAAGCCAACCTCCAAATTCGCAAAACGCGAAATCTTGATTCACAAGAGAGGAGATCTGGTCCGTTGAATCCAAGAGGGTACTGTTGGCATAGGGGCAAACCCAGGGTTCAATGCTACAACAGTGAACCAACAAAACCCTAACTACCAGCCCTTTCGACAACACCTGTGAAGCAGATGAAGTCTCACCTGAGGTAGAGGCAGGGGTGGTTGCAGGACTCAGATGTTCGCAACCTTAGCTGGGACACAAATTTTTTATTATAACACCTAACAGAGCACTTATCACTGAAAATTCTCCAATATTCAAAGTCTATTCTACTTCACAGATAGAATAGAGCATCGCATCACTAACTTAGATCTGAAGTATATAAGAACTTATTGTTAAATAAATAGATCAAATCTAATAGATTCAAGCACTAAGCATATTCATGTAAGTCAGATATAACATTCATATACATTATTAGCACAAAGCATGAGCAAATTTATCTATCTCTTATTAAAGAACTTAGCAAAAGAAGACATAAACACATCAAGACAAAGAACAAAGCAAAACAACACAACGTTTATGTGGTTCACCCCCACCCTGGGGCTACGTCCACCAACTCTTCTTCTTTATTATCTTCAGTCAATCGGTTACAAGCATAGATCCATCAAAACCCTACTCCACCTAGGATAGGAGATCTGTGCAACTCGCTAGACCCTCCTTCCAAAGTAGATCTAAGCACATGGTCTTCCACAACTTCTTACAATAACTTCCACTTAGCTATGTAATTCTCACATAGGCACAAAACACTTACAATCCTTCAATCACATAGATCTAGCACTTAGCTCATCAATCTATTGGTCAATGTCTTCTTACATTGCCTAAACTTCTATTTATACTTTACAAAATAGTCCTAAGCATGGGTAAACCCATGGGCCAACATCCCATTCCCATTACATAATCCCCAAAACCCAAAAAGGACCCAAAAAGGGGTTGAGATCCCGCGATCTCTGCTTCATCTTGTGCTCCTCCTTTGATAGGCTGTCGAAGTCCCAAAAATAGGTCAACATGACCAAGAATTTCCCAAAACTTGGTCAAGGGCCAACAGGCCCCCAACACTCACCTGTGACTCATCCCGAGTCACTCTAGTCTGACTATTTCTGCCTCGAACACCTCGATCTTGGCTCAAGTTGCTTCAACCTGCTGCTTTGCTATGAACTCTTGCTCAGTGAACTCCTGGATCACTGCGTCATTCACGGGCCCTTCTAGACGTTGTTCTATGGCGGTGACAACCTGCTCTAGCTCTTCTCCTCAACTTTCAAACTCTATGAACAATTGGCATGCCTTATCCTATACTGGTTGAAGTCATTGAGTTACTTTCATAAATTTTCTTTGAATTGTATGGATTTGCTTCTAGGCGGTGCGTTGTTCTTGAGAGCACTTCATTCTTTCTACGACCGACAGGGCTTTCAGGTGTGCCTGTAGTGTATCTACGTGATGCTTCGCTTCCTGGAGCTGCAATTCTAGTGACTGCAACTCTGGATTCTTGGTGAGGTTTTCATATGTTTGGGCGTTGCGGTTACTCAGCTGCTTGCACTCCAAGGAAAGAGATTTAGTCTATCCACTGTGCTGCAAACAGTCGCTTCTCTTAGGTCCCTTATGTCTTGCAGGGTCTCAGGCACAACGCATAGCTCTAAATCTGCGATGCGTTGCTAAAGCTTCTGGATAGATTCTTCAAGTTGTGCCACTTGTTGTGGAATGTGTTCTTTCGTCTTTACTTCTATGACTGTAACAGAGCGAAGTGCTCTGTTGACCATTTCCTTTACTTCAAGTTGCTCTACGAGAAAATGTTCCTTGCTTTGCTGCAGTTGTGCTTTTTCTTCATCCACTTTTCTTGGAGAGCAAGCTTTTCCCGTTCTACAGTACTATGTTGCTCTAGAAGGACTCCCTGTACTTGTGCCAAAGCCTGGGTGGCTTGTGTTGTTTCTTCCTGTGCTCATCGAAAGCGAGCTTTGACTATATCAGCGATTCAGTGGATTTGAGCTGGCTCATCTCCCATTTATGGTGTTCCCACTGACAGAGGAGCAGTGGAGACTGCGCGGTTGGATTGTAGTGCCTACTACACCCCTTGGAGCTTGATCTCAATTTGATTGTACATCACCTCATGCTTAGCTTATTGCTTTTGTGCTATCTCCAATGAAGCATCATTCAGGGCTGTTATGATGAAATCAAAATCATCTGATGTGAGGATAGCCTACATTTTGGTCATAGAGGATTTCTAATTCTTTTGAGAGGAAGGCTTCGGGGGTGAAAATTTCCTTTTCTTCGAGGGGTCCTCCTCGTGTCTAGGTGGTGTTACCTCGCCTCTCTTATGTTTATCTTCTGTGACATCTAGCTCTTCGCCATCACCCCCTTGCTCCGATGAGATGGAAGCAGTTTTCATTGATGCATTGCTTACATCTTGTGCTTCTTTGGTCTTCTTTGTCTTGCTAGGCCTAGGTGTATCCGGTGTAGTTTCAGGACTGTCTATGTCAGATATATCCGCAGGGTCGGCTGGAATAAGGAGATCCACCAACTAATCCTTGGTGATCTCCTCCAGGTCCTCCTCCGTCAGCTTGTAGTATGATTGCAGCTGTTGCTTATGTTCATCAGCACGCGTTGTAATATAAATAAAATGCCAATCAATATTGAATTTCATCAAAGGCTGGAACCTGTGTAAAGTATTCAGAGTCACGCGAGGCTCGGACTGGATGGATGTCTTCAGTTGATTGTAGTATGTATGGAATGCGACATTTGACTGCCATTTCTTATTCATGTCATTCGAGTACCACAGTTTACTGAACTTTGTGGCCAGTGGTTCAAAGGGCTCAATGTCGGGGAAGGTCGCACCTTCCGACATCTCCCAGACAATGAAAGTGATCAGGATCAATTGCCAGCTGAAATGAAATTCGTACCCTTGATCCATAGCTTCTCTGTAGTCGAGTTCTAATTGGTTCACCAGGTATTTTTCTCAGTTCATCTGAAGTCCTTCTGCGCACTTCCCTACGAGGTCGACTACGAAACTAGTGACTTGTGTGGGTCGGTTCTTTCGGACTAGCTTCCTTGCAATCAGCTGAGAGGAGAGGAGAACTACGCTGCTTTGGATAGAAGCTACCTTGTAGCCTCGCGTGCCCTTCTTGACATCGCCGTAGGTGTCTTTGATTCTCTGTGCTAGAGCTTGATCTGCGGTTTTTTCGAGGTAGAATTCCTGTGGGTCAGGTCCTTGCATATTGAGCCCGGTAATCCGATTGATCAACATCGAATCCACTGTTATGCGACAGTTTAACCACAAGTATCCACCATGGTAATAGGGCAACAATATATTGACACATGCATTCACCTTCTGGTGTCATCCGAAGTGAGGAATCTTCATGACATTGAGAAGTGTGGACTGTGCGAGGTTATGGGTCCATGACTACAGGATTATCTTCGAATTCTTCCCCTTAGTCCAAGTCAGGTACTTACGTGGGGCGAGCATGCTATAGATTTTGTGATCTCCAAGGTTGAAGTCGCTAAACTTCAACACCACAATCTTATCTTGGTTTGCTCGAACTGCACGTATCCCCTTCGGGAGGTACACAGTGACCAAGACATACTCAAAGTATCTGGGTACACTGTCTCGATTTATCACGCCACCTAGAGGTGGTAGATAGGTGGGTAATATACTCGGAATCAATTCAACATTCATGAGATCATCCCTGTGCTTGGTTCGATTTTCATCTGTTGATCGAGACGGTTCGGCTTCGCGAGTAGTTGACAAATATGCTTGCACTGTTCTCGTGGATGAAGCCTGTATACCTATAGATAATCCTCTCTCCGACATGACTCTTTCAGTTCTTAGGTCGAGGAGGAATTTTTTCACGGATTCTTCAATTGCGCTGAGCTCCTTGGACATACGTGCTCGGGATTAATTAGGTCGGGATCAAATTAACTTAGACAATTCACTGGAATAAAGAGCAAGAGTGCAATGATCATTGTATTCAATTTACTTAGTTTGTGGGCTCAAGCTCTTGGTTAGCAAAAGTGTTCTTGGTGCATGGCGCGACGGGATAAATAGAAAACTCGACAACGGTTCGCTTGCAGCGGTTATGATGCCTCATTAACTCTTGTTCTGTCCATTATGTCGTGGTCCAACGTTCTGGTGGTGAACCATAAATGCTTTTCGATCCGTTTGGAGCATCGGTTGAACGATTATAAGGTCCCCAATGGCTGTATTGCTTCACCATGGTGAAGTGCCATATGTCGTTGTTTTGATATCCTGTCAAAGCTGCAATTTGAAAAAATTTCCTCCTGCGAAGTTCCCTCTTGAACCTTCTGTAACCTGTCGATTTTAGCTTTCTTTTTACTTAGTTTCCTAACTTTCTTTCCAGTGAGCTTTGTCTTGTTATGTATTTTTCCATTCTGATTCTTATCTTCGTCTGACATAGTCATTGCACGCTGTTGAGATTCTTTCCTAGGATTTAGGGGTAATATTTTTTCTTTATCTAGGGTAGGTACCTCACCCTTCTGTGGGACTTCTAATGTTCTTGCAGCTTTGACATCTAGGTTGCTAGTGTTAAATAACTTCAATCTATTCTCCTTTTCTTCAATGAAGTGTGCGATCCTTCTGGTCATGAAATCTTTTAACTCTTGTTTCTTTTGTTCTAAAACTTCTTCTTCTTCTTTTCATCTGGCCTGATCTCTTTCAATCCAAGGTTTTCCTAGTAACATGGTAAACAGGGCGTTGTCCTCAATAAATTTAATAATCTCAAAATCTTCTTGTATCGAAGTTCCATTGACATTCATAGATAGTTGAGCGAGCCTTCCACATAGGTTTATCAACTTTCCTCTAAATAACCATATTCCTCCCAAGGAAGGAGTCATAGTAGGCTTTCCTAAAAGTTCCCAAGTTCTTTCTGTCATGATATTCACCTATGTTTCCTCATCCAGAACACAGTCAACATCTAAGTCTCTTGTTCTTGCTTCGATGCATTCTTTTTCTTTGAATATTTCTAATAGTCTGATACGTCGGTGGTCATTCAAGGTTTCTTTCATCTGTAACAATACTTTCTTTGATTCTTTCTGGGGTTCTGTCATACCCTTAGTTTATGGATCTTCCTTAGGGATTCCTTGTCTCATGTTCATTTCTTCAAGCTTAGCAATCATTCTAGGACAATCCAATACTTCATGATCCATAGCTTTACAACAAAGACAACTAGGTCTTCTCCCAAGGCATTCCTTAGCAACATGTCTCAGTTTTCTACCACTGTAATGGAGGGTTAATCCTCTCTTTCTTTTAAATGATCCCCAACCTTTCCTATATTGTGCACTAGGATCATGGTAGCTAACCTACAAAAAAATCTTTCTAGGATCCTGCATCCATTTGTTAGTCCAAACATTCTTTCTATGCATAGGTATAACATATTTTTCACTATTCTTATCAAATCTATTCATATCAAGCCTTATTTCATCTATTAGTGCCCTAGTTTTCAAGCTAGGATAGAATCTATCAAACATACCTAAATCCACACCTTAGAAACAAAATATTTCACTTATCTTACTTTTTCAGAGCACAAAGCTTTCAGATCTAAACTTTTCACTATTCTTACCTTTATCAGAGCACAGAGCTTTCAGATCTTACCTCTTTTCTTTAGATCTGACCTCTTTTCTTTAGATCTGACCTTCCTCTTGGTACAAAGGTTCACATGTCAAGTAAAATGCTGCGCACTAGGGAAACAGATCTACGCACTGATCTTTTACAGTTTTTAGATCGAATCTTTGCACAAAGCTTCTTCTTCATCAGTTCCCAACGATCACAGTTTCACGTCCCGGCAACGGAACCATTTGTTGGCACAAGGGTAGAACCAGGGTTCAATGCTACAACAATGCACCAACAAAACCCTAACTACCGGCCCTTTCGGCAACACCTGTGAAGCAGATGAAGTCTCACCCGAGGTAGAGGCAGGGGTGGTTGTAGGACTCAGATGTCCGCAACCTTAGTTGGGACACAGATCTGTGATTATAACACCTAACAGAGCACTTATCACCAACAATTCTCCAATATTCAACCACTATTCTACTGCGAATATAGAACAGAGCATCACATCACTCACTCAGATTTGAAGTATCTAAGCACTTAGTGTTAAAGAAATAGATCAGATCTAACAGATTCAAGCACTAAGCATATTCATGTAAGTCAGATCTAGCATTCATATACATTATTAACACAAAGCATGAGCAAATTTATCTATCTCTTATTAAATCACTTAGCAAAAGAAGACATAAACACATCAAGACAAAGCACAAAGAAGAAAAACACAGTTTACGTGGTTCACCCTCACCCTCAAGCTACGTCCACCAAATCTTCTTCTTTATTGTCTTTAGTCAATCGGTTACAAGCACAGAGCCATCAAAACCCTACTCCACCTAGGATAGGAGATCTGCGTAGCTCGCTAGACCCTCCTTCCCAAGTAGATCTAAGCACACGGTCTTCCACAACTTCTTACAATAACTTGCACTTAGCTCTGTAATTCTCACACAGGCACGAAGCACTAGCAATCCTTCTATCACATAGATCTAGCACTTAGCTCATCAATCTATCGATCGGTGTCTTCTTACATTGCCTATACTTCTATTTATACTTTACAAAATAGGCCTAAGAATGGGTAAACCCATGGGCTGACATCTTGTTCCCATTACATAATCCCAAAAACCCAAAAAGGACCCAAAAAGGGGTCGAGATCCCGTGATCTTCGCTTCGTCTTGCGCTCCTCCTTTGACAACCTGTTGAAGTCCCAAAAATAGGTCAACATGACCAAGAATCTCCCAAAACTTGGTCAAGGGCTAACAGGTAAGTGTCAACAGGTTGGAAGATCTAGAGGAAGGCAGAGGTTGAAGTGTTGAAACACCCAAAGCCCAAAGAGCTGAAGCGTCGTGAGTCGTTGATCTGTGAGGAGACACTTGTCAACATATATCAAACTCTGGGGAAAAGATAAAGTGGGTTTTTAGTTTGAGAACTGAGATCGCCAAAGTGTGAAAACCTGAAGTCCTGAAGAAATATTTGTATAGTGAGATCTAAGGGAGACGTGGTGTGAATCCGTGAACTTTGGGTAAATCCCCGAATTGATTTGTAGCCGCTGGATCTAAGAGGAGCGTGGCATAGATCCATACACTTCAGGTAAAGTCCCAAAGTAATCATTGATCGTTAGATTTTGGGGAGACATGCATAAGTGGATCTTAGACTTCGGGTAAAATCCACTGGGAAAAAGAGGTTTGAGAGTTGAGATCTTAGAAGTCCGGAGATCCGATGGAGATCTCAACTGCTAATCGAGAAGAGGGTTGTTGGGCCGTTGATCTGGGTTGAAAGGTCAACCACCCGGAACTAAGGCAGGACCGTTGATTGAGTAGGACAGGTGCCCATAGATCGTCAACTCCAGAGGATTGAAGTACGGAAGGAATCTAGGTTTGAGATTTCAAATTCTTGGAGTCTGGAGTTGCGAAGAGATCTCGATAATTGATCCAAAGGGAGATGACCTGGTCTGTAGATCTGAGAGGCACAGATCTGAATCGTCTATTTAGTTGTTATCTTCAAGATCATGAGATTGATGATCCTGTAGCATTGCGGGGACAGGAGTTGTGAGGAGTTTAAGATATTGAGGGCGGACCACAATTCAAACTGTGGTTTCATCAAGAAGACACGTGGAGGTTGTAAGAGCATTGCGGGCCCAAAAGCAGTTTGAATCCAAACCGCTTGTGACCGTGCCCGCAATCGCGTGGTCATCGCCAAGGTCATATCAAGAGGGGGATTATCAAACAAAATGAGCTAACGCCCGACACTCTGAGTTTTCGCAGGAGGGCCAAAGGGAAGGTCGTGGGTGCCCTTAAACCTGCACCAAGAACTGAAAGGTTTTGGGTTTAACTATAGAACGAGAACATCAAGGTCTCAAAGAATTTCTTGGCTTCAGAATCGAAGATCCTTGACTAGGAGGTCGGACTGGTTCCCTGAACTTCCAAATTAGGAACCATGAATGGAGATTTTGTCCTTTAAGAAAAGAGAAAATTTTTATTCCCCGTCGTGGGTGTGTTACAAATTGGTATCAGAGCATGGTTACAACAATTGGCCTTCTTGGGCTCATGTGAGAGTCGCATAAAGAGGTACTTCTATCTGCATTTACTCCTTGAGGAAAAAGGATTGCAGATTGAACTTGTGAATTTGGGAATTCTTGTTGAATTTCAGTAAAAGAATTTGTTTAACCCTTGTCAAGTGATGACTACTCTTACCTGAGTAGGGATATGCTAATTAACATTGATAATAAGAATTGAATGTGGATAGCTAAAGGTGGCAAGGTTCTGTCAAGGGTAGCTGAAGCTCGAAAGGCAGATGACCAGATGTCCGTGACACTGCCTCTAAGCATGAGTAGTTGGAACCTCAAGCACTAATGATGGTTGATTATATAATGGTTAATACCTTTGTGGGATTAAAGGAATATGATAGAATCAGGTAGGATTCTTGGCAGTATAATTATTTCTTTATATTAAACTCGGAGTATATAACTCCTCATGAACAGAGGAAAGGTGAGATGAGTAAAGTCCTATAGAAGCTGAGGCAAGAAAGTTTTCTTGCCAGCTGCTATAGTATAAAAGGGAAAGTGATCCTGGTTGGTCATTTCTATAAAGAGAAGGCAACACCATTATGATTTGTAACTGTGAGATTAGTCATGTAAATGACTGTAATCTCTAACTAAAAGAACACTAATGATAAAACTAATATAGTATGATTAATACTTAGTTGTGTGTGTATGCTTGAGTGCATGGATCTAATGCATTGAGAAGCTTCTTGATATGAATCCTAATATTAATACCGGTTAGATACGAATGATATCAAATGTGCAAGTGATGCACATGTATGACATAAGAGTATAAGTATACTAAAGGCCCAATATGGTTTCCCTGATGAGTGAAATGTGAGGCAAGCTTAGAACTTGCCAAGATTGAATGAATAGTAGTAGAATACCATGGTTGCATGGTTGACTCCATTTTGAAGAGTCATGAAAGTTTTGATTTGAATGATAGCTTAAGGGGAATGTGCTCCATCTCCCCAGGAAAAGCCAGTACAAATGGATAAGAGAGTAAATGAGCAAGGATGATTTGTTGTCATAATAAGAGGCAAATGATTATGCATTTGAGGATCACATGAGGATGATTGTAAATAATCATGAGTTGATTGATTTTAAAGTAGAGATGTATGTAGGATATGAATTATACCTATGACAACTACACACAGGCTAATGATTATGAATATGGTTAAGTACATCATGGAAGTAAGTTAACAAACTAGAATATGTATGGATACGTCATTTGGGTACCTGACCAAGATGCACGTTTATGTTTCTTAAGGAATATTTGGTAAATAGCTAAAGCTAACTCAAGGCTGAGTCCATCACAGGTAGTGGTGGACGTGGAATAAAGAAGTTACATGTGGTGGGAGTTACCTACGAAGAAACTATGTAAGGACTATGTCAGAAGAACAAAGTCACAATCCTAATAATTGTTGAAGTTTGGGCAATGGGCTGCAAAGCCTGTCTATATATAAGAATATTGGATTACATTTTGAAAGCAGCATGTAATAAATAGAAGACTAATGAATGGATATAGGAGTATGTTTGATTGAATAGGCTTGGTTAAAGCCATGTTAAGAAAAGGCAGTGAAGCCTTTAGAGATAAATCAGTTGGGATGAAAAGTCTTAGGCAGTGTAGAAAGAATTGGAAGAAGGGGAGACTCCCTAACTCCCTTCTTGCTATGTGTTATGTTTCCTCTGGAATGAGAAAGTCGATTTACTGATGAAAGTAAATTTTTTGACATCATAAGTGATGATGATTGCATTACTGTAGAAACAATTGAGAACTGTCTATATTGCATTCACGGAGACCCTTGAAGATAATGTGATGAAGTGCATAAAGATATACTGGGACATTTTGAAGATGATTTATGGATTTGAATATTATGATACATGAATCTTATCTGATGTTACAACTAATGTAATTGTGATTATAATGATGCATGTTGTGCATAGAAAGGATTGGAACTGTTGAGGAAGACAGTTGCCAATGATGGACAACCTAAAGTAGAGGATGACCATGGGAAGGTTGCGGTTGAAAGATTGTTGACATGACTGTAAGAATCCCCCTAAAAGCACTAATGATGAGGTAAAAATTAGAAAGAGGGTACTAGTAGCCAAGAACAGGTATGAAAAGATTGGGTAAGAATCCTTTCTGAAATATTTTATTGTCTAATGTTATGCACAAAATTTTGAAAGGGCAGTTGTATGCCATGGATACCCAAGTAGGGTATGATTTAGGAAGGAGAACCCAAATGATGGAGGTGTGAACCTCTGGCAGTGAAGACTGATTGTATGATGCAGGAGCATCTGAACCAAATGATCTATGTTGACTCAAAAAA
>JZKD02S1830322.1:568454-585049 GCA_000966675.3 Picea glauca
TAAGAAATCGTAGAAATCCCTTCGATCAACTACATATCGAGATCGTGAAGATCGTGAAAGAAAACCCTAATTGAATCAGGTTAATAGAGAACTTGACAGAGGAGATGAGCGCGAGACGTTCATCATAAGGAAACTGATCTCATTCATCAAATCGTTTTCAAGTTCCATTCAGGAGGAGCCGAAATCTTTCAAGCCGTTAGATCTCGGAGAAGTAGCACACTAGTTAGTCACAAGGAATTATCGAAATTTCGCAAAACTATAAGATTTGGAAGAAGAGGATTGAAATTCATGAAACCTCGAAACGTGAAATCTCGAAATCATTAGGATTGTCCCTTGAAAGGGGACACGTGGCAAGAGATCAACATTTCACTGACTCGCAGATTGAAAAGGTCAAAGGGTAGAGTTGTGAGAATTCGTGAAACGTGAAATCACAACTTGATCATAGTCGTTGGTTGGAGAGCTAGTGTGGACCATTGATCTGATCCGAATATTTTGCAATTTCAGGTATCGGAGGATCGGGAGAATGAAAGTGAATCGCATCGAGAGTTCTCAATACACGAAATTCCAATGCGCTCGGAAGGATTGGCCCTAGGTCATAGTGAAGGTTCATATGGATGGAGGATAAGGGAGGAGCTAACATGCACTAGGCCCTTGTCGGAATTTCAGAACTCGAGAGTTTGAAGGATGGAGAGTCGGTTGACTCATATAGCTGATACGTGAAATCATGATGCATATTTTTGGACAGGCGTGTAGTCACAAGGCGTGGTCACGTGGAGGAGACTTGCGCTTAGCACTTGTTCACATGGGCATAATTTTTTTTATATAAAAAAGACCCGTGGACTGTTTCTTAGAGGTTCCTACAGGGAATCGAAGACTGTTTCAATTCAATCTTGAGAAGATACTAGACCGGGAGGTCGCGTAGCCCTTGGAGAGAAGAGGTGTATGCACCAGAATGAAAATGAATAAGTCATGTGGTGAAGAGGTTGGTTAAATTCCAACACACCATGGTCAAGAACCTGTCATAAAGTGTGACAAACTTGAAATCAGTGCAAGAGTGCATTGGGTATGAATGTGGCCATGAATACTGACACATTTGTTCAATCCTTTGAAATGTTGAATTATGTTTTGAAAGGTGTGGTATGTTGAAATGAGGCATAGGCAAGGAATGGGATTCCCTTTTCATGTTTAAATATATGTGATGAACAGTTAGTATGCATGGTTTTGAATATAGATGTATATATACATGGATGCATGAGAGATTAACAATTTGTTTGGTTGTGAAAATAATGAATTACAGGGAGAAAAGTGGTCTTGGATATGGTAGTATTGTATGCCCATAATGAAGACCGATTGCCTGCTGAGCCAAACTGCAAGGAATGGTATTTCTCTTTTTGAGAAAGTGAAATTGATTGTTAGTATGCACAACTCTTAAATTGTTTGTGATGACATTATAAAGGTGTAGTAAAATATATGTACATGGGAAACTAACAATTTGTTTGGCTGATTGAAGTTGAAAGTCCAGGAAGCAAAGGGGTCTTAGATATGGCAGCGTTGTAAGCCCATAAGGAAGACCAATTACCTTCTGAACCAAACCACTATGGGAAGGAAAGTGCCATAATTATGAATCGGGTTCTTGTACAGAACAAATATGAAAACAAAAGGTGGAATTTGGAAATATGTGGGTGACAGATTTACAAGAAAATTTTGAATTAATTTTTTTTTTATGATGTCTCATGAATTTTTGTATGCCTTTGATATGGGTAAGAAAAAAAGATTTGTTCAGAACGGACATATGATGAACAATGGCTACTACTGAGCCATGATAAACCCATGATGAGCCATGATCGCTTGAAATATATTGTGTTGAGGTAACACAAGACGGAGGGATGCCTCGACAGAGAAAGTTTGAGGGACGCCTTGACTATAAGACTCGATGGAGTCTTTGGAATTATTTCTGTGTGAGAAAACCTTGGCAAGGAAAGATGGATCACATGAGGGACTGTATAGTATTGAAGGGGATGCCTGAGCCTAAGCATGGGCCTAGAGGGTGAGTGAATGAAAGGAAGAGGATACCTTAATAGTTCTTGTAAACTATTGGGATCATGCACACGGTGGGTAGTTCTTCCTGTGAGAGAAAACCTTGGCAAGGAAAGATGGATCACACGAGGGACTGCATAGCAATGAAGGGGATGCCTGAGCCTGGGCTTGGAGGGTGAGTGACTGCAAGGAAGATGAAACCTTGATAGTTATTGTGAACTATTGATTGGGATCATGCACCCAAGGGGTATGTCAAGGAAAAAAAATGAGCCTGGATAACAAAACAACCATGTGGATACAAATCCACAAACTGCGCAGATAATTATTGAGCTAAGATTATGAAAAATTTCCTAGAAATTTGTATGCAATTTTTTTGCATAAGACTATGATTAACATGCTTGATTGTCCAAGAATTACTGAAAGAAGGTGACAAAGATTAGGGGTCTGAAAAAGGACCTGACCGAGAGAGAAAGATCAATATTTCTGAAACAGATGAATGAGAAAGGCATGACATGTGTTTTTGAGAAAGAACACCGAGAACGGTGTTCCTTTAAGGGGGAGGGAATTGTGACACCCTGTTTCCCCCAGTTTGTAACTTAATCATAAAATAGGATTACCATGCTAAGGCATGTGGACAATGTAAATGTATTATTGTTTGGGTTGCCAATAACTGACTATGGGGGTGAAGCCTTGAAAGTATTGGCCATGATATCACTAGAAGGAATAATGTGAAAACTATACAAGAGGGTTCATTATATCAACTAACCCCAAATTTCCCTTGATGAAGATGAAAAACCTCTTTCGGATCCCAAGGAGAGAAATCAGTTAATGAAGAAAGGACCAATGGTTGAATTATCAACCACCCCCATGAATGGGAGAATGGTCTAGCTGCAGAATGTCAACCTGAAGTACCACAGAGATCTGCAAACCCGAGATTCCTTCTGATAGAAGGAATCTGATGGGTCAGGAACCTTCTAAAGAAGGAAGGTAAGATAGATACACATGGACAACCAGAGAGGATATACCAAATGGGTGCGCAAGCTCGAAAAGGAGATGCATGGATCTCTCCAGGGGATAAGGAATAGAAGGTCGTGAGCTTGATGTTGAGTGAACATTTGATAAACCTCACTGAGGCCATAACAAAGAGAAATATCTAAATGTTGTAGAGAAGAAAACTCGAGCAGAAGCTAAACAGAGAAAGAACCCTTGAGAACTGCGAGAGTTCCCTAGTGATATCATGGCTTGGCACGGGGATGGCCAGAGTGCTAAGAATGAATGCCCTTGAGCCTATGGTAGGGTGGAAGGATGAACACCCACAGTCAGTTAGTTGGCTACCACCTATAATAGATAAGTATTTGCATATCTTGTGTATTTAAGTGGTACTGTGAATTAAAGTTGGATATCCTATGAATGTTGCAGGGATGGATATATTCGCTTAATGATTATATTGTATCCCCTTTATTCCTTCTTGATTGTGTAATTAGGCAAGTAGGAAATTGTATGAATTGGATGTGTTTTTATACTCATCAATGCTTGCGTTCCATGGTGGCTTAAGCCAGAGCCACGAACTGTGAGTTCATTGACCTTAGGTACAGTTTCATGTACGCATGTCGACCCTCCTAATCGTTCTGAGTCCCTTGGAGGACAGATTTGGTTAAGATTAGGAGGGGTAGTGCAGGTATGCACAGGCTCTTTACGAGGGAAGAAGATACTGAGAGCCACTTAAGTTCTAGACTTGATGAAGGAGCGCAAGAATAGTGCAGAAGACCCTTCTAAGTGTTAAGCCCAGGAGAAAGAGCACAACGCTCTTAAATCCTTCATAACTGATGAAGCTCAGGAAGAACAGTGAGGTTCAAGTATCGAAAGGGAATATTCTTTTGTTTAGAAGATGAACGGATGAGATCCGTTCGAGAGGACCTAGGGTATGTCGTGACCATTAGATTTGAAGAAGGGGCATAGGCGTTAACGCCTCGACTCCTTCAATATTCGCAAAATCGCACATCGGGTGATTCACACGTTGGCGAGACTAAACTCTCGAAACCTGAAGTTGCGACATGATCTGGACTGTAGATCTAAAGATCTATCGGGACCCTTCTTGACCATTGATTTGACGCGGGTGAATATCGGGAAATCGGGAATCGGGGAGACAGAGGTAAGCTAACCTCCAACAACCTCCAAAGTCGTGAAACACGAAATCCCGATTCGTGAGAGAGGAGATCTGGACCGTTGAATCTAGGAGGGTACATGTCAGCAGGTCGGAAGATCTATAGGAAGGTGGAGGTTGAAGTGTTGAAACACCCGAAGCCCGAAGAGTTGAAGAGTCGTGAGTCGTTGATCTGTGAGGAGACACTTATCAATAGATCTTGAAATCTCAGGAAAAGCTGAAGTGGGTTTTCAATTTGAGAACTGAGATTTCCAAAGCATGACGACTCGAAGTCCCAAATAAATACTTGGACAGTGATATCTAAAGGATACGTGGCGCAAATCTGTGAACTCCGGGTAAATCCCCGAATTGATTTGTAGCCGTCGGATCTAAGAGTAGCGTGGTGTAGATCCATACACTTCGGATATAGTCCCAAAGTAATCGTCGATTGTTAGATTTCGGGGATACACGTGTCAGTGGATCTTAGACTCCGGGTAAAAGCCATTGGGAAAAAGAGGTTTGAGAGTTGAGATCTCAGAAGTCCAGAGACCCGGAGGAGATCTCGACCGCCGACTGAGAAGAGGTCCGTTGGACCGTTGATCTGGGTTGAAAGGTCAACCACCCGAAATGAAGGCAGGACCGTTGATTGAGTAGGACAAGTGCTCGTAGGTTGTCGACTCTGGAGGATTGAAGTACAGAAGGAAGTTGGGTTTGAGATTTAAAATTCCTGGAGTCCAGAGTTGTGAAGAGATCTCGACCGTTGATCCAGAGGGAGATGACCTGGTCTGTAGATTTGAGAGGCGCATATCTGAATCGTCGATTTAGCTTTTATCATCAAGATCATGAGATTAATGATCCCTTAGCATTGCAGGGAAAGGAGTTGCGAGGATTTTAAGATATTGAGGGCGGACCATAATTCAAACTGTGGTTTCATCAAGAAGACACATGGAGGTTGTAAGAGCACTGCGGGCCCAAAATCAGTTTGAATCCAAACTGCTTGTGACCGTGCCCACAATTGTGTGGTCATCACCAAGGTCATATCAAGAGGGGGCTTATCAAACAAAAGGAGCTAACACCCAACACTCTGAGTTTTCGCAGTAGGGAAAAAGGGAAGGTCGTGGGTGCCCTTAAACCTGCACCAAGAACTGAAAGGTTATAGGTTTAGGGTAAAATCATGAATATGGGTAACACTTTCATGACAATCAGGTCTCTAAAATTCCTAGCAACAATTTTTCGGCCGAAAAAATGTTTCTAGGAATTTTTTCGACAGAAAATTTGCACGTCAAATTTAACAACGCCCTCGAAATTCATGTACAATGTTTTTCAGATGAATTATTTTCCTGTGGTAAGCATATTTTGGCCGAAAGAATTTTCAGTGGAAACGTTTATTTTTAACAGATTCCGTTAAAAACTACATTTCAACCGAAAGAATATTTCGACTGAAAACCTGAAAATGGAACTGTTTGCAAGAAACTGCAAATTCTCTCCATCTTACTTCATCTTTGGAGGTAGCGGACTCCTACAAATACTCAAAATTTAGTTTTAGAATTGATACCAACATTTTTTAAATTGAATCTACTTTCATTCGGTATAATTTGTTTTCATTTTCATTGTTTTTATCTAATTTTATTTAATTTTATAAAAATATCACTACATAATATTTTTAGGTGAGATTATGATTCGGTGAAATGAAAAATCCATATCTCTAAAAATACACAGTGTAAAATTATGGAAAATTTATATTCATAATCCTTAAATTGTTCTCTTCAAAAGGGTATTTTTAGATTTTACTTTTAAGTAAAAATTACATGGTGGACGAAAACATGTGTTTAAAATCTGTAACTTTTTCATATTGGTCAACTTCAAAAAATTCTAGAAATTATAATATTCATCCGTTAGATTCAAAAATATAGTCATCACAAAACAGAGTCTTTGTAGATTGTTGCAGTATATTTCATTTGTCAAAAACAAAAGTTTAATAATGGATACATTGTTATGGGAAAAAATAACTCATTATCTTTCCCTTCATTTTTAAGGAACATATTGTCAAATAATTGTCAAATTGACATATCAAATATCAATAATAAAAAATTGAAAAATATTCAGTAGAAAGATAACACAATTCTTCACAAGTTTTGTTTTTACAGTAAAGTAAAATTCTAAATAAAAAAAATACTTTTGTTTATCGGAAGTTGAAGAACCTGTTAAAATTAAAAAAAAATTGTCATAAAACAAGCAAAAGTGTTACCCATCTTCATGATTTTACCCTTTAACTATAGAACGAGAACGTCAAGGTCTCAGAGAATTGCTTGGCTTTAGAATCAGAGATCCTTAACTAGGAGGTCGGACTGGTTCCCTGACCTTCTAAATTAGGAACCATGAATGGAGATTCCGTCCTTTAAGAAAAGAGAATTTTTTTATTCCCCGTCATGGGTGTGTTACAAGGTTTCTTTTGGATAAATAGTCCCAAGTTAGAAGTTTCTTCCTAGTGTGGCCCAATGTGTTTTAATTTCTAAGTGTCTTCTTCTGGTATTCCTCGATATGGAATAAGTTCCAACTTCTATGTCAATATATTTTTTAATATAGTTGACTTCTCATCCAACTTCTTATCTAACTTCTCATCCAACTTTTGAAACTAGCTATTAAGATTTGTGTATTGAGCATCCAAGTTGTCCAACCTACTAGTAGTAGAGTGTGTGGTCTTATTTTCTAGGGTGTTGGTACGAGGTGGTTTATAGGGATTCCCCATGGGTGAGATCATTGAAAAAGGATATCGGGTCATGAGGAAAAGGGAGTGTTAGGTTATACAACTCTCTGATATACGTGCATGGTCCAATAGTAGTACTCGAATCAATATATTAGGGAAATAACTAAGGAGGCTCAACCATGCTGTTAGCCATACTACTTGACTAACTAGGTGCTAGAGAGTGATCTCCATAAATGTTGTTCTCAGTGTACTATAGCAACAAGACGACTAATTAGTTTACCTAAAGAAGGTTTCAAGTATACCTAGGGGACTTCTTATATACCCTTATGTATGTGGAAGTGAGAATTTGTATAAAGGTGTTATTTGATGTGGTACTACTCGAAGGGGTACCAACATGTGTTATAAAGGTTTCCAACAATGTGATTCCACTTGTTTTTCATATGTGTATTCTTCCCCGACTTCAATTGTACCTATTGAACTATAGATCACTATGTTACTTAAAAACATCAAAACATGTCTCTGCAAAAAAAAATAAAAATTTAGGATCTTGCTATCCCAAGAAAAAGCTATTAAAATCATAGGAAAATAACTTACTTTTTCAAGGTAGGGTTTGAAGCCGAAAATAACTTACTTTTTCAAGGTAGGGTTTGAAGCCGAAAATAACTTACTTTTTCAAGGTAGGGTTTGAAGCCGAAAATAACTTCTACTGTACTTTCAGGATTGGCTATTATGGCCCCGATTATGAAATGACTTGGATTATTTGTATCTATTTCCATTGGTTTGACTAAAATCTATTGAATCTATCAAAAGATGTCTAATCTATGAAATTCATGGTTGTCATTGAAAAACAAAAACTAAAAAAGGTTGATTTTAAATCAACAATAACTCCACTTCCTAGACTTTGTTTTGGATGATTTTTTTTAACTTGACTATTTTTTTGAGGGGAGTTTATATTTGTGGTGGTTTCTTCAAATCTTGCACATAAATTTTCATAAAAATCGATCTGAATGTTATTGTCCTTTTTTCTGTCAAAAATATGCAAAAAGAGAAAAAAAAATCTCTCTTTTTTAGCCCAAGAAAGAGATTTGATTCCACTTGTAGTAAACCTTGGAATATAAAAGAGACAATAAACCACAAACTTATGAGATAAACCCTTAAAATCATATTTATTATCTAACTTGTTACTAATTGAACTATGAACAAACACCTTAAAATATCATAATAAACCAGAAGTACACACTATGTATAGTCAATGTGAGCATGGAAACAAGTCCAAGATAGATAATAGAGATGCGTTACACAATAACTCCTTAAAGAATAAGAGAACCTCCTCAAAATGCCCCAATACATTCATACATCCAAACTACATGTCCTCAATATTGACTACACGATCTCTATATATACCTATTCATGCATTACACATGTGGTCCCTTTATTATTAGACCAACCACTGTTACATATACATTTACCTATTACATGTACATCTAACCTCATATATGCTCCCCTTAAGGTCATACTATATTTCAATTAAGAATAGATATAAAAAATTCAATCATATAGACTTTAGTTTTCTTTTTTTTAATTTGTTTATAAATTAAGTGCTCTATTTCCAATAAAATTTACAATCATTAACAAGATTTCCCTTTTTGGTTCTTATCTAATCAATTCACCCAAGAGAATATTGATAGTTTTTACGCAACACGAAAGGTTCATATTTGATGGGAAACTTTTCACTGAAATGTAGCATATCATATTTGAGAAACTTTTCACTGAAATGTAGCATATCCACTATGAAGTTAGACCAACCACTATTACATATACATTTACCTATTACATGTACATCTAACCTCATATATGCTCCCCTTAAAGTCATACTATATTTCAATTAAGAAGAGATATTAAAAATTCAATCATATAAACTTTAGTTTTCTTTTTTTTAATTTGTTTATAAATTGAGTGCTCTATTTCCAATGAAATTTACAATCATTAACAAGATTTCCCTTTTTGGTTCTTATATAATCAATTCACCCAAAGGAATATTGATAGTTTTTTACGCAGCAAGAAAGGTTCATATTTGATGGGAAACTTTTCACTGAAATGTAGCATATCCAGTATGAAGTTAGACCATTAATTTTCTTTATATTATAAAAATGTATATAAATTTACCCATAACCAAAAATACTATTGTAAACAATATATTCAAGTTTCTCTTAAGCTTCTATAAATTGTTAAGTAATTAGTCATCATGAGTAGTTGAAAAGCAATGACTTTACGACTAAATTATTAAGTAATTAGTCATCATCAATAGAAAAGTAATGTGACCTTAGTGATTAGTCCTAGTCAATTTTAGTAGTCCTCTATAAGAATGAGGTTATTTGACATCTACAAAAACATTTGACACGTTACGCTATAATTTGAACATCAAATGAAAGGAAATGTTTATTTGTGGATGTCAAAAATATCACTTGACGTGTAAGTCAGGACATCAAATTTCAACACTGATTTGTACTCATTGCAATCCAAAACAACAATGACTAATTCAGTTTGATCGGGTAATAAGTAAGTCGTTCATATATTTATATCGAATAAACAATCCCCATATACTTTATCTATTTTCTCTTTTGATTTTTGTTTTAACACGTTACTTGCATCAAAATTGTTTCCATTAATGGGACAAAAATGCTAGCGGCCTTGCGATCCCTTAGCCTACATCAACAACCGACGACCCGGAATACCCTTTCCCTCTTAGCGTAATTTCCATTATCTCAATTTCTACACTTATTTTATGTTGAATTTCGTGACAACGAATTCCTCCAATGATAGAATTATTATTCAACATTGGTTGTAACTAATAAGATCAAGTTAGAATATGGATGGGATTGCATTTAATAATCAGTTTCCTATGCAAATTTATATAAATTTATGTAAGCCCGTAGAGGCATATATGAGAGGATGTGAGGTGGATATGAGAGAACTTGCAAGTCTGTTGTAATCTCCATGATCTGAATAATAAGACAACTCATACTTTGCTTGGTGGGCGTAGCCCAACGTTTGGGTGAACCATGTGAAATCTTTGTGTTTTAATCTGTGTGATTGTTGATTATCATATGTGAATTGTGTTTTCCGCATTTGCAATTCTAACAATTGGTATTAGAGCTATGTTAGAGATCTGTGAAGACCAGATCCGTAGTGCAAGATCGTGAATTGAGTGAGTAGCAGGTCATCGACGCTCCCTAAGTAATGTTAGAAGCGCATAACATCCAATTCCAATTTCGGTAACATCCACACACCCGATTCATACATCACATAGCGCTAGCGCTCCCATCCATAATGAAGGAGCGTTGACCTCACACTAGCGCTCCCATCCATAGTGAAGGAGCATCGATCTCCCTTAAGAAAACATTCACATATTTTTTCTTCGAAAAAGTAAAGGTATGAATGAATTAAAGTTAATTTCCTTTTTTTTAAAAGCGTGAACAAGTCAAATCAACTCGATGGATGTTTTTAAAAGTTATTTTTATGAAGTAAAAAGTAAAGGTATGAAGTAAAAAGGTTTTTTTTTTTAATTTTTAATTATTATTAAAAAAAAATTGGAGTTTATATCATTATTTTTTCACATTTTTTAAAGGACTTGGTTTTATAAGCAGTGGTTTTTAGAATTTTTTCTTCTGTTAATGGAGAAACTTAGAGTGTTAAGTTCAAAATTGAGAAGTTCAATGGCAAGAACAATTTCGAGATATGGAAGGTTAATATGCACGATCTGCTCGTTCAACAAGGCGTGGTGAAGGCGCTTTTGGGAAAAGCAAAGAAACCCATGACCATAACAGATGAAGACTTGGATGAGATCGATGCGATAGCACTGAGTGCCATATATCTGTGTTTAGCCGATGATGTTTTGTTCAACATTGTCACGGAGAAGACAACAACATGTTTGTGGATGAAGTTGGAAAGCTTGTATATGACGAAATCCTTGACAAACAGGTTCTTCCTGAAAAAACAATTGTACAGTTTGTACATGAAGGAGGCTACGAAAATAGCTGATCATTTAAATGCTTTTAATACTCTTTTAGTCCAGTTGACTAGCATGGGAGTGAAATTTGAATCTAAAGATAAGGCGATTACATTATTATGTTCTTTGCCCAAGTCATGGGATCACTTTGTTACCTCTATTAGTTTCAGCACAACAGAAAATATTGAGTTTGATGTTATTTTTGGAGCTTTACTGTTTAAGGAAACAAGGAAAAAATCCAATTTTGAAACCTATACATCTGAGGCGATGGTGGTCAGAGGAAGACCTAAGGAAAGAGGATGTGTTTAGAGGGATTTCTCTCAGTCAAATTCGAAGGGAAAGAAGAGCAAGATTAAGTGCTAGTTTCGTGGAAAATTTGGACACTGGAAGAAGGATTGTTGGAAGAGACAACAAGCCTCCAAAGAAGACCCTCCAAAAGAGACGGAGGAAGCAAATGAAACCGAAACAGGTTCAGGTATGACTGATGAAATTTTATCAATTAGTGGTGTTTCACAATATGATCAACAATGGTTATTAGATTCTGGTGCTTCAAATCACATGTGTCTTCATAGACACTGGTTTATTACTTACCAGTCTATATATGATGGAATTGTTTACATGGGAAATGATATATCATGTAAAGTTGTGGGAATTGGTAGCATTCGAATTAAGATGTTTGATGGAACTGTTAAAATACTAACTGATGTGAGACATGTACCTGATCTTAGGAAGAACCTAATTTCTTTGGGAGTCTTAGACACTGGAGGATATAAAAGTATTGTTCAAGGTGGAGTTGTGAAGGTCTACAAAGGAATCCTACTAGTTATGAAAGTGAAGAAGGTTGGAAACCTGTTTCTGTTAGAAGGAAGAACTGAGTCAGATCATGCAACAATTGTATCCGAGAATGAAAGTGATTTTGTTCGATTGTGGCATCAACGGTTGGGCCATATGAGCGAAAGAGGATTGAATGTATTATATGATCACAAGTTACTTCCTAGTCTAAAGTCTTTAAAGTTAGATTTCTGCAAGCACCGTATTTATGGAAAACAGATTAGGCAGAAATTTAAAACCGGAAGACACACCAGTGAAGGAATCCTTGACTATATCCATTCTGATTTTTGGGGACCATCCCCTACTGTTTCGTATGGAGGATCATCATATTTTGTTACTTTTATAGATGATTTCTCTAGGAAGGTTTGGATCTATATGTTAAAAACAAAGGCTGGTGTATTTACTATTTTCAAGCAGTTTAGAGCTTTAGTGGACAAGAGCACTAGTAGGTCCATTAAATGTTTAAGAACTGATAGTGGTGGTGAATTTACATCAAGGGAATTTGAGAACTATTGCAAGGAGTTTGGGATTGATAGGCATAAAACTATTGCCTATACTCCTCAGGAAAATGGAGTTGTTGAACACATGAAAAAGACTCTTCTAGAGAGAGCAAGGAGTATGCTTAGTAACGCCAACTTGCAGCAGGAACTGTGGGTAGAAGCAGTAACTAGAACTTGTTATCTGGTGAATCGATCACCATCAACAACAATAGAGTGAAATATTTCTGAAGAGGTATGGAAAGGTCACCCTTGTAATTATTCTAATCTTAAAGTTTTTGGTTGTGAAGCCTATGCTCTAATTTCGAAACATCAACGTTCCAAATTAGATCCAAAATAAAAAAAGGCTTATCTTTGTTGGATATGGTGATGGTATTAAGGGGTACAAGTTGTGGGATCCTACTTCCCACAAGATCACCATTAACAAAGATGTAATATTTGATGAATCATCCCTCATCAAAACAGATGCAATGTTCAAATGAAACATGAAGAAGTACCTAAGTATCAACAGATTTAGTTTGAAACCAGTTCAAATACAGATGAAAGTGAAAATGAACAAGTTTTTGAAAATGTTCATAAAGAGTTTCTTGTAGAGGAAGACATGGTTGATGATAACAATCAACAGAATGTGGATGAGCCACAAACTTCCCTAAGGAGGTGTACGTGGGTCAGAGTTCCTCCAAGAAGGTATGATGATTTTGTTTTGTCGGTTTCTTTAAGTACTAATGATGATGAACCTTCGTGCTATCAGGAAGCTATGAAGGGTTTTAACAATGATAAATGGAAAGAAGCAATGAAGGATGAAATGAAGGAATTAGAGAGGAATGCCACATGGGACCTGGTAGAACTTCCAAGAGACAGGAAAAATGTAGGTTGCAAGTGGGTCTACAAGCTGAAGAAGGGTGTTGATGATAAGGTGGAAAGGTACAAAGCAAGGCTAGTGGCAAAAGGATATTCTCAGAAAGAAGGTGTTGACTTTCATGAGATATTTTCACCAGTTGTTAAGATTGTTTCAATTCGAAGTGTGTTAGCATTGGTTTTTTTACTTGATTTGGAGTTGGAGCAGCTATATGTTAAGACTGATTTCTTACATGGAGATTTGGATGAGGAAATTTACATGGAACAACCTGAAGGGTTCGTTCAAAATTGCAACAATAAATTTTTTTGCAGGCTCAAGAAATCATTTTATGGTCTTAGGCAGTCGCCCATACAATGGTACAATAAATTTGACTCTTTCATGGTGAGCTAGAATTATACAAGGAGTGAGTATGATCATTGTGTCTACTTTAGTAAATTGAATAATGTCATATTCATTATCTTAGTATTGTATGTTGATGATATGCTTTTAGCAAGAAAAAACATAATTGAGATCAATAGGTTAAAGGCTCAGATGGCTAGGACGTTTGATATGAAAGATCTAGGAGCAACAAGGCAGATTTTAGGCATGGAGATATTCAAAGATAGGAGGAATGGTAAGCTTTGGTTGTCACAACAAAAGTATGTTGAGAAGATACTTTTGAGGTTTGGTATGAACCATGTGAAACCAGTTTCAGTCCCTTTGGCTTCCCATTTTAAGCTTTCTTCAAGTTTATGTCCTAGTACAAAAGAAGAAAAGGAATATATGTCTCGAATACCATATGCTAATGCAGTAGGAATTCTAATGTATGTGATGGTTAGTGCAAGGCCAGACATTTCACATGCAGTTGGGGTTGTCATTATGTATATGGAAAATCCAGGTAAAGAGCATTGGGCATCAGTGAAATGGGTGCTTCAGTATCTGAGGGGAACAAGTGATTATTGTATCACTTATAACAATGATTGTGAATTAGTCTGTGGATATGTTGATTCTGATTTTGCAGGTGATTTGGACAAGAGAAGGTTGACTTCAGGGTATGTCTTTACTCTTGCAGGTGGAGATATTAGTTGGATGTAAAAGCTATAGAACATTGTTGTTTTATCCACTACAAAAGCATAATATGTAGCTGCTTCATATGATTGCAAAGAGGTAGTTTGGTTGAAAGGTTTGTTTGGTGAGTTTGGAAGGATGCAGTGAAAAGTAAAGTTACTTTGTGATAGTCAAAGTGATATTCATTTGGCTAAGAATCCAACCTACCATTGTAAAACAAAACATATACCTATCAAGTACCATTTTGTAAGACAGGTCATCGATGAACGTGGAGTCTCTCTTGAGAAAGTGCATACAAAAGAGAACTGTGCAGACATGTTCACAAAACCAGTACTTTTAGAGAAGCTACGATGCTGCTTGGCTTCTCTTGGCTTGCAGAAAAGGTGATGAACAAAAGGAAGGAGCAAGGTATCAGATTAATTGTTGTCAAGGTGGAAATTGTTGAATTTGGTGACAACAAATTCCTCCAAGGATAGAATTTTTATCCTATTATTCGACATTGGTTGTAACTAATAAGACCAAGTTAGAATATGGATGAGATTGCATTTAATAATCAGTTTCCTGTGTAAATGTATATAAATTTATGTAAGCCCATAGAGACATATATGGGAAGATGTGAGGAGGATATGAGATACCTTGCAAGTCTGTTGTAATCTCCATGATCTGAATAATAAGACAACTGATACCTTTGCTTGGTGGATGTAGCCCAACGTTTGGGTGAACCATGTGAAATCTCTGTGTTTTAATCTATGTGATTGTTGATTATCATATGTGAATTTTGTTTTCCACATTTGCAATTCTAACACCTTAGACACATGTGGAGGCCACATGTTCTCTTCTAATTTATGAAAAATTGACATATCTCATTTTCATTTTACTTATCTAATCGATTTTGGCTTTAGTTGAACCAGAAATTACATGCCATCTTTAAGAGACATTATGGCCATCGATTGGATGGAAATATGATCAAGTTTGGATCAAGAAAAATTACAAAACTAAATATAGAACCGATGCCCCAATAAAAGGACCACCAATATAATTATTAAATTGCTCCATCAATCATATTCAGGTGAGTCTTAGTAATGAATAGACGATTGGTCAAATTTCCTATGGATCGAATGCTTGTGCCATGATTCAACTATGGGTACATTTAGAGATTAAAGAGAGTGGTCCCGGGTCATTTGTTTGTGCTTTGTTGGAAAAATGTAAGCCATACGATGGTCTCCATGGAGGGGATAGAGAGAGAATTGTTGTATGAAGGAGAAGGAGAGCAACCTTCTAGCCTTGGGTAGCAATGTCCATGGCATATTACCAAGCCTAATTGGAATATGTGGGACCCATTTAAAGAAGGGAACCACGTTGAAGGGAAAACAATATGCACAGAGCAACACAATGAAATATACACCATTTTTTATACTTTATCTTTACTTTGTGAGCTCACCTTACAAGGAATATATGTTGAAGGGAAAATAATATGCACCACCATTTTTAAACTTAATGTTTATTTTTTTTTACATTTCACAATGTATATCAAAACATATACATTTTTAAATGCTCTTAAATGATAGCAGTGAAAACCCTTTTTTATTTCCTTCTGGAACACAATGTCATCCATGTAAACATGTAGCATAGTGGACAGTTTTATTTATTTTAAGCAGGAAAAGGAACTACAATATGTTGTTGTTTTAAGTCCTTTTCCTTTGCTCTACTTTGGCTTTCTCATTTGGGGTTTGTCAATTCCATGAGAATTTGTTATCCACAAGATTTTTGGTCATCATTTGTGTCTTATTGTTGGCTAGTCTACTTTAATGGAGAAATATTTAGTGATTCATGATAATGATTTAATTATTTATTATGGACTTTATCTTGCTTATTGCAAAGATATTGTGTGAATGTCGAATTTGACATGGCAAGTTCTCTCTTGAAATTTTGAACTTTGACACAATATAAAGTTGAAGTGAAAATATGATCAGTGTTGAATCCTACATAAAAAGAATCAGAGTGCCATATTTCATTTTTCAAATTGTCATATGAAAATGGAATATACTCACAAACATTTTATCCCACTCCACACACTTCCAATGCTTAGGGAGGAGACCCCATCATAGTTTTGGTCATCACACTTCACACACTTCCAATGCTTAGGGAGGAGACCCCATCATCGTTTTGGTCAAGTAGTTTGTGAGAATAAGGAGTGACACCACCACTCCCTCGTGATTTTTTTTTTTTTTAAATATCCCCTCCCTCACCTTGAAATACACAAACCCAAGTTTATACAAAAAAGTATTTCTATATTTGTGAGAACAATTCAGAGAAAAATATACTCATAGATCTATTTTTTGTGTGTTTTTGGTTCATGTTTTCTTGTATTTTGTTTAATACATCATTATGATATCCATATCTCAACATTTTGATCTATGTAATACCACTAGGCTGAACCCCAAATGTGTGTATATATATATATA
>JZKD02S1830322.1:613848-630401 GCA_000966675.3 Picea glauca
CACTTGGGAAAGTGTGTGAGGATGAAACATCAAAAGAATAGTGCACATCATATTAAGTGTACGGTTTTGAGGCCATAGAGCCTTTATATATATGCTTGTATTTTAAGGCTGGTGACCCTGGATGCAAAAGGCCAGTGCGCCTGTATTGTAAATGTAATCACCCTCAATATTTTTAATACAACCACATCACTGCACACAGACTCAAATCAGATGGAAAGAGAAGGGGCTAAACTCCATGGAAAAGGAAAAAGGGGAATCTTAAGTCAAGGGAATATTTTATTAATATTTATGGAAATTTAATTTATGAATATGTATTTATCCTAAGTTCTCGAGGGTAGGGAATGAGTCACCAAGTGGACAAAAGATACTTTTGAAGGTGACAAGTGTCAAGTTGAAGGCATGTGATATATATTGTTGGCCTTAGTATAATTGGGGAGGATCACTCATTTGGAAATCATTCAGATGGATTTCCTCCGTGAAGGAATACATATTTTACTGTAACTTATTGTCATTTTTCTTAGCCCTATACTTGGCGAAGGATTGTTTTCTTTCGAGGAGGTAGGTTGTTAGGCCCATGAAAATTCTCTCTAGTGAGAGATTTGTCATCGAAGATGCGGGTTGTCAAGCCTGTCAGCACTCTCTCCAGGTGAGAGTTTGTTGGGAATTGTTCCATGGTGCGTTGGGCATTAGATATAGGGCTCTAAGACTTCATGTTCGACATGTTGTTGAAGCCTCGGAAGGGAAGTGGGGTAGCTAAAGGATTATTGAGCAGATAAGGGGCACACTTCCTGGGGTGGGATAGACATGTGGGGAATGAGGGAATGTCGTCTAGTTGCAGCAATCGACACCTTGGGCCAAGTCTTTTGTTGAGTATCTGACCATAGTCTAGAGATAGGAACCCTTTTACTTGTGGAGTTTAATCCCATATAGGGGGTGACTTGTCATTGAAATATTATGAGCGACGGATTCTATGGCTAGGAGGAACATCTGCGTCCTACACACAATTGGTGACTTTTCATAAGAGATAAGTATTCTCCATAGGCTTGTTGAATTATCATGTGCTCTAATGTTATATTTTAAATGGGTTTATATTATGTATGAATTTGCATCTGCATATTGTAATTAACTCTTGTGTGTGTGTATTTCTCATGATAAGTATGACTGTTCCTAATTAGTCATCTAATTTAAACTCTCTGGTATGATTAGAAGATACCAAGGCATGGTATGATTCACTGAGTATGCAGTGAAGCGGTCTGTGTGCACAAAATGATAGAATCTGCATGTAGTATTAGATTGATTGCATGTGCATTAGAACCTTGTGCACAGAAGCATGGTGCACACAACAATATATATGTATACTGAACTATTAAAGCACGCAGAGGATTTGTGACATTTATTTCATTACTATTATTGTATTCAAAGAAGTGTACTCATAGAGTGAGACTCATCATGAGTCTGGGCATAGTACCTTAAGGATGCGCGCAATTAATCTGGTCTACTTGTAACAGGGAGTGTTATAAGTAGTATTTTTGCACTATGAATTTTGAAGTAGCATGGTCCTGTAGTGAGTTTGGGCTGCTACAAAGAATATCCCAAAGGATAAAGTTGAGATTGGGTGACGTGGCCCAGCTTGGGAGTCTATGGACGTTACAACCTAGATGTATAGTTAAATATGGATCTAGACATGTATATATTTCCATGCAACTAAGTAAAATAGTGGAGGGTTATGATTAGGAGAAGTATTTTGATTTTGATCATTATCTTTTCACCGTATTTTAAGACATTGGAAGAAAAAATTGGATGTTTTGTTGAGGGATGCAATGAATCTAAAGGAACATAGGTTATTTAATTCTAAGGATGTTCAACATTTTTTTTTTGGAGTAGTAACATAATGGGAGAATGATGGGAGGAATCACCTCCCAATTCTAAAATATGATAGACTTTTACCCCATCCTTTATTCAATATATCTTGGAGGGAATTAAAAAAACTAGACTTTGGTGTAATTGAAGTTTGTTTTTTCTTTTTTTACTCTTTTATCATTGAGATTATGATGGGGAATATTACCTTGAGGGAAGTGTGGAGCCTTTATTTTCTATATAACCTTCCCCCTCCTCCTTTGATTTACTTCATCTTTCATAAAAAAATTCCTTTTATCCATGTTGAGTATTATATCTCCTATAAGAGCTATTGTACACCACACTAATTCATCCTCTTATTCCTTGATCCCTATGTAACTATGTTTTAATATTTGTACACAAATATACCAACTTTTATTTCTTCTTCATGAATACCCAATATATCTAGACCTTTCCAAACTTGATTCCAAATGGAAGAGTTATCTAGATCTACTAACCCATTCAAATACTAGAATTCCTTCAAATTCAATGGATTCATTAGAGGCTTATGTAGTTTATAGTTTCCTATGTAGCCCACCCAAGGATTTATTCCTAATCTAATTTTGGAAAATTTTCCAACACCTGTGCCAACCATATCCCCTCCATGGAAATTTCCAATAACACAAATAAAGTATAAAAGCATAGTGGTTAAGTGTTGGTTAATTTGGAATATCATATCATATCATCTAGAACATGATTAAACGTTGGGTCAGTTTGGAATATCACAGTGAAAGTCTAAAATCATATAGTGGTTCCAACCTAGAGGTGGGTAATTTTCGCTCACATCACAACCAAAGTCTTGGTTAATTTGTAATATCGTATCACATCATCTATAAGATGCTTAAATTTTTGTTAGTGTGGAATACCACAAATAAATTATAACATTGTAGTGGTTAAGTCTTATTTAATTTGGAATATTAGATCGCATCATCTATAATATTATTCAAAGTTGGGTTTGTTTGTAATATCACAGTTAAAGTCTAAAATCATATAGTGGTCCCAACCTAAAGGTGGATAATTTTTGCTTGCATCACAACCAAATTCTTAGTTAATTTGGAATATCATGTCACATCATCCAAAAGTTGCTTAAATTCTAGTCAATTTGGAATATCATGGCTAAAGTCTAAAATCATAGTGGTCAAGTATTGGTTGATTTGGAATATAATATCACATTCTCTGGAATATGCTTAAAGGTCGGGTCAATTTGGAATATCACAATGAAAGGATAAAAACCTAGTGGTTGAGTCTTGGCTAATTTAGAATATTATATCATGTCATCTAGAAGATGTAAATCAATGATATATAAGACATTGTTTCACACAACAAAATTGTGCTAAGTGATCTATTCAACAATATAATTGTGCACATATAAATATATGAAATGTTTCCTTAAGATAGACATATTATCTTAGCACACTAACAACTTGTTGAGAGAATATCTCAACCATACACTAACTAAAGAGCTAAACTAGTTGAAGAAAATCTCTTATATCCAACTAGATCTAACAACCTCTTAATCTTAGAAGCAAACTAATTCCATAGAGTCAAAATTTGCTTCACATTGACCAACAAAATAAGAAGCCATAAACCACTTGTATGAACATAAGTATCACACCTTAATATATAAGACAAGTAGGAGTTAATAATTCCAACACTCCCCTTTAATGAGTACTTGTCTCCATATCTATTAGGTCAAGTATGCTTCATCATCTAGTCCTCTATAACACATGCTCCCTTAGACATTGAAGATACTCCTCATTAACAAAGTCTATCTTTTGGTTCAACTAGGTACTTGCTTCTTGTAGACATCACCAATTTGTATAAGTCCATACAAAGAAACAAACATCCACTGGAATACATGGGTACCTAACTATTGCAGCTATTGGTATAGTAGGATGTCCTTTAGACACATAGTTCATTCAAATCCTTGATGAAATCCCCCTGAATGTAAAGAAAAATTTAGATTTCTAGACATACCAGACCTCCTAGAGTCTACAACCATCATGGTCCACTCATAGATCATTCATCAAACACATGACCCACTCCATGAAGTGTTAACAGCTACATAATATATGTTTTTCACTATACCAAAAAAGATATCCAAGTTATCAAGGACACACCAAAGGGGTATGCATGCCCATTTAGGTCTTAAAACAATATCCCCTTTACATTTTTACATACTTAAATATTGGTACATACCATTTACATATGCTAGATACAAAATTTTATACATTGCCTAGTTATCATAACAATACTTCTAAGTACAAACACTAGGAAAGAAGAAGGTCGAAAAATTTAAAGACCAATACATAGGATCTACACATTTGATCCTATATGTTCTACAAATACAAGGTGTGATTCACATTTCCATGAGGTCATTTCTTTTATTAAACATGACACACAACATTACAATGTCTTTCCATCACCAATCAATCATCATTTATTACATATGGACGATCCCCGTTAACTTCTGGAACAAACCCAAAAAAAAATAAAAAATTGATGCATCTAAAACAACATCATTATCCTCCCTCTACAATCTCACCATTCCACCTCTGAATTATCTACTATCAACACTTGACTCCCTAGTGAGAACAATGTAGCTTCATTGCATCTTTAGTTGTCAGAATAACCCAAGCAACTCACTTCCATCTCTCAAACAAATTTTCCATACTCATCCATTAAAATTCACCTTAAGGACTATTATCTAGAACGTCATACCATCTAGGAACTATTTGTACCTTGGGACAAACACAGATTGACTGTGAAACTATGGTACTCCAAGGCCCGATGTCAACTTGACTGTAAGGACTAAACAATTGGACATCATATGAACACATTTCCATCTATTGAGATACCTAGGTACCCAACCATGGTGCTCACTATTTTTTTAGTAAAATGGTATATATGTAGAATGTATCCATCTCAATCCTACACTCTATGGACCTGCCAATCTAAGGTCTTATATTTCCATCTTATTCAAACAATGTGTCATCAAGGAACAACTAGATGAAACAAAACATGTTGCTATATTTCCCTTTCAACTATAACACACCTCATTATGCAATCTCATGAATGATTTTTACATTACAATTGTTTCCATAGAGAGATACCAAAAAAACAAAAAGAGATAATGACACATATGACCAAGTGATTCTATCTATATGTTTCTCTAGATTCATGCACATACTTGGTGTCTTTTCCTTCATCTTCGACATATTGGTTCAATCTTCATCTTAGATCTTCCATAATTCATTTGTGATTTGATAGAGTCAATAATTATAACAAAACACTTCACTCTAATATTGAAGTTGCAAGGCTCAACATGTGTATTAACTTCAATGAATCCAAAACCTATAAATTACAAGGAGAGACTTTAAACACAACCAAGACACTCATTATGTTTTTGTTTCCACCGTCATAGGTATAAACTAACATGCATAGAAAGAAATAAGGTTTATTCCTAGTCACAACAACATGAATATTGAAAGAGAATGATCTACCACAACCTTAAGGCTCCACACTAGTCACACACATGCAAAGGTTGGTGCAACAATTAAGCATAATCACCCTATCACCCAAATGATTTGAGTTTTCACATTGCAGGTCTTATGTTGACTAGTCTCATTGTAGCACACATACTTTAAAGTACATTGATTCATATGTATATCACACAAAAATAGATCAAGAAATAGTTGATAATGGATTTATTTATCTACAAGTGGGAGATAAATACCTTGATCTTGATAACCATAACAACACTTGCAAACCATAACACATGACCTCTCTAGGGGGTCTTTAACATCGTATTTGGATATGGAAACCATTAGGAGGTTTTTCACATCAAGGATGGGTCATGAAGCCTTGTGATCTAGGTGGATATCGGTGGCCACCCATCTTTTCCAACTGGCTCAAAACAATTTTATGGCAATTTTGGTAATTTACTATTTTTAGCAGTTTTTAACTTCTCGGGCCACTTTGAGGGCCTAAATGAAGGTTTTTATGGATTTAGGTTCTCAATGATAGCCAAAGTATCTAATTGAGCCCCCAAAATGAATCTCCTCAACAATACCTTTCCAACGAGCTATCGTGCACCCCAAACATAGATCGTATGCCAAAGTTACGCCCCGAGGAAGTTGATACACCAAACTACCCAAAACGGGGTCCACAAAACTGTTGGATTTTCATCTTCCAGGGTTAGGGTTTTGAATTTTATTTATGATAAAAAGGCCTTTTGATCCTCATTGTAAAATAATATTCTTTCGAATGCGAGTAGCCATCACATCTCTTCTCGGAGATAAGCTGCCACCATTCTAGCGAGTCTTTCACGCTGTATTTTTATAGTCTTTGTACATTTTCGCTCATTAATAGAAAATTGTGTGTTATTGTATCTTTGTGTTTATGGTTGCATCTCTGATACATTTTTGTTATATTATTGGCTATCTAAGATATATATATATATACATTTCTTTATTATATCTCCGCTCTCATTTCATGCCAAAAATAATATGGATCAGTGGTATCAGAGCAGGATGCTCTTGATCATTTTTCAGTGCATGTCCCCGACAAGGTACACATATAGCAATTTGGGTCTTGAGATTTTCTCTCTTTAGGACAATATCTCTCATACACCCAAGAAACTCTCCATTGTGGAAGAAAATAAAAATGACGGAGTAGAAGATTCTATTAATCTGTTGCTTGAGCAAGCTCTGACGCGACAGGGGGACAAAATGATGGAGATTTTTTCCACATCCTTCAATGCCTACCGATAACAACAGGATCATCTTAATCAAGCAGCCACTTTGGAGGAACCTTGCCTTTCAAGGTACATGTTAATTTTATATTCCCGTATTTGAACTTCATATAGATGCAGATGCCCTAGAAAAATGGTTAAACCTGTTAGAAGGTTATCTCTCTGTTCACCATTTTTCAAACAGGGAAAAGATCACCTTCGCACTCCTTAAAGCTCTCGCCCATGTCAAACATTGGTGGGAAACTTAATGGGAGCAAAGTTCCATAGAAGAGTCTGGAATATATGGGGTCGATCCCACTTGGGATTTTTTTGTGGACGTGGTAAAGGAACAATATTACCATGTTGGCAACTATGAGGACCAGTATATGAGATGGACCACACTACGTCAAGAGAGGGGCCAAGAAGTTCTGGATTTCACCAATACCTTCCATACCTTGCGCACCAAGTTGGGTATCAAAGAATCTGAACGACATTTAGTTCTAAAATACCGTGGGGCTCTACATAGATACATCCAAACTGAAATGGATTTTCTGGACATCTCATCACTCGGTGTTGCTTATCGATATGTTGTTAAAATCGAGCATAAATTTAAGCACCAGAACAAATGAGAGTTCAGGTCTACAAATCCACAACAACCAAAGTATGATAAAGACAACCCTAACAAACAGCTTCATGAAAACTAGTCTAAGCCATAGGAAAAGAAGGGTCATGGGAAGACGAAGAAGGACACTGGAAAATGGTGTGATTTCCACAAAATCACCTGGCACAACACCGATGAATATCACTCAAAAAATTCATTGGTGGCTGATATCAAAGACAAGGAGACGAACCCTAATTCATAAATGATTATGAAAATACTGGTAAAAGACAGATCATCGATGCAGACCCCACTACTATTGTCGCAACCGCAACAATTCAACTAGAAGAATCAACAGATCCTGAAGAGGGGTAGTGCATTTTTCATTCACAGATGTGGGTGAGGGGACACTGCTGCATTTTATTGTTGATAGCGGAAACCAGAAGAACCTCATCTTAGCAGAGGTCATCAAACAGTTGGGATTGTTGACAACACCACACCCACAACCATACAACATTGGGTGGCTTCGTCAGGGACAAGATCTCTGTGTCATCCAACAATGTCGATTGTCATACAGTATCCATCCCTTCAAGGATGAGGTATTATGTGATGTCACCCCATTGGATATCTGTGATGTTCTCTTGGGCCAACCATATACGTGGAAGCGCCATGCTATCTATGAGTCTCGACCCCGTAGTGTCATTGTTACTCTCAAGGGTCATCTCTACAGGATAACAGAGGAAGTTCCAACTACCGTCCCACCTAAACAATGCTGCAAGGTAGTATCTCATACTACAAAATTTAGTTTCTTCACAGTCTGTTCAAAGTGTGAATAGAAGAACACCACTGCAACCTCAGTCCAAGCACCTTCTATCCAACAGAAGCAGGTCGAAAAGATTGCAAAAAAGTGTAAAGATCCCTTCTGCACATAGGAATATCATGTATCCAGACTGGTTAAAAAGGTCCAACCCTTCCAGCCACATGTTCGTGACAACCTTCAACAAGCTAAGCAGCGCAACTTCTCCAACAAGACAAGCAATTCATCAAGATGCAGATTCAACAAACGCTTTTCCCTCTCCCCCGGGCACTCAACTTAATGGATACCATTTCTTCCTAAGGAGGGAGGATTAATCTAGGTGGATATCGATGTCCACCCACCTTTTCCAACTGGCTCAAAACAATTTTCTGGCAATTTTGGTAATTTACTATTTTTAGCAGTTTTTAACTTCTGGGGCCACTTTGAGGACCTAAATGAAGGTTTTTAGGGATTGAGGTTCTCAATGATATTCAAAGTCTCTAATTGAGCCCCCAAAATGAATCTCCTCAATGATACCTTTCCAACGATATATCGTGCACCCCAAATGGAGATCGTATGCCAAAGTTACGCCCCCAAGAAGTTGATACACCAAACTACCCAAAACGGGGTCCATAAAATTGTTGGATTTTCATCTTTCGGGGTTAGGGTTTTGGATTTTATTTATGATAAAAAGGCCTTTGGAGCCTCATTTTAAAATCATATTCTTTCGAGTGTGAGTAGCCATCACATCTCTTCTCAGAGATAAGCTTCCACCATTCTAGTGAGTCTTTCACTATGTATTTTTACAGTCATTGTACATTTTCGCACATTAATAGAAAATTGTGTATTAATGTATCTTTGTGTTTATGGTTGCATCTCTGATACATTTATGTTGTATTATTGGATATTCGAGATATCTCTGTACATTTCTTTATTTTATCTCTTCTCTCATTTCGTGCCAAAAATAATCCGGATCACCTTGAACATGGTCAAGGAAGGAAAACAAGTTCCTCAAGGTATTGTTGAATCTTCTTGGGATCAAGAGCCTTGAAAGAGTCCTTAAAAAAATAAATGATTCCTTTGTAGGGGTCATGTGAGCCTTTAGGAGGGATACATGCACCATGAAGAAGTTATTTTCACTAGAAATGGGTGTCAAGGAATAAACATGGTTAGGTGGGAAACAACATCCTTGAGCCCTAATTGAACCTTATTGAGTAAAATCGCCATGAAAAACACCTACAAACCACAACATAATTCCTCTCTATAAATTCTTTGGAATCCAAGTTGGATATGGGTGCCATTATGAGGTCTTGGGAATCATGGATGGATATCGAGTCCTTAACCATAGTCAAGGGAGAAAATAAGAGCATCCAACACTAAACCTTTCTTCTTAGGCTCAAGTGCAATGGAGGAGTCCTCAAATGACACCATGTGATCTCTATAAGGTATCATTCAGCTCCAAGTGGGACATGGGCACCATGACTAGGTTAGTTTTGAAGCAGAAATGGGTCTCAAGGTATAACCAAGATAAGCAAGATAATAAGGGCCTTGTTTCCTAAATGAAAATTCTTGGGCTCAAGTGCTATGAACAATACCTACAACCCACAAAGATTCTCAAGCTATATAATGCCATGATAATTTCATTGAACCACCACATAGGATCCTTGTAGGGTATCTATGGCCTACTATATGGATCAAGGCACAATGATTAAAACACAACAGAAGCCCTAAACAAGAATATGTCTCATGCACACACCAAGAAAGGTTCTCAATGCCATGGTTGGGGTTCTTTAGCATCTGAGTGGGATACATGTGCCATGAGTAGTTTTTGTGTAGTGGAAATGGGTCTCAATACATAAACATGTTTAGGGGGGGACAAGGGGATTAAGTCCTAAATGAATCTTCTTGAGCTCAAGCATCATGGTTAAGGGAGGAAAACACATGGGAATTAGTCCCTAAACATATATTCAGGGGCTCAATTTCCATGAACAACAAGTGAAAAACATAACACAAGCACTCTTTAGGGATTCTTTAGCATTAGATATAGATATGGGCACCATAGGAGTTTTTACACACCAAGGATGCATCCTAGGGCCTTGAGCATGGACGAGGAAGGAAAACAAGTGCCTCAATATATTTGAATCTTCTTATGATTAAGAGCCTTCAATGAGTCCTCAAACCAACACATGAATCCTTTATAGGGGTTCTTTGTAAGGAAACTTTTAGGGACTAAATTTCCCCCATGGGATAATTTTGCATGTTTTTTTCCAAAAAACAATTCACCAATTTTTATTTCATTCACCCAAATTTTAGAGCATAAAATTATTTTACTCTAAAAATATCCAAAATTTTCTAGAAACTTTATAAAACCCTTAGAAATTTTAATATTTTTACAAAAATAGTGCCAAGGATATTATGGTTAGAATTTCAAGAATCACAAAGGTTTCTACACTTTAAGCTAAGTATGGATCCTTAAATTTTTTATCCAGAATCAGATCCAAGAGCTTGATGGGGCTCGGAAAGGCCTAAAAATCACAATTCTCATAATGACTTCAAAACAAACGTGTGCATAGGCCTCGATGATACGAACCCAAAACAACTTGAACAGGATCAAACAGACATCGTATGCTCAAGTTATGGTGATCTATTCGTTTTATCAAACAGGCAAAAACAAATGATCACTGTAGAGTCTATACAGTGGCACGTGGAAGATGACTGTACAGGTCATACGATCGTACAACTGTCGTGGCAGACATAATCAGTGCTGATGTGGCAACTTATAGAGGTGACACATGCCAGGGTGACTAGGCGTACGAATGCTAACGTGGATAGGATAGTTGGACCAATATGGGGGTGACACGTGTCACCACTGCAAGGGTGACACATGGCACGCTCGTACAACTTACATGGTAGGTAGAACACATGGAAAACATGTTAATAGGGAAGATGATGTGGCATCTTGGAAAATCCATATTGGACACTTGGCATCTAGTTGGATGAGTGACGTGGTGCCACGTGGACTAGACATAGGATGCCATGTGGCACCCATGGATTGGGTTGTTGGTTCATTTGCAAAAATTTGGTGAACTCCACAAGTTTCGACCTCGTGACCTCTCGTATGGGGGAACGCTTTGGGGTAGGCCGGGTACCAACCCGCCTACAATGGGACTTGTTAACCTATGTCCACATTATATTATTTAAGGTGTTAAAAGTGCCTGAGCGAAGGAGGAAAGGGCTAGGGTCTAGCCGCAACCCCGGTTCTACATATGTCCACCACTTGACCAGACCCCAAAAATTTGGTGCGCCTGGGAGTGTTAAATTGACATATGTATATGGGGATATCCCCCAGTTATGATGATCCGCCATAGGACCTAGACTGCAGGTGTTGTAATTGATAGCACAAGATTTTGGAGTAGACCCTGATTTTATGGGGATTCCATACAACCAGAGTTTGCGGGGAAAGGGCCAGTGCGCAGCGCCTAGGGGGTTGGCACTTGGAAACATTATACCATATGCCCATGTATTAAGAGTGCACGCCTAGATCAGAGGGTATTAGCCAAAATATATAGCAAAAGTGGTTTTTCAAACTTTAGAATAGTGATTTTCATTGATTTTTGGAGCATGTTTTGAAGATTTTTGGCCAATATTGGGGGATATTGGGCCATTTTTGAGGCCAGATCTTGGGGGAAAGTTGGGATATGGTTACCAAATTCAGATCTATATAAACTAGACCTTCTTGAGGCCATGGGAGGAGATTCAAAGTAGGTTTATGCTGAAGATTTTCCAAGCCAAAGCCATTTTTATGCAGGGAAGCTGTTGAGGAGCGCACCTTTGTAGGCCATTTTTGGGAGCTACAATCATCCGATTTGAGTGTTGTTTCTTCTGTTGGGTTCTAGAGATCTGGAAGAACAAGAAAAAATCAGTTTTTAAACCTTTTTTCACTGTTGTGATGTACTTATTGAGCTTTGAACATAAATAAGAAAGCCTCACCCACTGAGACAAAGGCCCGGAGACGTAGGAGAGATTGTTGAACTCCTTATCACATTGGTGTTATGGTTTGTTGCTATTTTATGCTTCATTTCAGCTATGTACATGTTTATATGGATGTCACATTTCTTCTATAATTCTTCCTCTTTCATTAATCTTCCTATTTGGTTAATTAACACATTCTTAATAACTCAACCATAGTCATGTAAAAGATCTTTTCGAATCAAGTGGTATCAGAGCTAGTTGACGTTTGGATTTGAGTTTTTCATGCTAACCAAGGAAAAGATACATCGTGGTGAAGGTGATATTGTTGAAGAGAATCCATTGATTGGATTGAGAAAGAGAACTTCTCAAAGAGAGAAGATGGCATTGAAAGCGGGACTTTCTCAGGATGAGAAAGAGTTTCGAAAAAATTTCTTCGCCATGTCAGAGATGATGAAGGTTTTGTATGAGGATTACTTAGAATGAAAGAGACCAAATCTAGGTGAATATTCAAAGGGAAGAAGTGAATAAGGAGAGGATCTGACTCAAATTCCTCCTTCACCTCCATCATCACCTCCTTCTTCTCCTTCTCCTTCAAGTTCAAGTTCTAAGTCCAATGCAAAGAAACATGTTCATAAACATCATAATGAAATGCCATTATTAAAACTAGATGTTAAATTCAAATTACCCATGTATGATGGTGAAGTTAATGCAGAGAGACTTGAAAATTGGGTCATACAGATGGAGGTCTATTGCAGTGTGCAACAGATCAAGGATGAGGCCACACAAATCAAGTTGGCATCATTGAGACTTGCAGACAAACACTCATCCGATGGAAAAGAAAATTGCAAAATGGCACGCAACAAGTGGGTAATGTATTTCCATCATGGAAAAGTTTCATTTCTGCAGTCAGAAAGCAATTCTATCCTTTGAGTTATAAGCATAAAGCATTAATTGAATGGCAAGATTTAAAACTAAGAAAAGGACAAACGGTGCAAGAATACACAGATGGATTTTGTAAAATGGAATTGATGTTAGATATTCTTTTACATACCCAAGAAACGCTTATGAAGTATATGGGAGGTTTACCTGCACATATTCGAAATATTGTATTCATGTTTGGACCTACTAATCTTGATCAGGTTTCTATTCAAGCAACATACATTGAAGCAGGGAAAACAGGGGTTGTTGTTTTAGGGGAATCTTCTTCAAGGAAAGAGGACAAAAGGAAGTGGACTGGAAAGAAGGAAAATTCAGTGGCGAGAAAGGAAGAGAATCCCTCTTGCAAGCATTGCAAGAAAGAAGGGCATGATGAGGACTGTTGTTGGCAATTTCATCCCGAGAAGAGACCAAAGTGGTTCAAATAAAGAAAAGGGAGGCAAACAGTTGCAACAACAACACGACCTACAGACTTGGGATCACATTCTGGTGATGAATCTAAGGTCTCATTGGTTGGTTTGAAAGGTAAAATGGGTGATAGATTTGATGCTAGAAGTAAATTGTTTCATATCAGGGTCATTATGAGGCATACTAAGGTCAACACATTGATAGATAGTGGATCTCAATCTAACTTAATTTCATAGGAATTGGTTAAACAATTGAGATTAAACACTCAGATGCATCATAAGCCTTACACACTTAAATGGATAAGCAACAATCATCAATTGCACATAACAAAGCAATGCACATTAAAATTTGCAATTTCATCTAAGTTTGTGGACGAGGTAATATGTGATGTGGTGCCACTAAGTGAATGTGGAATGGTCTTAGGTAGTCCTTACTTGTAAGATCGTAAGGCAATCTTCTACAGGGAAAAAAATCAATATCAATTAATCAAATCAAGTCAAGAATATGTGGTTCATGCTCATCATGTAAAGGCAAATAAAACTCTTCAAACAATGGAACAATTAAAGAATACATCTCAAGCAAGCAACATACCTATAATTGTTTCAAATCAAGTAATCGATCTTAAGAAAGAACAAGAGATGATTGTAGAATGGAAAACCAATCACAATTTGCTTCAAGATAAGCTATTGTCATGCAAATATTACAAACATATCATCTTGTTTGCAGTCATATTTTTGATGCTATCATTAGTAATGTTGGCTACATGGATGATAGTGGCTTCAGTAAGATGTGACAGGGTTCAAATGACTAACAATATGATGTCAGTTATCATGATTGTGTTACAGTTGATATTGATAAGGTAGGTGCATAGGACAGAGTTTAAAGACAGAGAACAAGGCATGTGGCCTATCCTGAGCTTGATGACTGGTCAGTAACCTTTTGGGGACCAAAATTTCCTTTAGTGGGAAGGTGTGATCCAAAATCGGATCCAGGAGCTTGATGGGGCTCAGAAAGGCCTAAAACGAAAATTTCTCATAATGACTTCAAAATGGATGTGTCAATAGGCCTCAATGATATGAACCCAACACAACTTGAACGGGCTCAAACGGACGTCGTATTCTCAAGTTATGGTGATCTGTTCACTTTTCCAAACATGCAAAAAAAATGATGATTGTACAGTCCGTACAGTGCCATGTTGCAGCTGACTTTACAGGGCGTATGGCCATACAACTGACGTGGTAAGCACATTAAGCACTGACGTGGCATATTCTAGAGGTGACACGTGGCAGGGTGACTAGGCATATAGATGCCGACGTGGACAGAACAGTTGGACCAATCTGGGGTGACACGTGTCACCACTGCAAGGGTGACACATGGCATGCTCGTACATATTACATGGGAAGACACATTGACATGGCAGATGATGTGGCAGCTTGGAAAATTTGGATTGGACACTTGGCATCCAGGTGGACGAGTGACGTGGTGCCACGTGGCCCAGACATGGGTTGCCACATGGAACCCATGGATTGGGTCATTGGTTTGTTTGCAAAAATTTGGTGAACTCCACAAGTTTTGACCTCGTGACCTCTCGTACGAGGGAACACTTTGGGGTAGGTCGGGTACAAACCTTCCTGCAATGGGACTTGTTAACCTACATCCACATTATATTATTTAAGGTGTTAAAAGTGTCTGAGCAGAGTAGGAAAGGGCTGGGGTCTAGCCCCAACCCCGGTTCTACATATGTCCATCACTTGACCAGAGCCTAAAACTTTGGCGTGCACAGGAGTGTTAACTTGGCATATGTATATGGGGCTAGCTCCCGATTCCAACGATCCTCCATAGGAGATGAACTGCAGGTGTTGTAACTAATAGCATGGGATTTTGGAGTAGACCTTGATTTTATGGGGATTCCATACGACCAGAGTTTGCGGGGAAAGGGCCAGTGCGTAGCCCCTAGGGGGATGACGCTTGGCCACATTATACCATATGCCCATGTATTAAGGGCACGCACCCAGGTCAGAACGGAGTAGGCCAAATATATAGAAAATGTGGTTTTTCGAACTTTAGAATAGTGATTTTCGTTGATTTTTGGAGTCTGTTTTGGATATTTTTGGTCAATATTGGGGGATATTAGGCCCTTTTTTAGGCCAGATCTTGGGGGGAATTTGGGATTGTTGGTTGTGGAGCATGATTATGTTCTTGATTTAGAGGTCCTTTCTTTCAGCTGTGTTTATACCCCATGAAGACTTTACACCCCAGAAGTATGTACACTCTTCCACGTAGGGGAGTGCAGAGGGGGGGTACCCCCTCTGCGGGGTCTGGGGGGTTCGAGGGTGAAGCCCCCGAAGGAAAAATTTCCTTGTAAATGTATATTTTAATTTCATTGTAAATCTGGACCGTTCATTATAAGGTCGCAGATATAACGATAGAAATTATGTTAGGGTTTTTTTCCCTAGAAGGAAACCCTCTGTTATGAGGGAAATGTATTGCGGCTATGGATTATGGCAAGGATTGTATTATGAGAGAGGAGACTGTGAGAGAAAGAAGAGGAAGTTACAGTAGGTTTTGCTATAGGTTGTATCCCTTCATTTGCTGGATAATAATAAAGGAAGGACCTGACAATTTCTCTGGTGGATGTAGCCCACATTGGTTGAACCACGTAAATTTGTGTCTCTCTTGTATTGTGTATCTTCTGTGTTTTGTTTCTGCATTTGTTTTATTTTATTGCTCTGCGGTCCTTCTTTTATAAAAAAATGGTATCAGAGCGAAAGGTAACTCGCAGGAAAAGAGGGTTCCTGGTTCGAGTGGGAGCAATGTCGGAAGATGGAAAGTTTAGGGTCAAGAAATTTAACGGCCAAAACTACCAGTTATGGAATATGTAGATGGAAGATTATTTATATCAGAAGGATCTATTCCTACCATTGGGAAAAGTAGCAAAGAAGCCGACGGCCATGAAGGACGAAGAATGGGAGATTCTTGACAGAAAGGCTCTAGGAACGATATGCTTGATCTTGGCAGCGTCGGTGGCTTTCAATATTTCGAAAGAAAAGACAACGAAGGATTTGATGGACGCGTTGGCTAAACTATATGAAAAACCCTTGGCGTCTAATAAGGTATTTCTAATGAAGAGATTATTTAATATGAAGATGTCATAAGGTGGGTCTGTTGCAGATCATTTAAATGAATTTAATACGGTTACTAATCAACTAAGTTCT
>JZKD02S1830322.1:654640-671763 GCA_000966675.3 Picea glauca
ATCAGACTTCTCAGTACTAAAAATATATGGGTATGCTTGCCTCTTCTTGAATCGAAGCTTGCGTCTACAACTACTAACGCTAGTTAGACTAACGAGGAAATAAAGACACTGTAATAGATCCGTGAGATGTAGAATCTGGGCTTACAGAGTCGGATGCGAGAGTGAAATTTGCAGGTCTCCCTACATCGACATCTATGAAAGCCGGTTGTGTGGGCTGGATGGGAGGTCTCCCACTATAATCTTTAAACAATTTTTCCAAATGAAAACATTTCATGTCTCTTCTGTGAATCTCCAATAAAAGTATTTGAAAGCCTCGACACAAATAGTTGAAATAATACACAGAATTTCTAAAAACAACTTGAATCGTGGAAAAATACACAGGATTGATGACAACAACCTACCGAACAAATGTTTGTGAAGACTGTTATTTGACATGAACTCGTATACCAGCAAGCGTTCATGCCCTCGCGCGCAACATCCGAGTAAACGAATAAGGTTAAGGTGACGGACGCTGGTGAGAACCTTCACTTAGGTTGGGTAGTCTGCCTTTCATTTAATTTCTTAACGGCGACATCTGTGCCATCCGGAAGTTTTTCCTGTTCATAGATTAAATCACAAGAATTAATCTGAAAACTTGGCTTACATTTGGACAAAACCATCAAATCCACCAGTGACCAGTGAAAGGTGAAACGCCCACCAGTGAAAACTGAAACGTCCATCGCCCACCAGTGGAAAGCTGAAACGCCAAGATAATCCCGACTAATGTCGTGGCATAAAACTGTAAATTAAAAGGCTGCATTTCATTTCTCGTCTGCTAATACTTTAATTTTTGTTAATCACTTTGTCCAGACAATCAATTAGCTGTGAAAGTAATTTTTAAATATGATTAGGTAAATGTAAAAAAATAAACACATAAACGGATGTCTTTATAATAGCTAGGAAGTTAACGATTGAAATCAGAGCCATTTATTTTGTGTGACTACTAAGAATATTCCAGTCATATTTAATCTTGTCCATAGAAAACTTATTAAACACTAAACCCCTATTAAATCTGCCCATTGTCAATAGGTATACGCCTTTCGGCGTAATTAGCCAAATCTTCTCTCTCTAGTTACTCCCTGAACATTGATTAGATCTTGGTGGCAACTCGCATTCAATCGATCCATCAAATAGATAAGAATTCTCGTTCGAAGTGGTTCATATTGACGAAATGAAATTCAGTAGTAATCTGAATGAAGCAATCGTCGCCTCCTTGCAATTGGGTGGGGGTGAATCGCAGCAAGAACTAAGTGCTGTTTAATGAGTATTAGATAAATAGTTTATCGAGTTATTGGTACACATAGGGGGGGGGAGTTAAGGGCCCCGACCGAAGTCTATGAAAATAGAGCTTAGTCGCATTCCTTTCCCCCAAAAAGATGCCAAGGCCCGTACTCAATTCAAAATAAAACCGGTACTCAGTTCAAGCCGTAGTGGGAGGAAAAGGCAGTGGTCGTAAACTACTGACTAAGGGAGAGCAACTAACCTATTTGTTGGCCCGGGCCGCATATATAAAAAGAGACATAGATATTTCTCCTGGAGAACTCTTGGGTGGGGTCTGTTGTGACAACGGTTTAGACCATTCCAACTGTTCATGCGGCTCGAGATCCAGTCGCTAATCCCCCCTGCAAATTCCTATCTGAGGATGACGAAAAACGGTAGCTGCGCCTGACACTGATAGATCACAACCTGACACTGATAGATCACAATTTGTTACCCCTGACCTATCTCCGAATATTTGTATCTGAAATGGAGGAAGAATGGTAGCTGCGCCTGACATGGATAGATCATGATTTGTTACCCCAACCTATCTCTGCATATTTCTATCGGAAAATGATGACAATCGATTCGTGACAATTTCTATATAAAACCTACGAAAAACGGCTGCGGAATCACCTAAATACTTTCAAAAATTAAAAAGTTTAGACTACTTCTTTTATAAATATTGCCACTGTCTGTGATTTAATAATAGAGCAGTGTATTAAATTGTAATTGACATCAAGAGTAATTTCATGGTTGAGGTGGTAATTACTTTTATTAAAAATACAAATTTGGATGGGACAAAAAAATTATGATCAGAATGTTTAAATGGAATTATGATATGTTTATGAAGAGACAATTCATCATATTTTATGACAGATCGAGTTTATTGTTTTTATGATTATGCATATTGTATTTATTTAATGTTTTCAATAGATAGTAACTCGTATAATAAGTGCGCTTTATCTTTACGTGGTAGTAACTCTTCTTCCATTTTTCGTGATGGTGGTGACTCACCATGGTTTAAACCATATATATCATATATATTATGAAATTGAAGTGAAATAATAAAATAAAATAAAAGAGAGAAAAACAAACAGAGTTTTCAAATTGAAGTGAAGTAATAAAATAAAATAAAAGAGAGAAAAACAAACAGAGTTTTCAAATTGAAGTGAAGTAATAAAATAAAATAAAAGAGAGAAAAACAAACAGAGTTTTCCTTAAGTTTTTGCAAGACTTCATACCTTCTAAGTATTCAAGTCAAACACACGAAAAGTTTTACTTCCTTTGGATTTATTCTCTGACTGTTATAATTTGTCAATCACAGAAAGACTTTAACTTCTTCGTAATCCTTAGCCTCTAACTTTAAATCACAAGTGACCATTGTTGACATCATTCTCTCCATGTCTTGTAATCCTTAGCCTCTAACTTTAAATCACAAGTGTCCTGTCCAAGCCTCTAACTTTAAATCACAAATGTCCTGTCCATGTATTGAGTATCTATGTCCTCGCATCTCTAAACTAAGCGTTGGCATTTTCAATCTGTGTTGTGTCGTGATTAAATATTATTCAAAGCACACACAACATGATTGTTGTGATAGACACCCAATCGATAACCCATATTCTTATCTTAACAATAAAAAAAAACTCTCTATTGAGGGCACAACTAATGTAAGTACTTAAAAGATCTATGAACCCAGGGCTATACTTTTATTTAAACTAATAACATAAATTTAAACAACAAAAATAAAACACATCGCCATATAATAAAATTCCATATAAAATACATCATCACCATATAAAAAAAATTCCATATAAAAGATCACCATATAAAAGAAAAGTTACAATGAAAACCTCATTCCACTGATATTAAATATAATCCAATACACAAAGTACAAAACCAACAACCTCTCTCAGTCATAATCCTTTACAAGCAACCTCTCCTAGTCATAAGCCTTTACATTATATAGTATGACGCAAAAAGGTGTGAAGGTATATATAAAATGGATAGGGTCATTAGTCTTCTTCGAGTCCCTGCTTGATCGACTTTCTATTATCTATTTTCTGCTACTTTATTGTCCATGTGTCTTCATCATTTTGCCACTTCATTCTTGGTTACTTGGAATCTTGTATACGGTTCTTGTTTGGGTTTCCCTTTGACATCAATGTTCTTTAATGCCTCTAATAGTCTCTACTTTGTGTTTTAATAGTCTAAACATTCTATTTTTTGAGTATTTTTTGACAATTTTTTTCATTTGATTTTGCTCGAAATTCGGTGATGAATGGTTGGATCTACAGATTTGAGTGGCTAAGTTTGTATAATCCAAGTGCCCCAAGGCTTTTCAGCATGCTGAATCCATTTATGCATTCAGAAATGCATTTTAAACAACAAAAAATAATGATTTGTCCAAATTTACATCGCCGGATTCCGACCAAAAAACCCAAAAGGTATAATGTTTAGCCAACGCCCTTTGTGTTGCATGACTCCTTTTGTTATATTTACTGAGTCTGCACCACTCTGTCCTTTTTGCACTCTGTCCTTTTTTGTTGTCTTTAAAATTCAAAACTAGTGACCCGACAAATCCTCACCACACCTGTTGATTCACCTTCGACTCAATTTCTCTTGCCTTTACTCAAATTTGTATTTGTTGGAATATATAATTCTTACTTATCTAATATGATTTCTAATGTATTGAGAGGTAGAGATTAGCTCTACCTCTCAATACATTAGCAAGCATATTAGATAAGTAGGAATTATATATTCCAACACTCTCCATCCGCTTCCTCTTGTACCTAAATATCTATGTGGTCATATCTTCATCTGATTCCTCTTGTACCTGCATCTGATTATTGACATCCACATAAAAAGAAATCTGTCTACCAGAATACATGGGTCATCAACCGTTGTAACCGCCAATTCTCTAGGAATCCTTTTTAGCTACATGGTTGATTCAACCATTATTTCTCATACCTCCCCCTTCATCACATCATCATCAACTTGGGTTTTTTCGGCTTACCCATAACCATGCTCTGGGTTTTCGGTACCCTCAACCATGCACCGGGTTTTCTCAGATTACCTGTAACCATGCTCTGGGTTTTCTCGGATTACCCTCAACCATGCACTAGGTTTTCTCGGATTACCTGTAACCATGCACTCTCAAGTGGTTTCGACCACAAACCATTCTTTACATAGTGGTTTTTAGATCACCACGAACTTTTCACATTAGGGGGTATACAATGGCTCAGGTACATAGTATTCTCTAGGACCACTACATCAAAATATCATAGACTTGCTTTCAATTACATGTGTGATTCAATTTCAAATAACTTAAATGAGATAACTATGCACACCTTCAAACAAACAAAAAATAAAATCACAACTCAATCTCACTTTTGTGTCTTTTGCATATTCATGTATTGTTCAGTCACTACTGAATTTGTATGAACCAGTCATGTTTAGGATAGACATCCTTGTCCATTTCCCTTGATCTCCATATGCAACATCCACCCTCTCTTGGTATTCAACATATGTTGTAAAGTCTTTTCCAACAAGGAAATAGTCACCTCGACCATAGCCCTCATTCCCTTCAAGAGAATCAAGCAAAGGCCTATAGTCGTATTTTCCAAACACCCCGCTCTTGATGTAGTCTTTTGCTTCTTCAAAACTTGGGTCTGGTTTGAACTTGCCTCCTGCTTTCTCTTTCCTAAGTCCAACAATTTCATGTGCTCTAGCACCAAACAGAAAGAAATTTTATTCTCCAACTTCCTCGCGTATTTCAACATTGGCACCATCCAATGTCCCAATTAAGACACATCCATTCATGGAAAACTTCATGTTGTTGGTTCCACTGGCTTCCATTCCATCAGTACTAAGATGTTGAGAAACTTCGCTTGCAGGAATGATCGTTTTTGCAACACTTACATTATAATATGGTATAAAAACAATCTTTGGCAAGTCTCTTATCTTTGTGTCATGATTGATTGTAACTCCAACATCTGTTATCAATTCCACTATCCTTTTGTCCTACACATATGTTGCAAACGCTTGACACGCCTGATGGTAAAGAAGCATTTCTTGTCGTCAAATCTGGTGTGCCTCAACTCTTGAGAGCCACTGGGTATAGACATTTCCTAGATCATCTGATTACACCCACACAATCTCTTAATTACTTGCACTGCTCGTTGTAATCGATAGGTCATCAGATCGATACATGTCTTGCAAAGGACTGGATGAATTTTCCACCTGGTTTGAACACTTGCCAGATCCAACAATCATTGCCTGTGCTGCCGAAGTCTGTTGTCTTTCGCGAGATCGCCTACTGTATAAAAAATCAGGAAGCATTAGTGCTCGTTCTCATCTTCTGCACATGAGTTCACCTCTGACACTGACACGATTAATGACTTAGCCAATGCTCATGTATCATGCAACAGTCTCTCAATTTCAATGATTGCATAAACTGTATGAGATCTCCTCACATGGATCTGATGGACAAACAAACCCTTACTGCAAGCACACAACAACAATCCACTCAATAATCAATCTATTATCTACTCTACTCTCCACATGTTCCTGGGCACTCCCTTGAGGGAGTTATGCTCAACCCTGAAGCTCTGATACCATGATAAAATGGGAGAATACAATATTGTATACACAATTTTATTGAATTAATGAATTCATGTACAAAGGTTTGTGACTCATTATATTGAGCTCATTGGTTGTTATTAGATCTAACTTATTCCAAATATAAATGGAGAGGTTGAAAGAATATCTCAACCACACACCAAACTAGGATCTCACAAATCCAACTTTCTAACAAAACCTCTTAAGAATAGGATCACACAACTCATGTAGAAATTAGTTCTACCTCTCAATACATTAGTAAGCATATTAGATAAGTAGGAATTATATATTCCAACATCCATAACTATAGTCTCTCTGGCACAGACTAATAAAACAAACAGTTCGGTGGCTAATATAATTTGTATGGACATTGTTTAGAGTTCTATGGAGAATTTTAATACATTATGATGTAAATATAATTAAATGTTTTGTATTGAAATTGTTTGATTTATTTTTTTCTTATTCCATATTATAGTGTGAATTTCAAAATGTTGTGATCACTTTTATTTGTATTAGTTTGAATGCAATTTAGGTGCTTTATTAAAACACACATTCTTTGTAATGTTCATAAACAATGTTGAAAAAAATTAATAATATAGTTGATTTTTAAATTAAGAATATTTTAACTTCTCAAATTTCAATTTGAAGAATGTTTTTCGAAATTGGATATTATTTTGAGAGGACATTAGATCTACAATTCGATTTTTTATGATAAATTATAAAGAGTTTTAAAAATGGATTTGAATATTGCAATTTTATTTTTCTCGAAAATTTCAATAAAAGAAAATAAAGATTTTTCACTTTTTTATTTGAAAAAGATCTCCGATACCACTTGCAGTAAGCCTTGGTTGATAAATATAAATCCCTTTGGCTTTACAATAACAAAAAAAATTTAGACAAAAATATAGAGAAAACACTTAAGGTAGGGTAACACCACCAACTATACATTCTATAAGTAATCACTCTACAAGTCATGATTGTCACAATATAGTCCTCAACATACCTCAGTATAATGATACTCATATATATACTTTCTCATATGTATTCCTAGTGACAATGTTCCATTAAGTTTCTAGGATGGGGGAGTGTATGAGTGGAAAGACACACATGGAGGACGTGTGGAAGCACCCCCAAATTTTAGAAAAATTCAAGGGGGATGAGGGGACTTTGGGGTCCCTAGCATAGGGGTCCCCATCTCTAAAATTATAAAAATAAAAATAATAATGATAAAATACCAACAATAACAATTCAGTCCATGCAAATCCATCATCGTGCAATCTAATGGAAATGTTATAATTCTAGAGATCCTAAAATCCTGAAAATTGTTAAGTTTGTTGAATTCTGAATGGGATATGAAGTTCTACTTTATCCATATGAAGTCTGATGAGGTTGGAACCACTCTCAAACATCTTGAAACAATTAATGGTAATGTTAAAATTTTAAGTAAAAGTTGGCATTCTCCTTGATCTCACCTTTTCTATCCTTTTAAAGGTTGGCATTCTCCTTTATCTTACCTTATATATCCTTTTACTTTAAGAATTTAATATTATTATTAGTTACCAAGGTCAAAAACTCCTCAAATCTCTATTCCCTATATTTGTTTAGTTTAAAAGGGTTGTTGGACAAAATATCGGGGTGGTGGGGAAAGTGTCTCCCTTTTGGTGGGGGAGGAGGGGCTAGACGCCCCTGTTTTGGGGAAACATTTCCTCATGTGTTTCCCTGAGTTTCCTCAAAAGGGGAGCATGGGGAAATGTTTCCATAGATTCCCCCCCACCCCTGGAGCATGGGAAACATGGGGGACATGTACCTCACCCTAAGGGACACGTCCTCGTGGAACACTTCCTAGCAGTTTATGCCAACTACCCATTATTGTTATATTTATTACCTGTAACTACTTAATGAGCCTATTTATTACTTACCAACTACAAAGTGGGCCTTAATACATTATTATGGCCACATTACATTAATTATTCCCTTTAATTACCTCCATGTGTACCTCTTATTACATTAATTATGCTACCTAGGTACTTATTATCCTCTCCAAGTACACTAGAAACTTGTTGAGTTATCATTAAATTCTTCAACATTTGAATATTTCCCTTCAAATATTCAATAAGTAACCCTGCACTCATAAATTGAATTTGTGTAGAATAGTCAAGAATATGAAAGGTGATGTATTTTTCATATCCTAATCCCTTTCTCTTCTCGTTGAATTTTAATTCTTCCCAAGGTTTGATATAATATTTTTTACAGGCTTCATTATGAAATTGTTTATCCTTATGTTGAATTACCAAATCAACCTTGGTTCAATGTTATTATTTTTCTTGAATATATAATTCAAACAATGGACTAATCTAAGGAAGTATGTGTTAAGGATGCTTCATCACCTCTTGATTATTTAGTATCCTAACCTCATCATTCAAAAAATTGGATTGAATTTGTAGTATGTCCACCTTTGCTCGCAAACAAGTAAGAACATTTTGTAATTTATCTTTATTCATTTGGATTTAGGTGTATTCAATGGTATCAATTAATGATTCCAAGGAGGTAAACATTTTAGTGATTTTTCTCATCATTGTCAGTTTGAGAAAACAACTATTTCTCATCGACTTGACACTTTCAATGTGTAAGGTATCAAATGATATTTTGCAAAGAAAAAATATAATGGATATAAAAATTATGAGCAAAAAGATAAAAATATAGAGCACAATGACACAATTGATTCCAGAAATGATTCCTTTATTACCTTGATAACCAAGTTCACTTTCATGTTTGAAGGGGCAACCTCCAGTAGAGCAGAGCTCAAGTAAAAAAATTATTCTCAAGAAAAAAATTTCCATGCTTTCTACTGATATTTATACTATTTCTATCTTCTAGAGAACATTCTAGAGGAATAACTTTAGAGATGCAAAACCTTCTAGTAAGTCTTCTTACATTAGACATGTTCACATTATTACATAGGACTTATTTACTAATGTTGGCCTTTATTGCATTGAAAAAAATATTATTCTATCTACTTGAGGGGTGAGGGAGGCTAGGACCCTAACATGCCCCACCCGCCCCCCCTTGAAAAAACAACCGTTTTCTTAAGGATTGAGATGGGGTGTAACACCATGTTTTCCCCCACTCTATAATTATAAGTTATGACTTAGAAATTGTCACATAAAGACAATGTATTTACATTTCTATTTAATGAGAAATTGCCAACAAGATGACTAAAGGGTGAAACTTTGAAGTACTGGCCATGATACCACAAGAGGAAAGTTGGTGAGGGGTTTGGGGAAATTACGTTACTTGTCAAAAATATTTTTTTCTTATTTATTTCCTCTTTTCCCCAAAAGTCATTTAATGAAGAAAGGTCTGGTATTTCAACAACTAACTTCCCACCTTAATGGAGGTATGGAGGATGGTTAGGACAACTAAATATTGTTAGCCTCATGTACAATAGAGTACCCACCTCATTTTGGGAGTTGACCCACAAATCAATTTAACATAAGAAAGGGGACAATCAGGAACCTTTGAGAGGAGAGGAGAAGAGAACACACAAGGATGTGGCTAGAGTAGAGAGTAGAGAACACATAGAGAAAGGAACCGAGGAGAAGATATTTTCTTATCTTTGAGTTTTGACTGTAATTAAAGAAGATAAAACCTAGGAACTCGACCTAAGAAAGAGGGTTGCAAATGAAATGTATGTTGGGAAAGGAAGTGACACTGAGAGGCGAGGGTGTTGAAGGAATACAGAGGCAATGAAAGGACTCTTTGTGCACTTGAATCCAACTAGAAAGACATATGAGAGATTCGTGGAGGCCCTAGGCTAGGTGGGTCATGAGGGGTTTTTGTTTGTGTGATTGACAATGAAGGAGAGTGACCTTCAACTTCCTAAATCTTCCTGAGAGAGATTTGAGCTTCCCTAGTGGTACCATGGCATGGAATGTGGTTGGCCTATTGTATAAATTTCAAGAACAAAAGAGCCTAAGGTTGGGTCAAAAATATTTCTCCTTTAGTCAGTTAGTTTGGATAACAACTTATAAACAAATAGGTCCCTTTTTGTACTCTCCATTATGCTTGAAAATGTATAAACATGTTATGCTTTTGTAAGTTATGAAAATGCATGGTTTATGAGAACATTTGAGAGAGATGAGGGTGAAATCATGAAGATGGGTTACACTTTTGCTTGTTTTATGAGAAAAAAAAAACTGTATTTTCACAAGTTCTTCAACTTTCGGCATACAAAAGTATTTTTTTTTATTTAGCATTTCACTTTATAGTAAAAACAAAACTTGTGAAGAATTTTGTTAGCTTTCCAATGACTATTTTTCAAATTTTTTTTATCACAATTTGATATGTCAATTTGACAATTGTTTAACAGTATGTTCCTTAAACATGAAAGGAATGATAATGAGTTACTTTTTCCTACAACAATGTATCTATTATTAAACTTATGTTTTTAAGAAACAAAATATACTACAACAATCTACAGAGACTCTATTTTATTATTACTATAATTTTGAATCTAACGGATGAATATTATAATTTCTAGAATTTTTTGAAGTTGACCAAACTGAAAAGGTTGCATATTTTAAACACATGTTTTTCTACACCTTGTATCTGTCTTAATTTTTACTTAAAACTAAAATCTAAATACACCCTTTTGAAAAGAACAGTTTAAGGATTATGAATATATGTTTTTCTAAATTTTTCACTATATATTTTTAGAGATACCGATATTTCATTTCACCAAATCATAATGTCTGCTGAAAATATTATGAAGTGTTTTTTTTTTTAAATTAAATAAAATTAGATAAAAATAAAGAAAATGAAAAAAAATTGTAGGAATTGAAAGTAGATTCAATTTTGGAAATGTTGGTGTCATTTTCAAAACCAAATTTTCAGTATTTGTAGGAGTATGCAACCTCCAAAGTTCAGGTAAGCTTGGGGAAATTCTCTGGTTTTTGTTTTCAGTCCTAATTTCATATTTTCGACCGAAATAATCTTTCAGCCGAAAAACTACTATTTCGGCCGAAAGACTAGAATCTAACGGAAACCATCAAAACTGAACGGTTTCCAAGGTTTTCGGCCGAAAAAACCTTCTTTCGGTCGAAAGGTTGTTGAGCGAATTCCGTCGGTCGGAAAAAATGAAAAGACACATCGTATCATTTCATTTTGCACCAAATTGTATAAATAGGATTTCAGCCGAACACATTTAACACAATTTATTGGATGGACAAACATATATGAACTCGGGGATAGGGATTTCTAAGCTTTTATATTACCGATTGCAGCTGTATTCTTTTCTTTCTTTATTTCTTCCCTCTATTCCATAGGCTTAATCGAATGATCGATATTGATACATGATGGTTTTCTAGAGCACCTAAACAAAGTTTCAAATCATCTTTTTGGTTTTTGTTGAATAAGGTAATAATTGATGTTTGTTCAAGTTGTTATTAGAATAACAATTTATATGTTGAAAGATAAATGTTCAACAATTTTTCAAGGTGAGTCTTTGTTGAACATATATTTTATAGATAACTATAAAATTCATGGGAAACAAAAGTTTGCTCAAGAGAAAATTTGATTGCACTCGAGATGATACTCACCAAATCGAACAAAGTAAAGAGCTTTATTGGAGAAAGAAACAAGAACGTGCAAATATTGAAAAAAGAAACGATGATAATGTCAATAGAGATTTTCAACAAGAAGAAGTTCAACCAGGTATGCATGCACATATGATGATCAAGCACACAACACACATTCAGACTGTATTCAGAAAGTACATAATTCAAAGTATAGAATTCAAATTTAAAATATTGTAAATAATATAATTGATTGTAATTACAATTTGATTTTTTTCAAAAAACATAAATAGATTTGTCTCATAATGTCGAAGAAGACGTTGAAACCGAAATTGAAGCAGAAAGCGTTGAAACTGAAATTGAAGCAAAAGACGAATCACCTATAGGTATGCACATAAATTTAGATAATACAAGATGAACACTCAAGTATATATAATTTAGTGAATTTGTGTTCGGGTTATTTTTTTTAATATAAACTTTAAATTGAAATATGTAGGATAATCTATCAACATTGATGATGAAATATTAGAAAATGTTGATATTGACAAATTTGGGAAGAAAAAATCTAAGCATTATATAAGATATCGAACTAAGAATATGTATAATATTTTTTTCAAAGATGAATCAATAACAATACAAGCTCAACTTTTACTTTGTCTAATGAAGTCAAGAAAGTTAAAAGAAGCTACATCATTATTGGGTATTCAAAAGTCGACAAATGATACAAAGGTGAAACATAATGTCTTTAACAATATAACTAGTGTATTAAAAGCTTTTGGAAAATCTCGAAAAGAAGATGTCCGTATTGCACACAGAGCGATACAAACAACAGTTGTTTCATTTAGCAATATAAAAGATCGTTTGACACGACATGCGGAAAAAACGATGGGAACGTCAAGAAAAGCATTGCATAAACATAGAAAATTTTGATTGCAAATAAATGTAAATGATGAATTGGCTTGTTGGACAGTGATTTCTAGACAACCCTACAAAGATAGACTTGCCAAAAATGTTAAAGAATTGGTCCGTAATTGTTGGTTGGAAGAATCTCATGTTTCACCAAATATAAGGGATGTGTTGCGACGAAGAATAGCATGAAAACAATATGAAGAACATCCAAAACATATATTTCCAATGACACAAATAGAGTTGTTCAATAAGTTCAAAGAAGAGCACAAATAAGTTAAAATTTCCATCAATACATTTGTGCAACAAAAACCATGGTTTGTTAGACCCATCACTGTTTGTGACACTTGTTGTTGTCGTTATTATGTGGAATTTGAATTGTATTATGAAACTTTTTTGGATTTTGGTAAAACTTTATGGCCAGGTTCACCTCCTCCTTCCACATTCTGTGTTTTTATATCTGAAATTCTATGTGAAAGAGAAGATGATTTATTTTACAAAAACAAATGTGTTGGTGGAAATAAATGCGATCGTTGTGGAAATCTAAGTTTGTTTCATTCAAAGTATCATATTGATATGAATGATCAATCATTTTCTAATATAAGAGTCAATTGGAAGAAATATGAATATATGAGCAACATGACTCCACATTCTTCAAATGTTATTTCCAAAAGGATTGATTCGAAGGTAGATAAAATCTGTGTGATACATTTTTTGAAGAAGTTCGAGGAAGAAATCTATAAATACACCAAGAATTCACATAGAGATCGATGACAAGATCTAAAATTCAAACAATCTCGTGAAGTGTTTCCACCAAAGACAATTTTGTCTGTAGTTGATTTTGCAGAGAATTACACATTCGCTGCACAAAAAGAAATACAGAGCGAATATTATCATTCTGATCAAGTCACGATATTTGTCCACGTTCTATATAGACATTCTCAACGAAGTCTTGATAATATAAAAAGCGCCAATGACAATCAACATGTTATTAAAGAATATCAATTTTATATAAGTGATGATCGAACACACAACACACATTATGCACAACATTGTTTTGATAAATTTTATGATTCATTTAAAGAACGAGAAATCAGATTCGATCGACATTGGATATGGTCAGATGGGTGTGCAGGTCAGTTCAAATCTTCACGATCATTCTATTAGTTATGTCGTCTTCATAAAAAATTAAACATTACACATTGTTGGAATTTTTTTGAGACTAGTCATGGAAAAGGAGAGCACGACTGTGCAAGTATTAAACGAGCACTTCGAAGGTATCAACTAAACCCTCATGCTGATCGATTTGAATCCGCTGAACAAGTTGTTGAATGGTGCAAAATGGATTTAAGCCATGAATATAATCCGTCAAGGGATGTGCGCAGGTGTGTCTATATATAAATGTTACATGTATGAACACATGATATATAAATTTGAACGTGTTCAAATTTATATTGAATATTCAATCATTTTCTTGAGAGATTTCAAGTTAACAAGTTCTTGTCTTGTGCAGGTTTTTTTGGTATGTTGGAATCGAAGATGTAAATAGGTCAATCCCATATGATTCCAGTACAATAACTAGGACAAGGAAAATACATTTAGTTCAAACATAACGTTTTCAAAATGGGTTTGCATTTGATAGAAGAAATGACTCTTATTTTTGTTTAGTTTGCACAAAGGACACAAAATCCATAGATATTTGCGAGAACGAAAATGCAGGATATGTTAAATCTTGGAGACATACTGAACTTAATGTAAAAGGGAAAATGCCACTTGCAAGCTCAGAGGAGATGAAATCAAATGAAACTATAGTGTCATTTGATGGCGATAGAGTTTCTGATCTTGTTAGAGAAGGTAATTTTTATGTTTAAATTTTTTCAAATAACTTGTAGATGTACTTGTGTGATAATCTAACATGAATTATTTGTTGTCCAATATATCCAATTATTTTCAGGAGATGTTTTTTCCATGGTTGCACCTGTAGACAACACTGAAAACATGAAATATTATTTGATGCGATGCATAGAACAAAAGATGAGGCTATTAGAAGATTTTGAGGATAATTGTTTTATATATGAAAGAGGATCAATTGTATTGAAAGGATATTTTTTTCAAAAAACCCATCAAACCGATACTCATGTTCACTTTCAAGACTACCAGTCAAATGTCACAAGTTGTCAATATAGTCATTTGGTATGTGCAGCGTGCATAAAGTTAATAGAAGTTCAATAATAATAAAAAAAAAGTTGGAAAATGGAAAATGTCTAAAGTCGATCATGAACGAATAATTGAAGATGGAATACCATTACGGTGTTTTTAAACAAGTGGCACATGTACATTCCAGAATTTTTTATTTTTCATTGAAAGTACATTCCAGATTTTGAAGACTTGTTTTGACTATCTTAAAACATATTTCCAAATAGGATATTTATAAAAAGGCTATGTATAAAAAATTCTAGATCATTATTAAAAAACATAGATAAAATACGGTTCAACCATATTTTATCTGTTTTTTTCAACCATTACACCAATCAAAATTATTTTATGAGAATTACACCAATCAAAATTGAGTTGTATACCTCTTGTATGAACATTTTATTTTAAACTAAAAAATTGTTAAACCCCATTTCCATTGACACTTACTTTTTTCAATAGTATTTTTTCCATTTTATTTTAATAATATTGCATTAGGTTCAAGGGTATATGAACCTTTAGGTGAATATCTCTTATAACTTTAGCATTTTTTTAATGACTACATGATAAAATTAAAGAAGAGTTGATCATTTCTTCCATTTTAAGGTTTTATTTTATTGTCAAATCATTTTGAGCATTTTATTTTATCGTTAACACACAAACCAAAAAAGAGTTGAACATCCCTTCTATCTCAAGATTTTATTGTATAAACATTACCTATAATTAATTTGGATATCTCTTCTATCTTGAGAATTTTATTTTTATTACTATTGTACCAATCAAAGAAGAGTTGAACATCTCTTTTATCTTTGATTTGAGAGAATTGACTTCTTTAAGTGATAATTTTTTTTTTTTCATTTTTAAAATTAATATGAACTAACAACTAGAAACAATTTAAACATCTCTTCCACTCGTTGTAATAACACTTTACTAATAATATCATACATATACTAATATCTCCATTCTAATTATTAAGTTGATAAATACATTTAAAATTTGAAATTATTTAGAATCTTCATTTTAATAATTAAATTGATTTTCATGTAAACTTATTTAGAAGTGTTAAAATCATTAGAATTAAATTGTAATTAATAGATATATTCTCTAACAAAGTTAAGGAAATTAATACAACCTTGTTTAAAGTCAAGTGAATTAAATTGTAATTAATAGATATCTTCTCTAACAAAGTTAAGGAAATGAATACAACCTTGCCTAAAGTCAAGTGAAGACCTTCAAAACAATGTGGGTTTATGTGAATAATACTAAACCATAGCCCGCAAATCATTTTCATAATGTAATTCTCTTTCATACATGTTATCTGAGTTGTACAAAGGGTATGTGTTGTTCCTTGGCATGTCTAAAACATAATGCTTGAATGCATACCTCCTCCCTTGAATTCCACATTGATTACCTTCTTCCAAAATCAAACACGAGTTTTCTGAAAGTAAATTGATAGATCATGAAAATTTATTCCTTTTAGTGCAGTTCATACCAGCATAGGCTTTGCATGGTTTAAAGTGTTTTCTATTACCATAATATATTCTCAAATAAGTTTTGCATAGTTTAACATGTTGTCAACTATCATATATTCTTAAATAGATATGAGTTTGCATCTATGATCTCATATGCCTATCTTTCCTTTACTGTTTTTTATTAGTTAAATGCATCTATGTAAACCAATTTATTTAGCAGATCTCATGTGCATTTCTTTCCTAAATAGTTTTTCCTTTAATTTTTTTTTTATTGCTTAAGTGCATCTATGTAATCAACATAATCATTAGTAACTAGAAAAAAAAATAGAATCTACTAAAATCTACTAATCTGCTAAAAAAGATAGATTTGTTTTTTTCATTAGTAACTAGAATCTGCTAAAATTATTTGATGATATGTCAATAAAATCATATTTTTGGCAGTCCATAGTGAACATAAAATGAAACATTTAAATTAAGAAAATTATATAAGAGTTTGATATTTAATTTAATGCATTGTAAAAAAGAGAATATATACACAACATTAGTTCATTACTAGTTAACTTTGCCACTTTTTGACAATAGAATCGTTTTTTTGACAGTACACAGTGAACATAAAATTAAACATTTAAATTAATACATAGCAGAAAAGTATTTAAGAGTTTGATGCTTAATTTAATGCATTGTAAAAAGAAGAATATACATTTAAACATTAGTTCATTACTAATTAACTTTGTCACTTTTTGACAATAGAATCATATTTTTGACAGTATACAGTGAACATAAAATAAAACATTTAAATTAATACATAGCAGAAAAATATTTAAGAGTTTGATGCTTAATTTAATGCATTATAAAAATGAGAATATACAAAACATTAGTTCATTACTAGTTAACTGTCACTTTTTGACAATAGAATCATATTTTTGGCAGTACACAGTGAACATAAAGTGAAACATTTAAATTAATACATAGCAAAAAAGTATTTAAGAGTTTGATGCTTAATTTAATGCATTGTAAAAAGGAGAATATACAAAACATTAGTTCATTACTAGTTAACTTTGCC
>JZKD02S1830322.1:679179-693686 GCA_000966675.3 Picea glauca
ATTCTCTCCAAGGAACCTCCCACGCTCACTGCCCATAGACCCCCATTCCCCACATGCCTATTCCACCCCAGGAGTATACACCTTCTCTGTCACCTGGACAGTCCTTCGGCTGCTAATCTCCCTTGCCTTGGGTTACAGGAACATGCCAGACCGGAAGTCTCCGGGCTCTAGGGCAGCTACAGGGTTCCTTCCAGGAGTTCTCTCCTTCCTCTGCACAATCACTCACTTGGAGGGAGTCGCTCACGGGTCCAACAACCTGTTCTTCCAATCTTCAACCACCTCTCTTACCTGGAGAGAGTGTTGTACAAACTGGCCAACAAGCCACACAGGATCAAACAATGCACGTCCACGTAGGGGTCGGTTCAGACTCCCCAGTTTAGAGCAGATAAGGGGTGTACCAACTTTCCGAAACAAACACAAACTCTTTCCCCAAATCCACACAAGCTTCTCATTCAGGGAATATACACACCAGTTTTCTCAGAGCCAGACACAGGCTTTCGAATCACAGGGACGCACCAAGGTTCTCTACAAGAGTCAGGTTTGTAGTACTATCCCCCTCGGGCTCCGTATTGTTCAGACAATCGGGTAGAATGGGGAAGGAAACTTCTCACGGCTCATCCTGACCATTTTATTCTCATGCGTCAGGGTTGACACTTTTCACCCATGAAACTGCATGCGTTCCACCAACACGCATCTCCCTTGCATGTTCTCTCCTTGCCAAAAACTTAGGATAACATAAAATGCACATGTCTTTTGGGGATAATATTAAAATATTATTCCTGGGCTTAAGCCCCCTAGGCTTAGCCCCTAGGCTCAACACTTAGCCCCTTTTTCCCACCTTCTAGCCCCTAATTCCTTGCCCACTCTATGGATTCTTATTCCCCCTTCACTCATTCATCGTGGTCGGTCTGCACATGACGGTGTTTATATTTTATTAATTATTCTGCGTGATTACATATACAACAACAGGCTCCTGGCTTTCAACACTCAGGCTCCCTGGCCTAACAAACACATAAGCCTCCAACTTATAAAAAACTTGGCTCACTAGCCTATAAAACATAATTACAATTCCTTTCAAAACATGGTTTACAACGGGGCTCGGCCTCGAGGACACTACAAGAAGTGTGGTGACAATTTGTTCAAGCTTGATATACCACCCTTCCTAAGTCTTCATCGAGTCTAAATTATGGAATTATTGCAACTTGATAGTCCCTCTTAATTAAGGAATCATTTTCACATTTAATACCACTCCTTAGTATTGATCTCAAGTTTAGCATTCCAAATAAGAAGGATTAGATAATTGATAATACTACCAAACACACTAAGAACAAGGCTATTACACTCTTCAAAATTATGAAAGTAGTACAACTCCTTGAGTGAACCAATTTCTTCATATTCGATCGATCTAATCCATGAAAACATGAGGACCAATTAAAAAAAAAACTTACTCGAAATCGGGGACATTTCTATGTAGATGGGGCTATATGGCTAATTCTTCAATGAAGACGGAATGGTTTTTATTGTAGTAAAAAAATTATAATATTAAGACATGTTGTGTATTTTTTTTCGTATTATTTTGATATATTGATGTCCAATGATATCATTATATATAGACAAAAGTTGATCTATTAATATAATTTTTTAGTGGTCTATAAAGGGGTAGACTTATGTTCTTATTGAATACTTCCGGATCAGATGTGTGGTGAGTGGTAGCACCCACAACCAATTACCTACTCTCAAATTTTTGGTGAGTAGTAGCACCCTAGTATCAAAGTTGTACATCATATTCATATTTTAGCTAGGTCACCTCACTATAGAGGTTTTCATGGGTTTTATTGAGCATAGAGATGCAATATAGCATTGGAATAGCTAGAACATGCTTAGTATATTCTTTCTAGAGGTGTAGAAGGCTGCATGGAAACTATAAGAATTTCATAATTTATCTTTTTTTGCCAGACAAGATCATTTCCTCTTGAGTGATGCTTGGAACAAGAAGTTGCAGGAATGCTTGCAAATAATACTTTGGAAATCTTAGAAGTTGCCTTTCAAAATGGTCAAATGTTGTCAAGAAGGAAATCCTAAACCTGTCATAGATAGAACTTCAAACCACAATAGGAGGAAACATTTTCCATGATATGCTATATCCATCCATGCAATATTGATAACAATTGATTGAAGCCTTGTTTTTAATGAAAGTTCATGCTAAATCACCATCACACTATAGCTAGAAAATACCTTAACAAGGAGGGTTTTAATTCCAAGACACACTTATTGTAACACACCCACTACGACATAATAGATTTTTTCGCCTTTTTCTCTCTCATTTTTCTCAAGGGACAGAATCCCCGAGTTCCTACGAGCATGGATGATTTTAGGGGCTAAATTTCGCTCATGGGATAATTTTCCATGGTTTTTCCAAAAAGGAGATTCACTATTTTAAAAATGATTCGCTCAAATTGTATAGGATAAATTTATTTTACCTTACAAATCGCCAAAATTTTATAAAAACTATATAAAATCCTTAGAAATTTGAATATTTTTACAAAAATATCGCCAAACATTTAAAGTTGGCATATGTAGGATTAGTAATATTCTCCAAGGTTTCCACATTTTAAAATAAATTTCCATCCTTAAAATAATCCCTGCCTACGAGGTCCTAGCGCAGGCTAGTCCTTCCTGTCGGGACCTTCCCTAAGCCAATCCACCAGTTCTTTCATTGAAAACCCGTCTTGTACAACTCAGGTACCAAGTGCGGTCTTCACCTCCGTGTTATCATTGGTTATGACCTCGGCCAAGCCAAGAGGCACCTTTCTCACTTCGTGACTCAAGGATGCATGAGGGTCGAGTCTTTCGATTCTTCAAACCCCGAAACCCAAAATATTACCTTTGGGTGAGATCGACGACTGTGAGTCTCTCCCCTGATCTGAAGGTCCTAGCTGTATCCGGACTTCGGTAACCGGGAGTTCAAAATGCAAGAGGGTTGAGTTCTTCAACTCTTCAAACCCCAAACCCCGAACCCTATATACACAAAGCCGATTCAGAGTTTCGCACTCCGGGACTTCACGACTTGCAAAGACGAGCGTTATCGCTCTATGGTTTCCCAGGTGCCAAAACACTGAAAATATGAAACCTATTCATACTAAGTTGCTTCGGGGTTTCGCACACCGGGGCTTCGCGACTTGCGAAGATGAGGGATCTTACCCTTTGGTATTCCAGGTGTCGAAACGCCAAAGTGCTGAAAACTATTCCCGCTAAGATACTTTGGGGTTTCACACAGTGGGGCTTCGCGACTTGCAAAGACGAGGGGTCCTGTCCTTTGGTCTTTCAGGTGATGAAATGTCGAAACGCTGAAGACTATTCTCGCTAAGCTGCTTCGAGGTTTCACACACCGGGGCTTCACAACTTGCGAAGATGAGGGGTTCTACCCTTTGGTCTTCCAGGTGCCGAAACGTTGAAATGTCGAAGACTATTCTCACCAAGCTGCTTCGAGGTTTTGCACACCGAGGCTTCGCGACATGTGAAGATGAGGGGTCCTGCCCTTTGGTCTTCCGGGTGTCGAAACACCGAAATGTCGAAAACTATTCCCACTAAGCTGCTTTGGGGTGCTACACACCGGGGCTTCGCGAATTGAGAAGACGAGGGGTCCTGCCCTTTGGTCCTTCGGGTGCCGAAATGCCGAAATGGGGAAAAATATTCCTACTAAGCTACTTCAGGGTTTCGCACACCGGGGATTCGTGACTTGCGAAGATGAGGGGTCCTGCCCTTTGGTTTGACGAAACGCTGAAATGCCGAAAACTATCCTCGCTAAGCTGCTTCGGGGTTTGCACACCGGGGATTCGCGACTTGCGAAGACGAAGAGTCTGCCCTTTGGTCTTCTGGGTGATGAAACGCTGAAATGCCGAAAACTATTCACACTAAACCAATGGTCCAGATCACCACTGAATCAATGACCACGGTCACGTCGCAATTTCACGAATTGTGAGTTCGTGCAATCCTACCCGTTGACCACTCCAAGTCGCGGGTCAGTGAAATGCTACCTGACTGCCACACGTCCTGTGCCGATGGGTGGTTCAGAATTACTTCGGGACTTTCAGGACGTTTCCAAGTCCACCCTCCAGCCTATGTAAAGGTTAAGGTCAACAGGCAATAGAGCTCTGACAGATCCTCCCAAGGGTTCTTGGGTAGATTATCCCTAGGTTTGGTGATCTGACTAAAACCTTCCTAAATCGCTAAGCTATATACTATGTGGTAGGGAGTAAGGTAAACTTGTGGGTTTACTATCATAGTAGCCCTTTCAAGGGACCTACTCCGACTTGGGAGTGTGAGGAAACTTCCAGGGAGAAGTGCCTTCGGGAAATTAAACCAATGCATAGCACAAGCCAGGTAGATGGGGCCATTCTCCAGGGCACAGACTCGTATCTTGAACCTATTCATTCTATTCCTAGACCGATTATGGTCATATAAGTATAAGTATGCATCCATTGTTTCCAAATCAAAACACAGGCAAACACTTCCATACAGAAAACATTCATGAGCGTATAAACATGAGCATGCATTCAATTCGAAATATAAGACATAACACTTATCAAGAAACACCATTTGTGTTACGACTACTAAGAGGGGTTCTCATTTCCACCCAACCATAGGCTCAGTGAATCCAGATGGATTTACCACTAGCCACCCCCGAGCTAGACCACGATGCTTGGAGATTCAGTCTCCTATTTCCAGCTCAACGAAAGTCCAGAATGAAGGTTTTTCTTTCTCCTCCACTATTCGGGACTCCCTGTCTCTCTAGAGTTCCTTCCATCTTGTTTCTCTGCGATCCCCCGTCGCATGCGCTCTCCCCCCCCCACACTTCCTTTCTTGCCTTGTTCTGCAAGGTTGCGTGTGGAGAGAATTTCCCCATCCGTGGTCAGGTCTGAGGGATTCTACGGATGGGAGGTTCACCCCCATCCCCTCATTAACTCATGAGGAGCCTCCCAACCTACCATCCTGGTGAGTAATTCATTCCAGGGTCAGAGAACTGCTTTGGTATTTGAGATAGTAAAGACTAATACGATATTGGTTTGATGGAAGTTAACGCCACCATTCTAGGTGCCTTCCACCACCTTTCATTAGCTATCGTGGTCTCTTTCAGCACATCCCCCTCCCAACAATCATGCAACACATATTCATAACATTATTTACATTCATCGACCCTTTATACAAAGGTCCGTCAAATCAAACGTTCACATCTTTGAGTTTGCCATAGTTCTTGGCCAATATAGCTATTTTATAGATTGGGGGAAACAAGGTGTTACAATTCCCTCCCCCTTAAAGGAACATCGTCCTCGATGTTCTATCTATCAATAGGATGTGTATGTACAAAAGTAAACAAAATCGGATATGCCTGTTTCATGGCATCTTTCATTTCCCACATAGCCTCATCTGGGCCAAAATGTTTCCACTGCACCTTGACGTGTGCAATGGTTCGGTTATTGAGTGGGGTTTCCTTTCTATCTAGTATGCATTGAGGTTCTGGTAGGAATTCTCCATCTGGTTCCACCTGGATCATAGACCAGTCGATTACATGATTAGAATTGTGTACATATTTCTTCAATAATGAAACATGGAAAACATTATATGCTTTTACTGTGGGAGGAAGTGCTAGCCTATAGGCTACAGGTCCTACTCTATCTAGAACTTCAAAGGGTCCACAATACTGAGGTGCCAACTTGGCACAAGCTCCCATTTTCAGGGAACTCTTCCTGGGCCTAACTCGGAGATATACATGGTCTCCCACCTTGAACTCTCTCGAAGTTCTCTTTCGATCAACGTAACTTTTCTATCGGTTCTGAGCGACCTTGAGATTTTGTTTTATCTGAATCACTTGTTGTTCCATTTCTTTCAACATGTCGGGTCCAATAGTAATTTTTTTTACGGGATTACTCCAACTGACTAGAGTGTTACACGGCCTACCATAGAGGACTTCAAAAGGACTCGTCTTTAGGGATTCTTGGTAGTCGTTGTTGTAGGCGAATTCCACCAGTGGCAGGTAATCTTCCCACTTTTTGGGTTGATGCATTACATGCATCCTTAGCATGACTTCTAATATTTGGTTCACTCTTTCTGTCTGTCCATCGGTTTGAGGATGATAGGCTATGCTAAATAGTAACTTGGTCTCCATACCAACCATCAAGGATTTTCAAAAGCTGGAAGTAAATTTCGTGTCTCTGTCAGACACTATCTCTTTAGGCATACCATGTAGTCGGAATATCTCCTTCATGAATACATTGGTGATGTCTATTGCCTTGCAAGTCAACTTGATGGGAATAAAATGAGTGGACTTGCTCAATTTATCCACCACTACCATGATGGTGTCATTCTGTTTGGTCAAGGTTGGTAATCCGGTGATAAAATCCATGGAGATGGTTTCCCATTTCCATTCCGGGATTGGTAGAGGTTGTAATAATCCTGCTAGGTGTCAGTGTTCTACTTTAACCTGTTGGCATTCTATGCATTTGGCTAAGTACTCAGCTATGTCTTTCTGCAATCCAGGCCAAAAAAATTGTTTACTGGTGTCCGTGATCATCTTATGGTATCCTGGGTAACCAGTATAGGGTCTTTTATGTAGTTCATCCATTATGAACCTCTTCAAGTCGTCACAATCTGGAATATACAATATGTTTCTGTAAGTGAGAAGAGCTCCTTCTATCATCTGGTAGCCTTCATATTTTATCTCTGTGGGTTCTTGCTCCAGGTACGAGGTCATGGTCTGGAAGAATGTGTATGTTTCTTGTGCATTCTTAACTCTTTCCTTGACATCCGTCTCGTAGGTGCTTACCGCTGCTAGGTGAATTGTTTTCATACTTCTGCTAAGGGCATCGACCACCTTGTTTTCCTTTCCTTTAATGTGTTTGATTTCAAAATCAAACTCGCTAAGGATGGCCATCCACCTAGCTTGTCTAGCATTGAGCTTTGGTTGGTCAAACAAATATCGCAATCCATAGTGATCTGTCATAAGTACAAATTTCCTTCCTGAGATGTAATGCCTCCACATTTTTAAGGCGTGCACTATGGCGGCCAGCTCTAGATCATGGGTCACATAGTTGAGTTCGTGCTCATTCAATTTTCGAGATTCATAGCAGACCACACTTCCTCCTTGCATAAGGACTCCTCCGAGCCCTTCCTTCTAGGCATCTGTGCACACGAGGAAGTCAGCTTTGGGATCGACGATCTTCAACATGGGTGCGTGGGTCAGTAGATGTTTCAGGGTTTGAAATCTTTCTTCACATTTTTGTGTCCACATGAATTTAGTCCCCTTCTTCTGGAGGGAAGTGATGACACCCAATCTTGGAGAATCCTTTTATAAATCTCCTATAGTATCCTTCTAAGCCCATAAAGGATATGATATCCGAACCATCCTTTGGGGTAGGCCATTCCATGATAGACCTAATCTTGTCAGGGTCTACTGCTACTCCTTCTTCGGATAGGACATGGCCCAAGTAATGTATTTGCTTCTGGAAGAAGTCACACTTGCTGAATTTGGCATAGAGATGATGTTCTCTTAGCACTTGAAGTACAATCCTAAGGTGTTCCTCATGTTCCTCTCTATTCTTGGAGTAAATTAATATATTGTCAATAAAAACTAGTATAAATTTGTCTAGGAATTTGTTGAGCACATTGTTCATCAATCACATAAAAGTGGTAGGGGCATTGGTTAATCTGAATGGTACTACCACAAACTCATAGTGACCATATCTCGTCCTGAAGGCAGTTTTGTGGATGTCTTCACCCTTGATTCAGACTTGATGGTATCCAGATCTCAAGTCAATCTTTGAGAAGATGGAAGCACCTCCCAATTGATCGAACATGTCATCGATCCTGGGTAAGGGGTACTTGTTCTTTATGGTTACCTTATTGAGTTGTCTATAATCTACACACAGTTGAAGGGTACCGTCTTTCTTTTTCACAAATAGGACCGGTGCTCCCCATGGAGACACGTTGGGCTAGATATAGCCTTTGTCCATAATTTCTCTCAATTGTAATTTAAGCTCAACTAGCTCAGGTGTGCTCATCCTGTAGGGTGTCTTAGACACTGGCACCACTCCTGGTGCAAGTTCTATTGAGAATTCAATGTCCCTTCTCAGAGGTAGGCCCGGTACCTCTTCCAAAAATACATCTCTATATTCTCTTAGTGTGGGGTGGTCTTCGAGGTTTGGTTTGTTATCTTCAATTGATTTCAACACCTGTATCACATATAGTGGACATCCCTTTCCGCAATACTTTCTCATTTGAAGAGTTGATATCTGTCTCACCGAGACAGGTTTCTGGATCCCTTGAAGGGTTATCCTTCTTCCTTTTTCACTTACACATTCTAAGGTTTTATGGTAATAGTCTAGTTTGGCTTTATGCATGGCTATCCAGTCCATACCAATCAACATGTCATACGATCCTAGAGGTAATATGTTAAGGGTTGCTTGGGTGGGGAATTCACCCATAATGAATTGGCAAGCTAGTATGACCTCCGCTACCTTTCTTTTGGTGCCAGTGGCTAACTATACCAACCATTGCTTGGTGTGTTTATGTGGCTATAGATTACACTTATCAATAGCATTAGGGGCTATATAACTCAAATTTGAACCAGGTTCAATCAGAATAGACACTAGATGGTTGGTGATCATACCTTCTATTTCCACCACTGAAGCTTGGCGGTTAGCTTGGTTGTTATCCAAGGCTGCATAAATTTGCGGCACACTCCTGGCCACGTCATTGACGGTGGTAGCTTCTTGAACGCTGTAAGTTCTCCAGTTATTCTATTGTTGGTGCAGGCAGTCCCTCAGTAGATGTTCTTCTCCACAACTCCAACATTTCAAAGGTTCTCTCTTTGGGTTATCAGTCTTTCCTGGGGCATAGCTAGAAGGTTTATTTTTTCCCAAGGAGGGGAAGTTCTACTGGTGTACACTTCGGGCTGGGAAGCTCATCCTTGAGTTATTTTTATAGTTTTTAAATCTTAGGGATTTAAACCCCTTTTTCTGGAATCTTGAACTATTATTCTACTTCCAGCCTTCGTGAGGTTTTGTCTGATGCCCGAGCTGTTCATGACAATATATCACCTTTCGGATAATGTCTTCTAGAGTCTTTGGCTCGTCAAACTCGATCCTGTTTTGATAGTCCTTAGGGATTCCATTGATGAATCATTGCACCTTTGCCTTTTCTTCTTTTATATAGGGCACGTACCTTAGCAACTTGAGGAATCTGCTGACATATTCCTCTATGGTGAGTCGCCCCATCTTGAGTTCATAGAATTCTTTGGTCTTTTCGTCGAAATACTTTTCCGACAGATACTTCTTCCTAAAGTATTTCTCAAACCGTTCCCAATATAGGCCCTCTTTGTGAATCCCTTTTACATTCTTAAGGTCTTCCCACCAAATGGAAGCCTTTCCATTCAAGTTGAAGGTGGCCACTCGGGCCTTCATGTTTTTCTAAGAAGTCATGGACTTTGAAACACTTCTTTAGTCCAAGCAGCTAGGCCTTCGCTTCCTCTCCCTTCTTTATTTCAGCATTGAAGGAGGGTGGTTTGGCCTTCTTGAATTCTTCAAGATTATGACTCTTTGAAGGCTTTCACTTCTTTTGTTTTCTTCAGGAATAAGAACTAGTTCTGCTGCTAGAAGATCCCTTCGAGTCGCCAGCTTCCTTTCCAGAGGAATCGTCCGATGCTTGTCCTCTATCTCTGGGGTGGACCTTTATCGAGGTGCTCTTCTCAGTGTGGCCACTTAAATGACCACATTTATATATCTCAGGTGGAATTCAACTTTTATTTGTTTGTTATCGGTCTGCGTGACTGGTGTCAGGTTCATGCTGCAATTGTCTTTGTAGGTTAGATAAACTCTACAGTAAGACTGCATTAATTTCCATTTGCTTCTCTTTCTCTTTTATCATCCTCTCATTGTCGGCCTTGCATCTCTATAGTTCGACCATGAGGCTCCTCACAATCTTAGCTAGATCTAGAGGGGTCCCTACCGTCCTCCTTTCGTCAGACTCTTCATCTCTATTGTGGGAGCCTTCCGCCACCTTGTGGTGAGTCACCATTCTATGCATCTGTAGTTTCCCGCAGTTGATCGTCTACTTGTGTGCAAAATAAAAACGCTTGTTGTTAGTGAATATTTATATTCATTCGTAACCAACGCATAATTCATATTTTTTACATGAATACACACAATAGGAGTTTTCATTCTTAACTTCGACTTTTGATTAAGGGGGATAAGATAGAGGGTTACTCCTTTTAAGAGTACTTCGAATGGAGTCTCTGTGCAACCTGTTCATGAGCCCAAGTAGGCCAAGTGTTGTAACCATGCTCTGATACCAATTTGTAACACACCCACTACAACATAATATATTTTTTCTCCTTTTTCTCTCTCCTTTTTCTCGAGGGATAGAATCCCCAAGTTCCTACGAGGTCCTAGCACAGGCTAGTCCTTCTTGTCGGGACCTTCCCTAAGCCAATCCACTGGTTCTTTCATTGAAAACCCATCTTGTACAACTTAGGTACCAAGTGCGGGCTTCACCTCCATGTTATCATTGGTTATGACCCCGGCCAAGCCAAGAGGTGCCTTTCGCACTTCGTGACTCAGCGATGCACAAGGGTCGAGTCTTTCAACTCTTCAAACTCTGAAACCCAAAATCCTACCTTTGGGTGAGATCGACGAATGCGAGTCTCTCCCCTGATCCGATGGTCCTAGCCATATCGGGTATTCGGTAACTGGGAGGTCAAAATGAAAGAGGGTCGATTTCTTCAACTCTTCAAACCCCGAATACCGAACCCCAAACTCTATTCACACTAAGACAATTTGTAGTTTCTCACTCCGGGACTTTGCGACTTGAGAAGACGAGGGTTATCGCTCTATGGTTTCCCGGGTGCCAAAATGCCGAAAAGCCGAAACCTATTCATACTAAGTTGCTTCGGGGTTTCGCAAACCAGGGCTTCGCAACTTGCGAAGACGAGGGATCCTGCCCTTTGGTATTCCTAGTATCGAAACGTCGAAGTGCCGAAAACTATTCCCGCTAAGCTGCTTTGGGGTTTCGCACACCGGGGCTTCACGACTTGCGAAGACGAGGGGCCCTGCCCTTTGGTCTTCCGGGTGCCAAAACACCAAAATGCCGAAGAATATTCTTGCCAAGATTCTTCGGGGTTTCACACACTAGGGCTTCGCGACTTACGAAGACAAGGGGTCCTGCCCTTTGGTCTTCCGGGTGACAAAACGTTGAAATGGCGAAAACTATTTCCGCTAAGCTGCTTCAGGGTTTTTCACACCGGGGCTTCTCAACTTGCGAAGATGAGGGGTACTTCCCTTTAGTCTTCTAGGTGTCAAATTGCCAAAATTCCGAAAACTATTCCCGCTAAGCTGCTTCGGGGTTTCGTACACTGGGGCTTTGCGACTTGCGAAGACGAGGGGCCCTACCCTTTGGTCTTCTGGGTGCTGAAACGTCGAAATGCCGAAAACTATTCCCACTAAGATACTTCAAGGTTTCGCATACCGAGGCTTCATGACTTGCAAAGATGAGGGGTCCTGCCCTTTGGTCTTCCAGGTGCCGAAACGCCGAAATGCTAAAAACTATTCATGCTAAACCGATGGTCTAGATCACCCCTGGATCAAATACCATGATCATGTCTCAATTTCACGAATTGTGAGTTTGTGCAATCCTACCCATTGACCACTCCAAGTCGCGGGTCAATGAAATGCTACCCGACTACCACACGTCCTATGTCGATGGGTGGTTTCAAATTACTTCGGGACTTTTAGGATGTTGCCAAGTCCACCCTCCAGCCTATGTAAAGGTTAAGGTCGACATGCAATAGAGCTCCGACAGATCCTCTCAAGGGTTCCTGGGTAGATTATCCCTAGGTTTGGTGATCTTACTAAAGCCTTCCTAAATCGCTGAGCTATATACTTTGCGGTAGGGGGTAAGGTAAACTCATGCGTTTACTATCATAGTAGCCCTTTCAAGGGACTTACTCCGACTCGGGAGTGAGAGGAAACTTCCCAGGAGAAGTTCCTTCAGGAAATTAAGCCAATGCATAGTGTGAGCCAGGTAGATGGGGTCGTTCTCCAAGGCACAGACTCGTATCCTGAACCTATTCATTCTATGACTAGATCGATTATGGTCATATAAGTATAAGTATGCATCCATTGTTTCCAAATCAAAACATAGGCAAACACTTCCATACAGAAAACATTCATGAGCGTATAAACATGAGCATGCATTCAGTTTGAAATATAAGACACAACACTTATCAGGAAACACCAGTTGTGTTGTGACTACTAAGAGGGGTGCTTGTTTCCACCCAACCGTAGGCTCAGTGAATCCAGATGGATTTACCACTAGCCACCCCTGAACTAGACCACGATGCTTGGATATTCAGTCTCCTATTTCCAGCTCAACGGGAGTCCAGAACGAAGGTTTTTCTTTCTCCTCCACTGTTTGGGACTCCCTGTCTCTCTAGAGTTCCTTCGATCTTCTTTCTCTGCGATCCCCCGTCGCATGTGCTCTCCCTCCCCACACTTCCTTTCTTGCCTTGTTCTTTAAGGTTGTGTGTGGTGCGAATTTCCCCATCCGTGGTCAAGTTTGAGGGCTTCTACGGATGGACGGTTCACCCCCATCCCCTCATTAACTCATGAGGAGCCTCCCCACCTACCATCTTGGCGAGTAATTCATTCCAGGGTCAGAGAGACGCTTTGGTCTTTGAGCCAGTAAAGACCAATACGGTATTGGTTCGGTGGAAGTTAATGCCACCATTCTAGGTGACTTCCACCACCTTTCATTAGCCATCGTGGTCTCTTTCAGCACATCCCCCTCCCCACAATCATGAAACACATATTCATAACATTATTTACATTCATCGACCCTTTATACAAAGGTCCGTCAAATCAAACGTTCACATCTTTGAGTTTTCCATAGTTCTTGGCCAATATAGTTATTTTTACAGATTGGGGGAAACATGGTGTTACACTTATCAAATGGGTTTTAATTTCAATACCACAACAAATTCACATTCAAACAAATTATTGAAGCTTCTCTTTATCTCAACCACAAAGCCGAGCTTAAAAACATATAATTAAATTTTTTTGTATAGCCTCACCAAAACTTTCCTAAAATTGGACTTTGAAATTGAGTATCACTACAGGAAAGGGAATTCAAGCATTACAATCTCAACAATGAATGAATCATCCCATTATAGGATGTAGAGAATCGTGGTGAACTAGGTCATGAATTGAAATGAAGGCAACGAGATTCAAGGTTTTTTCTTTTCTATCATTTTTTCCCTTCCTCGATCACAAGTCAAAACAAAAAATTCTCAAGGAAAGAGATCAAGAAGGAATTACTAATAAAAGAGAGAAAAAAACAAAACATTTACTAATTTGGACGCCATTTTTGTTCTAGGTGGACTCTTGATTTGTCGCTATCGACGCCCTCGGGCTGTATTTGTGTCTCCTTGGATGTGAGGTCACATTGTATCTTTTCCATGTGGGTTTGGCATTGTCAAGGGTTTGTGGTCTGGTCAACAGGTCTCTCTACTGAGAGTCAATTGTTATAACATATAAGATACAACTTACAACATATAACATATAACATATGTTATAACATTATATATTATAAAATATATAACATATATGTTATATATGTTATAACATATATAAAATATATGTTATATATGTTATAACATATATAAGATATATGTTATAACATATATAAGATATATGTTATAACATATATAAAACAAACCCCTAAATGCACAAACCCCTAAATGTCCTCACCCACTAACCTTGAGGTTAACACACAGTCATGGTGGTCTCTCACAACACTTTAGTGGTAATGGAAATTTCAAAAAATAAGGTTCCTTTGAGTTGGAGGGATGATATGGGCACTTGCACAGTGAATTTAAATATGATTTAAAAAGATGAAATATAGATATTTGATTGGTGATCATATTACACTCTTGGGCCAAAGATGCGCTTTCATGGCTTCTTAGGTGTTTTGGCACCATGTGCAAGTTTTATAATCCCTAAAAGAAATTTTTATGCCCCGATTGATTCATTTTTATCATTCTAACATCACTAGGGTCACAATAAATTACATCCCTCACACATAAAACCTTCTAATGAAACTCATATGACCCCTATAGATCACAAATTCCATTTACAAGAAATGTGTGGTGCTAGAATCTATGTATGGTCCATGATCTTTAGAAGTATATTTTAGGCTATAAGACATTGGCTTTTTTCCTTTGAATATTTAAAGGGCCCCAAGAGCCTATTTTAGTATGCAAAACCTCATAATGGAAAAAGAATGTCATTAGGGGTTAATACATAATGACATAACTAATATAATTCCTCACACCTAACCCTTATAATTCCTATACAGCCTAACCCAAAGTACTTATAAGCTCTATGAGCTTAACCCCTATAATCATAAAACATAACCCATATCACATATAACCATATAGGCCTATGTCCCTATCACTCACA
>JZKD02S1830322.1:693736-734658 GCA_000966675.3 Picea glauca
TTAACCCATATAAAACCTAATATAATTCATAACTTCTATAACTTTTATATATTATAGTTAATAACAAATAACCCCTAAATCAAGGTATCCCATGGATTTTATTTATAATATGAGAATCTCATCTAATAAGAACATTGTTTCATGTGTAGGACTTTTTCAATATCTTCAATATTGAATAAAATTTATAATCTACTTGCATTATTAAAACCATACAACCTTGATATTTAATATCATCAAAATATTTTGAAAACATTTTATAATCTAGATTCACATTATTAAAAACCTACAACCAATGTTTTGTAGCATCAAGTGAAAAAATATTGAAAACAACATAACTTATGAAAGAGTTAATATAATTTAACAATAAACAAGGCATATTGGTTTTGTAGCATCAAGTGCAAAAAGATTGAAAACAACATAACTTATGAAAGAGTCAATATAATTTAACGGTAAACAAGGCATTGTAAGATACTTTGTAAGCTAAACTTTGTAAGAAACTTATGATACTCTAATATTACATATGTAAAAATGGATTTATATATTGAATTCCTAAAGATTTGAAATTTTTATAAAATACAAAAAAAATGAATTAAAAAGTTAGAAAGATTGAAATTTTTATAAAATACAAAATGTTTGGATTCCCTTATGATACAGTTTGGGGCTCATGAATTTTTGAGGATTTGTATGGGGCCGACTCACATTATTAATCATATATCATAGCTTGGCCCGACTCACTAACCTAAGGAATCTTGATAGCTTGGCTAATGACCATTACAGATTACTTAAAACAAAATCAATCTATGAATAGGTTGACTCATTATAGAAATATCAACATTAACAAAGTAATACAGATTTTCTATTCATGTAAAATATCTCGAATCTTAATGCTGATTCTTAGTGTAAATGTTTGCTAGCAAACACTTTGAACCTAATCAATCTATGAATAGGTTGACTCATTATAGAAATGCCAACATTAACAAAGTAATATAAATTTTCTATTCATGGAAAATATGTTGAATCTTAGTGTTGATTCTTAGTGTAAGTGTTTGCTAGCAAACACTTTGAACCTAGTTTTATTTGATCAATTCATTAAGGATTTTGTCACTTGTGATTACTTCTTTTTAATAATATTTTTTTAAGACTCTTGTACACTATGAAATTGTGTTAAAAAATACGATGCACTCAAGAAATAATTGTTCCCTATAGATCCTTGTTCTTGAACTACAATCATACAATATGACGTTAGATTATTCTTTGTAAATACAATGTCATGATAGTTAAAACTGAATTCATGATGATCATTGAAGGCTCTAGAACCGTATTCGATTGGTCACAGGTAATTTATTGAAATATTGAATCTAGAAATTGTGGTCACTGTAATATGTAAATGTAATTCTGGAAATTGATTTGTTTGCTCGATCAGATTGAAGCTTCATTGCAAATTTTAATTTCAAATGTTGAACTTGAATTTTGTTGGGTCACTACAAATTTTCATTTCAATACGGAAGTTTAAAAAATCTGTAGGGTCGATGTCAATTAAAAATACAGAACCAGAGATAGAAATTTCGTACGGTCTCTGTATATTTAACCTGGAGATAGAAATTCTGTATGGTCTCTATAATTTTTGCAATTCTATCTAGTATATGCGTATGGCCTTGCAATATTTTTGTGCATTTCGAAAATAGAAAATTCATAAGATTTTCGTGTAACTTAACTGCATTCCGATTTCGACTCCGTATTGGTTTTATTAAAACTTAGTTACTCATCCGGAACTAGTAAATCGTAGGGACTGGTAAGGAATTTATAAATCTTTTGAATCACGATCAAATGACACCACCTGATTTAGAATTCGTTTGTAGCTACAATCGGTTAGCGAATTTTCTAGAAACGATATTTTTGCATAGAATTTGCATTTTCGAATTTGAATGGTAGCATCACAACCCATACCTTAGAATTTAATTGGTTGATATCAGTGTTAAAGTTGAATTTGTAAATTGTTGTAGATCCTATTTTTGAACTCAGACTTTAGGAGATTATTTGGGTGTTATCAATCAATTTTAATCCCGGAAAATAAAAAAAATTGTATTGTAACATTGGCATTAAAACTTATACACCGAAATGGTGCCCACGACTTGCCCACAGGGGAAGCCACATTAAATAAATTTTAATTTAAAAATAAAAATTAAATTTCATTTTACAAATTAAAAATTAAAATTGAAATTAAAATCTAAGAGTTAGAGTGAAATACTTGAAGCTCGGACCGCCAACACAACAACCAGACCGCCCGCAGGAATGCCCGCCAACATGAGCTCTGTGCCAAACCTACGTCCGCACCAATGCTCTCAAATGCTCACAAACACAAACAACTTAGAAAAACGTTTCCATATCAATGTGTAGTTGATATATAAACATTCTTTCGGCTGAAAGATTGTTCAGCCAAACAATATTTTGGCCAAAAGAATGTTTCAACCGGAATATCTTTCGGCCGAAAACATATTTCCGGATGGAAAAAATCCATTCGACTAAATTTTTACACGCAAATCGAGGGTGTCGTCACTGTACAGTTCGATTTGACGTTCCACTTTTCGATCGAAAAATAGTTCGGCCGAAAAAAGTATCTTTCGGCTGAAAAATAATATTAGTTCGATCAAAAAAATGTTTTTCATAATTTTGAAGATCAGATTGTCACAAAACTGTTACCCACCTCCATGATTTCACCCATGACATGTGTTCCTAATTACTGCATTATTCCTGCATTGCATTCACTTACTGGTTATTATTGTTTGAGGCAAGTGATGAATAAAGAAATTTCTATACTTAGCACTTCACAGTACAACGCTATATTCTATTTTCTTGGTTACTAAACCCATGAGAACACATTGTAAAAGAAACATGGTTATAAGACCAAAACTATGAGGACCGAGTGAGAAGTGCATGGTTAGGCTCTTTGATTACCCTAAATTCCTTACTCGGTTTGCTCGTTTGAATTCTGAAATGATGCGAAGACACGACATGTGCCTAAAAGACTCTTCTTCACTCCTTGCTAGTACTGACATCAGGTTTGGAGGACCCATTTCCTTAAGTACCCTGGTATAAGTCCAGGGGAGGATAGGATTTGAGCTTCAATTCCTTGGTCGACTAGTTCCCTAACCCAAAACCTTGGTGACTCAGTTAAGCGTGGGTGTGGGAGGATTCCAGAGTTCTAGATATTTGGATGCGCCACATCATGGATATCCAGAGATCCGAAAATATGGTCATTCGTTAAATCTATCCATGTCAATGTCTCGATTTTTGGATGGATCAAATTTCTAGTTACAAGGTTACCTCCCCATGGGCATGAATTATCTGGAGGGAACATATGGCTAACGTTAGGTGGACATTCCCTATTAGGTGGCGAACATGTGTCCCTGAAAGCGCAAGTGTTAGACTATATTGGAGCAGAACGAAGGGAACTTTCTATAGTCATGTGTTAAGAGTGTGGGTTATCCTAGCCGTTAGATCAGAGGGTAGGTATATCTTGATTTTTGATGTCGTCAGACTCCAGATTCAGAAATAATAAAATTTCTTTTTTCATAAAATGGCATTTGCAAAAGTTTTGGATCTTGGATCCTAGATGAACCTACCCCTCCCTTTTTACCACATACCATTGGATAATTTGGGGTGGATGATCTTGGCCATCCAATAATTGTTGAAGGACAAGATACGAAGATGAGTAAAGTCCTGGATCATGGATATTCGGATATCCAAAAATATGGAAGTTCGCGATGAGGGATTTTTTGAAAATCTAAAATCCTAGATGAGGGTCAGTTTTGTTCCAGGTTCTGAACTTTCTTTGAGTGTGGACAAGTGTTAGTATTGTTCTGGAAGGAAGTGAGTTCAGGCCCATGGTTAAGGCTTTGGTTGGTCACCCTTTAATCTTTATCATGGGATCATAGATATTCACCATTTTTTTTCGTATCAGCTATAGAACCCATATTATGTCAATTGTTTTAGAATATTTTAGTCATTCTAGATCCAAAAATCTGGCCATTTGAATTTTCTAATAAATCGAGCTTCTGAAACTATGGATCCCAAATTCCCAAATAGGTCATGTTTTCAACAGCAGGTTCCAATGGGTTAGACTCGAGGGCATGAGTCTAGGCGACGTTAGAATCCATGCGTTTTGTTTTGGATTCATCCATGTGTCATGAAATATGTCATGACACATGTTGGAGTGTGATTTCATATCTGGAATCTAGAAATACAGACTTTTTCATAATGTGCATTTCAAATTTCTCTGGATTCTGGATTTCTAGATGTGTCATGATTCTAGTGTAGGGTTCCATAATAGGAGTGGATAATGCGGTGACTTCAGTTTCCACAAGGTAGTACCACGTCAAAGTACCTTGACATTCTAGGTGGCATGTCATGTTAGACCATGTGTCATGCCACATCATCATGTTCATACAAGAGATGTCAAGACAGTCACCACATGCCAATGCTACATCATCGTGCCACGTCAGCCACATGTATGACCTTGATAGGAGGTGGCATTTCAGGTGGAATGCCACATCATTTTTCATACCACTCATCCCCAACTAAGCATCCAGATCCGACATTATGAAAAAAGTGAATTTTGGGTTTCTCTAGATCCTGTATTTCAAGATGTCTCCAGGTTCCTATCAAGGTTTCACATTTGGATCCAACTTTTTATATAAAGGTATCTTTTAGACACTTCTGATCCTAGATTCTAGATATTTCATGGTTTTGTTTCAGGTTCCATGGTAAGCTCAGGAGGTATAGTACCCTAGACTCCCAGATGAGAAAGGTTCCAGTTCCGGGTCCTGCCTCCATATCCAACTTCTTGTTTAAGGTCGAGCATTGAATACTCTGAATCCTAGATCCTATATGTTTCATGGTTGCAGGTCAGTGTTCTATAGGCCAAGATATCTGGATATTCAAAATATTTTAAAATTCGAGTTATGAGGAAATTTGGATCTATGGATTTCCAAATTCTGCAAAGTTTTGTGTTGAGGTTCCGCCAACCATCATGATTTTTGGATAGGGATTTCCACATCAGTACTATGTGTATCAACATGTCATCACACAAGCCAACCACATCTATCGGTCTAGATGATGTGGATCCACGTGGATACCCTGTGGGCATACGATGGGACTCTAGCAAGAAAAAGATCCCTAACCTCTAAAAGACCATAACTTTCAAACCGAGTCTCGGATTTTAGCCTAGTCATAGTTGTTGGAAATCTTACGATGATTAGTTTTGATTTCTGAGTTCAGAATTTAATTTAGAGGAATCTTTAAGAAGACAATTTTAGAGGAAGATTTGATAAATTTTCCCATCCCATCATCCTAATGTTCTTTTAGGGGGTTGGGTGTTTTACAAAGTGGTATAATAGCATGGTTTAAAATCTATCCCTGAGTGGGCCATTAAAGGTTAAATGAATTGTATGCGAAGAGCTTTAGGGTACCTGCTAAAGTTTCTTTTGTTTTCTTTTCTGCATAAAAAAGGTGGTGTGTTATCTAAAATGAGAAAAAACTACAAAATTCATTTAGAATGTGTACAACATGAGACTTTTGTCCTTTACCTTATTTGAACATTTTAATAATTACTAACAATAGAGATCTAAGTGTGCTTGACAATAGGGATAGAATTCTGCAATTGGTAATTATGGGTCAATAAGAATCTATCAGGGTCAAGTATTGTATTCCCTTTCTGATATTTATATTAAGCTAATAGTGGCATGTTGTTTCAACAAATAGAATATATTGAGATTATAAGAAAAAAAAAAGAGTCTAGTACAACTAGAAATGTAAGAAAGCTCACTAATTAGAGAAGAAGAGACAGATGAGAGGAGGACCATAGAGACCCCTCTAGACTTGGAAAAAACTATGAGAAGTATGAAGGTTGAACAAAGAAGATACAAGGTCAATAATGAAAGGCTCATTAGAGCCTATGAGAAGAAAACATAATTAAATGTAATTCTGCTACAAAGTCTGTCTGAAATTCAGAAGCACTTGCAACAAGGACCAACTGCCAACAATGCAGGAAGACAATAGTATGAGAAGTGATGGAGCCCATCCAAAATTCAAAAGCATGGGCCAACACAAAACAACATAGGAAAGAGTTCCCCAAGTAAAAGGCACATGAGTTCCAAGTTCAACACATGCAAAGAAGATTCTTCCATAGATTCCTCCAGTGAGAGAACTACTACAAAAGATATATCCATTAGTGAGACTAGGTCTACTACCCATAAGAGGCAGAAGAGACACTCCAAGAGTCCCCTAATAGAGGAATTTAAGAAAGAAAAACCCCCTACCTTTGATGGAGAAATCAAGAAGGGAGAGGAAGCAGAGGCTTGGATGCTAGGGTTAAATAAGTGTTTCAAAGTTCATAGCTACTCAGGAATTACAATGGCAAATATAATCATCTTAAATTTGAGTGGAGGTGCTTCCATTTGGTGGAAAGACCTAAAACATGTCAAGGGAATCAATGAAAGTAAGATAACATAGAAACATTTTGAGAAGTATTTCAAGAAAGCTTATCTTTCCAAGAAATATTACAATGGTAAGATCAAGGAATTCCATGAACATAAGCTAGGACAACTTACCATGGATTCTTATGTAAAAAACAAATTAGAACTACTGAGATATGTCCCATATATTAAAGATGAGAAAGTGAGGATACAATGTTTCCCCATTGGTTTTCCACATTCCTATAATGATAGAATTGAGTTTGATGAGCCTAAGACACTAGAGGAAACCATCAGAAAGGCCAAATACTATTATGATCAATATAAGCAAAGGAAGGAGCCTCACAAAGATGAGAAAATGAAGGAAAAGTCTAGATTCAAGAAGAAGGGATTTCAACCATCCCAGTAAAAAAATCCAAAAAGCAGTGCTCAGTCTAATCATCCCACTATAAGTATGCACCAAAAAACAATTCCCTCTCAAAGTGGGAACAAGCCAATAGAGAAAACAAAGGAGAGGAAGGAAGAGAAGAATAAAGGATCTCTCCAATGTTTGGGTTTTGGAGAAGCACGCTTATTAAGGGAGTTCCCCCATAGGAAACATGACAATCATAGAGTCTACAATATCTAGGAGGTGACTACGATTGATGATGTGGCCAAGAGTGTGCCCAATATTTACACAACTGTCAAGAATCAATAGGAAGACGACCAAGCTTCAGTAGTGGATCTGGAAGGTAAAATTTCAAAATGACCCATTTCAATTTTAATCAACCTCGATTCTAACCTTTTCTATATTTCGCCCCAAGTTTTTGAAACATGTGTCTTACAAAGAAGGAAACATGAAAAATCCTTGTTAGTTCAGCGAGTCATAAGGACCAAGAGGAAGGTGACATAGATTATTGAAGCCTACCCTTTTGAAATGAATGGACTTCATGAATAAGAAACCTTGAATCTTCTTCCCTTGGGATCATATGATATGTTGATAGACAAGGATTGGTTGGATGCACACAAAGTAAAACTAGACTATTTCAATAAAAATTTGGACTTTGAGGATGACAAGGGAAATAAGAGGGTTCTACAGGGCATCTAGAACCCTATAACTATAAGTTAGATATGAACATTGCAACTCAAGAAGTATAGTAGGAAAGGGTGTCCCCTATATTCTATGCAAGTTCTAAATTCAGTAGAAAATAACATGTTGAAAATAGAAGACCACCTAGTGTTGCATGAATTCAAAGATGTGTTTTCAGAGGAGATACTAGGACTTCCTCCTAGGAGGGACATTGACTTTTCAATGGAACTAATTACATGAGTAGTACCTACAACTAAGGTGCCTTATAGGATAAGCACACTTGATCTAGTGGAGATAAAAATGTAGCTAAAAGAAATGTTAGATAAGGGGTATATTAGACATAGTGTATCCCTATGGGGAGCATTGGCTTTATTTATAAATAAAAATGATTGTTCTCTCAAAAGGTGTATTGATTATAGACAATTAAATAAGATGACCATCAAGAATAAATACCCACTTCCCATAATTGATGATCTTTTTCATCAACTCATAGGAGCTACAATGTTTTATAAAATAGACTTGAGGTTCGCGTACATTCAATTTAGAATTAGCAATGAAGAAATCCATAGAACTGAGTTTTTGGTGGTGCTTTTTCAACTTACCAATGCACCAACCATCTTTATTTGTTTGATGAATGGTAATTTCAACAAATATTTGGACATGTTTTTCTAATATTCATTAATTACATCCTAATCTATTCGAAAACCAAGGAGAAACATGAGAAACATCTCCGATTGCTGTCGTAGGTGTTGATAGAACACCAATTGTATGCCAAGTACAACAAGTATGATTTCTTCCAAAAACATATCCAATATTTTCATCATGTAATCTTGGAATATGGGGTGGAAGTAGACCCATAGAATATTAAGGCCATCATGGATTGGCTATACTCTAGAAATGTGTATGAGGTAGGGTCATTTATGGGGTTAAATGGATAGTATATGAGGGTTGTTAAAGGATTTTAAAAAATCGTCCACCCAATCACTTCCCTGCAAATAAAGGGAGTGAAGTTTGTGTGGTCAACAAATTGTGAAGTGGGCTTCCAAGAGATGAAATATGTTTTGACCAATGCCCCTATCCTAAAAATTGCAGATCCTGAAAGGAATTTCCTAGTTTGTACAAACACTTGTAAAGAAGGGCTTTGTGGAGTCCTCATGTAAGAAGGACACGTGATTTGTTATGAATCAAGAAATATGAACGAGCACGAGTACTGTTATGCCACTCATGACTTGGAAATTGCATCCATTGTACATGCCTTGAAGATGTGGAGACATTATTTACTTGGAAGAAGGCTTGTATTAATGATATACCATAGTGGGTTGAGGTACTTATTTGATCAACCACATTTAAATTCTAGAAAGGCCACATGGATGGATCTTATAAGTGAGTTTTATTTTGAAATCAAACACATCAAAGGAAAGGAAAATAGAGTGGCGGATGCACTCAATAGAATCATGCAGACAATTCACTTAGTAGTAGTAAGGACATGCAAATATGATATAAAACAAAGAATCGAATTTGTCCTACAAAATGATGAACAATTTAACTTAATAAAATAAATCTTGTAGCATGCAAGATCCCATAGGGAAGAAATGTGAAGGATATTAGCTCACAGAGGAGGAACTATTGATGTACAATAACATACTATACATACCCAATTGGATTGAGATGAAAAATATCATCATGGATGAGTTTCATAAGATACCATATGTAGGTCACCTGGGTTATCCAAATATGAAAATGACAACAAGAAAATTTCATTTATGGACACAAATGAAAATCAATATTGCAAAATACATTGCTAAGTGTCTAGAGTGTCAACAATTCAAGGTTGAGCACAAAAACCTAGAAAGTTTATTGTAGTCAATGCATATTCCATAATGGAAACGAGAGATTATATACATGAACTTCATCACATGATTACCAAGAACAACAAGACAATATGATTCAATCATGGTGGTGGTGGACAAGTTGAGTAATGCATCTCATTTCATCCCCATTAAATACACTTATAAAGAAATAGATGTTGCTAATATTTTTATAAAATAAATTTTCAGATTGCATGGCTTGCCCAAGACAATTATTTCATATCAAGATATTAAATTCACATTGAATTTATGGAAAAGTCTATTTACAAGATTTTTAATGAAACTAGATTTCTACAATGTTTACCATCCTCAAACAGATAGGAAAACTGAGAGAGTAAACAAAGTGATGGAGGATCTGCTAAGGATGTATGTTATGCACCAGCCTAAGAAATGGGAAGAATATTTTTTGTATAAATTTCAATACAAATTAAGTATTCCTGCGATTCTCCCGATCTAACAATTATACGCCACTGTTAAATACAAAATCACTTCTACTATTATTCTTGCGGAAAATTAAACCACGATCACAAAGTGAAATATCAATAACACATAACACAAAAGTTTTACTGGGAAAGCGTAAAGCTAAAAACCCCACTATCATATATTATGTATATAATGAATCATGAAACAATATCATACAAAACTCTAATCCAAGAGCTCTCAGTACAATACAATCGTCTCACACTGTCATACACAAATCAACAAATACATGTGCAAATTCTCCATGTCTAGATAGCCTGCCTCCTTTGCACAATCTCTGCAATTATAATTCTCACAATGAATCAAATTGCCTAGTTTGCACATGCTCATTAGCATATCCACTGCATGTGTGATCAAATCACAACTGATAGCCAAACTCTCCCTTTCACCAGTTATCTCAACTGGGTCTCCAATGGATTTGACATGCATGTAGTTAACAGTGGAGAATCTTCAGTTGCATGTGAGTTCACTGATTGTGAATTAATGAATAATGAATTCACTGAACTCTCACTAGTGCAAGTTTAGTTACTATTAGTACAATTGATCTTAACTCACTTAACTATACTTATAGTTCTGTTACAACTCCAAATCACTCAGTTATAAATGAGATAATAGATTAATATTTATTGTCCAATTTATTTAAGGGAAAAGTAAATTACACACATGTTTCTTGTTGACTTTTCAACACTCCCTCTCAACAAGAAAGGGATTATCCTTCACCCCAATCCTGTCTCTGTGATATTCGAATTTTCTCTTGGTGAGCGCCTTCGTCAGAATGTCTGCATCCTGATCTTTCGTAGGAATGTATTGAAGCAACATGATCTTCCGCTGCACATAATCTCTAAGATGATGATATCAGATATCTATATTCTTAGATCTATCATGAAACACAGGATTAATCGAGAGTTTAATGCAACTCTGATTATCACAATAAATCATTGTCGAATCTAAATGAGAACCAAACAAACCAACCGAGATATTTCTCATCCAGATAGCCTTACATCCAGCTTGACTCGCTGCCATGTATTCCGCTTCCACTGAAATAAGTGCCACAGATCTTTGTTTCCTGTTGTACCAATAAATGGTTGTATATCCGATACTAAAGATTCCCCCTGATGTGCTCTTTCTGTCCATTGGGCTGCCCACCCAATCTGCATTCGTGAATCCATGCAAATTCACCTCATCTGTCTGTTTGTACCATAATCCGTACTCAGATGTTCCCTTCGGATATCTCAAGACATGCTTACCCACCTTCCAAAAGAGTTTGGTAGGCTTAACCATCGCTTGACTTAGCTGGTTAACTGCATAGAAAATGTCCGGTTTCGTGTTCACTAAATACATTAGCAAACCCACTAACTGTCGATAGACAGTAGCATCCACTACCTCTCCAGAAGTAGCATCCTCTTTCCTCTAGTTTCCTGGAAGAGGAGTATCCATGGGTTTGCAKCCCTCCATGTGAAACTTACCYAGTATCTCCCTTGCATACTTTCCTTGAGACACAAAAAGTTCACCATCTCGCTGCCATATTTCCAATCCAAGGAAATAATGAAGAAGGCTCAAATCCTTCATCTCGAACTCCTTTGCAAGGTCATCCTTGCATGAGTGTATCAACTACTGATCACCAGTCAGTATTAAATCATCAACATAAATAACAATGATTAAAAGTTTACCCTCCACCAAAATTTGGTATAGCTTTGCATTTGCTTCACTTTTGGTGAAGCCCAATCCGATGAAATAGTTGTCTATCTGAGTGTACCAAGAATGGGGTGCTTGCTTCAGCCCATACAATGCTCTCTTGAGTTTACACATACGAATCTCTGTCAAAGGTCTCAAAACCTTCTGGATGTTCAATGTACACTTCTTCCTCAATTATCCCATTGAGGAACACAGTTTTTACATCCATCTGATGAATGCACCAGCCCATCTACGTTGAGAGTTAAAGGATGGATCTTATGGAAGAGTACCTTGCAATAGGTGCAAAGGTCTCATCATAATCTATCCCCTCGATCTGTGAGAAGCCCCGGGCCACAAACCCGGCCTTGTATTTCTCAAAACTCCCATCAACAACTTGTTTTACCTTGTAGATCCATCTTGAACCTACCACTGATTTGTCGACCAGTCTTGGGACAATTTACCAAGAACTGTTTTTCACAATGGATTCATACTCCTCTACCATAGCATCAACCCAAGTGGGGTCCTACACTGCTTCCTGAAAGGAAGATGGTTCATTCACAATACATTTTCTCATGAGAGCCATGTATCCAACAAATTGATTAGGAGACTGTCTCTATATGCACTGTGAAGTAGGGGCTCCTACATTCTGTGCATAATCTAGTCTCAATTTGTCAGCTTCCATGGTGTGATTTCTGCCATTTCTGATGGATGGCTTTTCTTGAGTGGTTTCCTCCACTTCATGAACCTCCTCATGTGGCTGATCCACATCTTGAGACTGATCCTTCGGAACCAACAATTCCTCTTCTGCATGCAAGTCTAGCTCCCTCTCAAGAGACAACCGCATGGCTTTCCCTTCATCAAATTTTATATCCCGTCGCATAACAATCATCTTACTGTTCGACAAATACACACGAGAATTATGGGGTGTTTCTGTGTACCCCAAAAATATCCCAACTTCAACAGTCGGTTCCAGTTTCTTCCTGGAATTCATGGTCACATGCACATAAACAGATGAGCCAATTTTTTTTAAATGAGAAACATCAGGTTTCTTACCAGTGAAAGCTTCTTCAGGGGTACTCATGCCAAGTACTCTATGAGGACAATAGTTCTGCACATAAATTGCAATATTGCATGCTTCTGCCCACAAATGCATTGGTAGGCCCTGATCATGCAACATCGCTCATGCTTCACCCATGATCGTTCTATTGTTTCTCTCTGCAACCCCATTTTGTTGTGGGTTATGAGGTGCTATGAGTTCTCTTCGAATTCCTTCTCTGCTGCAGAAGTCTTTGAATTCGTTAGAGATGTATTCTCCACCATTATCACTCCTTAGAGCCTTCACTTGCTTCCTCGACTCTTTCTCCACCAATGCTTTAAACTCACAGAACTTTGAGAATGTTTGATCCTTATTTTGCATGAAGAATATCCAGCATTTACAAGAAAAGTCATCAACAAAAATAACATAATACCTATGTTTTGTTGTTGAAGCAACCGAGAATGGTCCACACACGTCCATGTGAATTCTCTCCAGGATCACCGAAGCATGGTTATCCTTTTCATGAAAGGTGGACTTTACATAATTCCCCAAGGTGCACCCCTTGCACTGATCTAACTGAGAAAGTGTTCCCCTTGGAATTCCAGTAGATATTTGTTGCATGATCTTCAAGGCTCCATGATGAAGATGGCCCAACCGCCTGTGCCATAATTCACCCTCATCTCGGCTCACCACTTTTTTTGCCTTGCTTATCATGGCACCGTAGCCATATACCTCTAGCATGTAGAGATTCTTAACTCGAATCCCTATCTTCTTGACTTGACCAGATGCTTTATGTCGTAGGTAGGATTTTCCACTGCTAAAAACAACATCATAGCCTCTGTCCTCCAACATTGCAACTGAGACCAAGTTTTTCTTTAGACCTGGAACATGCATAACATTTTTCAATTGAAATGGTTTACCTGACTCCCTCTGAAAGGTAATGGTACCAATACCAGTCGCACTATATCATCCATCATCGCCCATGTCTATATGCATTATGGGATCTTTCTCCTCCAAGTCAATAAAAGACTCTTTATCTCCCTTCATGTGGAAGGAAGCGCCACCATCCAAATACCACACTGATCCTGATGCACTTGAATCCATGCATGCGATCAAAGAAAAGTCAAGTTCAAATTGTGAGACAAGAGCCTCACCAGTTGCAGCTCCAACAACCGTCTTTTTATTCCTCTTCTGCAGATAGTTAGTAGCGAGATGCCCATGTTTGTGACAGTGAAAACACTTCACTTTGGACAAATCCAACTTCTTGACTTTAGACTCGTATTTTGAATGGAATTTCTACCCTTTCCCTTTCCTTTCCTTCACAGTCAAAGCACAATCCTCTTCACCATCACGATTTGATGAAGATCCATCTCTGGTGTTATGCCTGAACTCCTCCTACACTAGATCCAACCATAGTCATTCCCAATCTGGCAATTTTTCCCTTCCATTGACATAGTCTTGATAAATGTGCCAACTCTTGGGAATTCCTAGGAGAGCCAAGCTCACCAAATCATCAGCAGCGACTGTTATTCCCACACTTCCAAGCTCATTCTGACATTGGACAAACTTCATGAGTTATTTTGGAATGGTGTCGCCCTTCTCCATCTTGATCTTCCTGAGTTTATCTTTGAGGGTCAATTTCCTATGGTTGCTACTGTTTTGGGACAGATCCATAAAAACCTTCTACATTGCATGTGGTGTGGTTTTCCCATGGAGACTTGAGACAATGTGGTCTCGTACTCCCTCCAACAAAATCCTCCTCGCCTTTGCCACTTTCTTTTGCCATGCATCAATATTTGCAGTGTCTGTCGCATCCGACTTAGGAACATCTTTATCAATGTAATCCTTCAAGCCATTGTGTTGGAGTACTGCTTCCATCCTGTCCTTCCAAGAAATGTAGTTCGATCTTCCCTCGAGTGCATACTCCAACCTCAAGCCATTGAAAGACATTTATATCTTGAATCAACTGTCGCACCAAGAAAATCCTGCAAATTCAAATGTTATCCAACCAAAAAACTCAGCTTCTGCAATCCCTCTTTCCCTGGGAGGTTCACACCCCACCTGTGAATAGCTTGAGGGAAGTTCGTGCCCTATCTATGTATAGCCTGCAAACTTAACTGGGAGGTTCGCATTGTAATGCACTGTAGGGTGAGGGAGGTTCGCACCTCTCCTTTGAGCAGCCTGTGAGAATGCTCAGGGAAGTTCGCACCTCTCCTTTGAGTAGGGTGCGAGAATTTCTTCTTTGAGAACTGTGCGTAGTCTACAATACTAAAGTTTTCACCCTGCTAGAGATGAGACCTGCGAAAATAAAAGAATTTTCTCACCTCACTTCCACAGCTCCATGGCCTCCGTGGCTCTGATACCATGTAGAAATTTCAATACAAATTAAGTATTCCTATGATTCTCCTGATCTAACAGTTATATGCCACTGTTAAATACATAATCACATCTACTATTATTCTTGTGGAAAATTAAACCACGATCACAAAGTGAAATATCAATAACACATAACACAAAAGTTTTACTGGGAAAGTGTAAAGCTAAAAACCCCACTATCATATATTATGTATATCATGAATCATGAAACAATCTCATACAAAACTCTAATCCAAGAGCTCTCAGTACAATACAATCATCTCAGACTGTCATACACAAATCAACAAATACATGTGCCAATTCTCCGTGTCCAGACAACGTGCCTCCTCTGCACAATCTCTGCAATTAGAATTCTCACAATGAATTGAATTGCCTAGTTTGCACATGCTCATTAGCATATCCACTACATGTGTGATCAAATCACAACTGATAGCCAAACTCTCCCTTTCACTCGTTATCTCAACTGGTTCTCCAATGGATTTGACATGCATGTAGTTAACCGTGGCGAATCTTCAGTTGCATGTGAGTTCACTGATTATGAATTAATGAATAATTAATTCACTGAACTCTCACTAGTGCAAGTTTAGTTACAACTCGTACAACTAATCTTAACTCACTTAACTATACTTATAGTTCTGTTACAACTCCAAATTACTCAGTTATAAATGAGATAATAGATTAATATTTATTGTCCAATTTATTTAAGGGAAAAGTAAATTAGACACATGTTTCTTGTTGACTTTTCAACATTTTCCACTAGTAGAATTTGTGCATAATAATGGATATCAAGAGTCATTAAAAATGAGACCTTTCAAGGCTCTATATGACAAAAAATGTAGAATTCCAATTAGCTGGGAAAATCCAATGGAAAGGATTACATTTGGACCCGATATGTTGAAGGAGATGGAGTAGGAAGTAGTCAAAATTAAGCATAATATGAAAGTGCCTCAAGACAGGAAAAAGAGCTACGTTGACAACAAAAGAACTCATAAGGAGTTCAAGGTGGGAGAGCATGTTTATATCATAGTTAAAACTAAGAGGAGCTCCCTAAGAATTGGAACTTGTGTCAAGATATCACCTCGTTACTGTGGACCTTTAGAGATCCTGGAAAGGGTGGGACTAGTGGCATATCATCTTTCTTTGTCTCCAACTGTTAAAGAACATAATTTGTTCCATGTATATTTTCTAAAGAAATATGTTCATGATACTAATCATGTTATTGATTGGACTTTGATCCAAGAGGAACCAAAAGGATACTTCTAACCTGACACTCAATGCATCCTGGATAGGAGAGAGACACTACTCTGGAACCAAGCCATTGTGCAAGTAAAGGTGCAGTGGAAACATTTTGGAGTAGATGAGACCACATGGGAGCTAGAGGATGCCATGAAAGTGGCATACCATTTTTTATTTTTTGTATAAGGATTGTTTATACAGGTAGTAAAAAACCGAGGATAATGTTTCTTTTAAGGGAGATGGGAATGTTTCACCATTCCCCCACCCCCAGCCTATAATTACAAGTTATGAATTAGAAACTATGATTGAAAGACGATGTATTTACATTTCTATTTAATGACAAATTTATAACAAGCTAGCTGAAGGGTGAAGCCTTGAAGTACTGGCCATGATACTACAAGAGGAAAGATGGTGAGGGGTTTGGGGAAATTACCTTACGTGCATAAAATAATTATTTATTTATTTATTTCCTATTTTTCCCCTTTTCCAAAAAAATAGTTAATGAATAAAGTCATGGTAGTTGAGAAACCAATTTTCCACCTCAATGGAGGTATGGAGGATGACTAGGAAAACTAAAAACTATCAAACTTGGGTATAACAGAGTACCCACCTTGTTTTGGGAGTTGAATCACGAGTGTCTCTAATAGAACCAAGGAGATATTTAGGAACCTTCAAGAGGAGAGGAGGAGAGAACACAAAAGGAGGTGGTTGGAGAAGAGATTAGAGAATGTAGAGAGCAAGGAACCAAGGAATAAAGGAGAAGATGTTTTACGAGATTTGAGTTTTGACTGTAATTATAGCATATAAAACCAAATAACTCTATCTAAGAAATAGGGATGCAAATGAAATGCTTGTTGGGAAAGGAAGTGGCATTGAGAGAGGAGGGTGTCAAAGGACCACAGAGGAAGTGAAAGGACTCCATATGCACTTGAAGTTGGCAGCTAGAAATACATATGAGAGATCATGGAGGCCCTGGGCTAGGTGGGTCATGGGGGATTTATGTTGTGTTATTGACAATGAAGGAGAGTGGCCTTCACCTTCCTAAATATTTCTAAGATATTTAAGCTTCCCTGGTTGTATCATGGTCTGGCACGGGGGTAGCCTGTTGTATAAATTTCAAGTACATTATAGCCTAAGGTTGGGTGGAAAATATTTCCCCCTTTGTCAGTTGGTTTGGCTCTCAACTTATAAATAGATAAGTCCCTTTTTTTATTGTCCATTATGCTTGAAAATGTATAAACATGATATGCTTGTGTAACATATGAAAATGCATGGTTTATGAGAAAATTTGAGAGAGATAACATGTGTACCTAATTAGTGCTCTACCTACATTGCATTCACTTACTAGTTATCGTTGTTTGAGGAAAGTGATGAAGAGATAAATTTCCATGATCGACACTTCATAATACAACATTGTATTCTATTTTCTTGGTTATTAAACCCATGAGAACATGCTGTAAAAAAAGCTTGGTCAGAAGCCCAAAATTATGAGGACTAATTGAGGAGTGCATCATTATGCTCTCTGATTAACCAAAATTTCTTACTAGGATTTCTCGCTTGAAGTTTGAAATGATGAGAAGGCACAACCTATGCCTATCGGAGTCTTCCTCACTCCCTTTTGGTACTAACACCAATTCTAGAGGACGCATAACCTTAAGTACCCTGGTATAATTATAGGGGCGCCTAAGATTTAATATTTAATACCTTGGCCGATTGGCACCTTCAACCAAAACCTTGGTGACTTGGTTAATTGTGGGCATGGAAGGATTCAAAATTTATTGATATTTGGATGCACCGCATCACAGATATCCAGAGATGCATAAATTTGGTCCTTCATTAAATCTATCCATGTCTAAGTCTCACAGGTCATATGGATCAAAGTTCCAGTTGCAAGGTTCTCTCCCCACGAGTGTGACTTATCCAAAGGGAACATGTGGCTAATGTTAGGTGGATGTGACATGCTAGGGGTGGATAGGTGTCCCTGAAAGGAAAAGTGTCAACATTATACTGGAGTGGGTTGAAGATAAATTGTTGTAGTGATCTGTTAAAAGCAAGGTTTGTTGATTATATGTTTTCATTGATGCCAATGCAGTCATAGAAAATATGGTGCAAAGTTGGTGCACATGAAGAATAAGTGCGAGGAAGGATTTCAAAGGAAGTCCATGGAATTATTATTGTGCAGAAGGATTTCAAAGGAAGTGCATGGAAGACTTGTAGAGGAAGTGCACAAAAGGATTATTTCTAATGTACTATTGTAGACCCACATGAAATGGAACTCCTAGAATAAATCATGAAAGGTTGAAAACAAAAGTGCACAAAAGGATTGAAGGATGAAGGGATCAGTGATGCAAAATAAATCACAGAAGTGATTGTGTCTACTAGGAATGTGCATAGAATAGGAGGATAACCTACGACACATTTCAAAAGTGATCTGGAATGCGACAAATTCCCTTATCTGCAATCATAGAATTACTTAATGGATGCTTATGCCACAACGCGATGATGTTTTGAGAAAGCAACAAGTGACAGAGTGAACTGCGATGAATTGTGTGGAATATTGTGTAGATGAAAATATGCATGGTGCTTTGAGCCAATGCATCAAATGGTGTAGTGGAGTGTGACGAGATGAAGTATGAAGTAGAATGCGACAACACGAGTCACTAGGGGCATTTACAGTCTGATGGGGAAATCCATTAAGCACATTGTAGGACAAGTGTGATGGGATGAAGACTTGTGAATTAAATCTTTCTCTCTGGTTCTATCTACACAGTGGATGCTTTGTAGACCAGAATGAAACTATTGTGTCATTCTTCAAGAGATGCTCGAATAATATGGAGCACAGTCGTAGGAATACTTGGTCCATCTGATTTAGTCAAAAAAAATTCACAATGCAATTGTCATATGTCCACATACCTTATTTCGAAAAAATTGTAACTGAAAGGATTTTTATATGGTCAATGTTTGTCTACAATATAACCGTCATACTTTATTTAGACAAAAACATGACTAACATGATTTTGATGTGGTCATATTTTTTCCACATTGCAATTGTTATTTGTCCACATACAAGAAGGTGAAATCAGGAAAAGAAGTATAAGTATGGATGTGCTCTGATCATGGAATAGCGAGAAGTGAGGTGGAAGATGATATTGTAACAGTTCATAGGAACAAAAATGTAAATTTGTTAGGATGTGTTGAAATATTTAGTGGCGTAACATATTTTTCTAAGTTTAGGGTGGCATGGTGGTGCTAGGGTGAGTCGAAGCTCACTGAGGATTGGTGTCCTCATTTTTGTAACAGGTTGGTGCTTGAGAGGATTTGTGTCCTCGTCTTCTGTGACAGGTGGGTTACTGTTGAGCTAAAAATTTATAACATGTAAGTTGGTTCTCGTAGAAGAACATAAATAAGATGTTCTATGTTTTTTTTTCCAGCATTGGATTTCCACGTAAAAATATTTGTGTATTGTGTTCATTGTATTGTTTTGATTTATGCTTATATCTGTCATTAAGTGTGCACTTCTAAATAACTTAGATGGCTATTTTGATTTATGCTTGTATCTTTCATTAAGTGTGCATTTCTAAATAACTTAACTGGATGAAAGGAAAGAAAAATACATAACGTTAATGCAATATTGTTCACCCCCCCCCTCATTATTTCCGTGAGTATCAAAAATTGGTATTAGAGCATAGGTTCCTTCAATAATATCCTAACAACGGGAAGTAAGATCACACAGAAAGTATGTCAAGTCAATATTATTTTTCTTCTTCAACCAAAACTCCTATGTTCAACGGAACATATTTTGTATTTTGGAAAAACAGAATGAAAACCTACTTGATGTCTCTTGGTATGGAAATATTGCAGAGTGTGGTAGATGGTTATAAAATTCCAAGTACTCTTCCAACTAATGAAGTTGGTAAGAAAGACTATTGCAGTAATTCAAGAGCTATGTGTTGGAGTTACTTCAAACACACCTAGTATTTCTTTTTCCTAAGGTTTTTCCTTGTTTATTAGTCATAATTATTCATTATCTAGTATCCTATATTTTAGGGGAGAATATTCCACCTGGATAATATTCTCTTCAGTTGACACTTTAGTTTGACTAGTTGAGTTGAATCTAGATGTTGCATTGGTTTTGTCACCATGCAACATTGGGATCATCAACATGCTAATGCGAACTTACCTTGGTTTCATCACCAGACTGGAACATTACCCTTGATTCCTTGATCTACTCCTCACTACACTTTGTTTCAGTCAGTTAATTGAAGACTGGTTGACTGGTTAACTCAACTAGGTGGTAGTTCACTCTTGTAATTGTCTGAGAGACTAGACTAGGTGGAAATTCAATCCCATAATTGTTGGTGTGTGTCTCGATCACTCTAGACCACCACTATGGCACATTGGTTCTCCTCCAATGTGCATTGATTGAGTTATACAAAGTATATCATGTGTAAATTATTCATTATTCATTACGGTTAATGATAGTTCTTCCATTCTTTCTCTCTTGCTCCTTCTTTCTAAATTTATCTCTGCAAATGTGTGTGGTATTTTCTAGATAGATCTAATATGTGCAGGTTCAACACATTTATACTATGAATTCCATCCAAAAAATACTTGTGGAAACAAAATTTGTCAAAGTAATGTAGTTGGAATCTACAAGGAAAATATGGGATAAATAAACGGTTATGAAGGAGGAAAGAAAGTAAAGTTGGCCAAAATTCAATCTTACAAAATACAATTTGAAATCTGAATAATGAGTGAATATGAACATGTCCCAGGTTTCCTTCTCATAGTAGATGAGACTATAAACACTATGAAAGGGATAGGTGAGAAAATTGAAGAAACTATAATAGTTCAGAAATTATTGAGATCTCTTCCCTTAAGACTTGATGAAAATGTTTATGCTATAGAAGAAATGCATGAGCTAGATAAAATGACTATGGAAAGGTTGCATGGAATTCTAACTTCTTATGAGATGTGAACTAGGAAAGAACAACCAGATCTAAAGGATACAGTCTTCAAGGCATGTTTCAAATCGTCAACATCTCAAGATCATGATTCATCAGAAAATTTCTTAGATGAAGAAGAAGCTAACTTTGTAAGGAAACTAAAGAGGGGCTCCATAAAATATAAAGGTATGTTACCATTTAAATGTTTTCATTGTGGTAAAGTTGGTCGTTTTTCTTCTAAATCTCCTTTTAAAGGAAGCAACACCCATGAAAAGGAAACAAAAGGCAAGGATAAACCTAGAAATTTTAAAAAGTCTTTTAAAAGGAATAGTTTTTATTCAAAGGAGGATAGCAGCAGATCTGAAGAAGAAGAAGAAGAGCTAGATCTGATTCAGGATGAAAAAATCTTCATGGATTTGGAACAACACAAATCTGATAAAAAATACACAAAATAGTATGAAGTTGTAGTAGAGATGGAAGGAGAACTCATTAGTGCTTTGGAGGAAATCTCCCGACTCAAGAAAAAGAAAAGACTAAGAAAATAATAGTTGCATGTCTACAAAGACAAAGACAAAGACAATAAGGCCAGTGATGAAACAATCATATTAAAAATTCAACTAGAAGATTCTAAAAGAAAGGACGAAGTATTGATAAATTAGATAAAAGAAAATGAGAATATATGTGACAAACTAGAAGAAGAAATAGTTTCCTTAAGAAAAGTTTTAGTGAAATCCAAGACTCCAATACAATTCATAAAATTATATGAAACTCTAGATAACATTATAAGAAATCAAACATCACCATATGACAAGACATGGCTGGGATATAAGGAAAGTCTAAAAGTTGCCAAAGGTGAATCAAGCACGAGCATGTCAACGAGTGAGAAGCCTACAAGATATGCAAATGATCTCAAGAGAAACAACAGTCAGCCTAACCAAGAAAATCATGAAAAGAAGAAGCATCTAGAATTTAATCAACCCAACTATGAAGTAAGGAAACAACATGTTCCTAAATCTTATCAAGTTGGCAGACAAAGACCAATTTCTACAAGTTTTTTCATTCCAAGGCATCCGATTTTTTTCTATGGATATTGTTTCTCTTGTGACAACTTTGGACATAAAGTCGTAAGTTATAGATTTGTTAGATTTAACATAAGTATAGGAAAGAGATTCAACAAACCTCAAAAGGATATGGTTCAAAATTCTTTTAATGATTCCCTCTCTCCTTTACTAAATGACCCTGAATGCCACATATGCAATGATTTTGGAGATAAGGAAAGTGAATGAAGAAGAAAGTTTTTTCCTATATTTAGGCAAGATAGACAAGAATATTTTAAGCATTGGAGGAAGAAACTTAAAAATGAAGAAAATTGTGGACTAGCTCTATATGCCAAAAATCAAGAAAATCAATGGTGCATTGATAGTGGATGCTCCAAGCACATGGAAGGAGACAAAAGTAAGTTTGAATTCTTAATTGAATAAAAAGGTGGTAATGCCACTTTTGGAAAAAATGCTCCAACTGGAATAAGAGGAAAAGGAACCATTGTATTAGATGAAGATAAAAACGGAAAGACCAAAGCTCAAAATGTGTTGTATCTTGATGGTCTAAAACACAACTTATTAAGTGTAAGTCAAATATGTGACCAATGACACAATGTTCTTTTTCATTCAATAGGTTGTAAGGTAATGGATGAAAATATATATAAGACTATTGTTAAGGCACTCGTAACTTCAAGGAATGTGTATGTCCTAAAAGAAGGAAAAGAAAAATGTTGCATTGGTAAAACCGATGAGAGTTCGCTTTGGCACAAAAGACTAGGCCATCTTAGTTTTAATTAGGTTGTTAAGCTAGGAAGAAAATTTGATGTGAGAGAAATTCCTAATATATCCAAACCTAAGAATACTGTCTACAAGTGATGCCATTTTGGAAAAAAGTCAAGAGTTCAATTCAAGGAAAAAGAACACTCCACCACTTGACCTATTGAGTTGATTCATATAGATCTATGTGTCCCTACGAGTACACAATCTCCTCAAGGTGAAATATGTTTCATTATATTAATTGATGACTATACCAGAATGGCTTGGGTTGGATTTTTGAGGCATAAATTTGAGGCTTTCGAAAAACTCAAAATATTCAAAGCACAGGTAAAAAATGAAATGGACTTAAAAATCAAATGCCTAAATTTAGAGAGAGGAGGAGAATTCACATCTAATGAATTCAATAGTTTTTGTGAAAAACATGGGATCAAGAGTAAATTTGTTATTGCCAGAACCCCTCATCATAATGGAGTAGTGGAAATGATGAACGGAAGAATTCAAGAATTATGGCCAGGGCCATGCTTGATGAATCAAAAGTACCCAGAATATTTTTGGAAGAGGTTGTTCAAAATACTATCAACATTATCAATAAGACATAGATAAGAGTAAACTATGTTAAAACACCTTATGAGCTATGGCATGGTATATCATCATCAATAAAGAACTTCCAAATTTTTGGAAGAAAATGTTACATTAAAAAAATGAAGACAACTTAGGTAAGTTTGATTCTACAGCTGATGAAGGAATTCTTCTAGGATACTCTCCATAAGTAAAGGATACAAGTTCTATAGTAAAAGGCTCCATAATATAATTAAGAGAATAGATGTAAAGGTATATGAGGGACCACTTAATTCAGTGAGATATCAACACCATAATGAGAAATATGATGAACCAATCATCAATGAGTTACAAGACGATGGAATGAGCCAACAAAATGAACAAGAGGATTCAAAAGAACAAGAGAGAATGTGAACATCATAGCTAAAGACCCCATCAAGGTATGTTCAAAAAAATCATCTAGAAATTCAGATTCTTGGAAATAAGGAAACATATGTACAAACCAGAAGAAAAATTATAGATACATCTACCTATACACATTTTTCACTGTTGTCCATGATTGAACCTCAAACATTTGTGAAAGAAAGCTAGGATGATCATTGGGTCAAAGCCATGAATGAAGAACTAGAACAAATAGAGAAAAATAATACTTGGGATCTTGTTCCAAGAACAAATGACAAGAATGTAATTGGAACTAAATGGGCCTATAGAAATAAGCTAAATGGAGATGGAAATATAGTTAGAAACAAGGCTAGATTAGTATGCAAAGGGTATGCTCAAGTTGAAGGAGTGGAATTTGAAGAAACTTGTGCTCGTGTTGCAATAATTGAAGCTACCAGGATGTTTTTGGCTTTTGCATGCTATAGAAAATTCCAAGTTTACCAGATGGATGTTAAATAATAATATTTAAATGGTGACCTTGAGGAAGAAGTTTATGTGGAGCAACCTGAATGTTTTCTACTTACTAGAAAAAATAATTATGTTTTTCGACTAAAGAAATATCTGTATGGGATAAAACAGGATCTGAGGGATTCTTATTATAGACTGGACAAGTATTTGCACCAACAAGGATTCAAAAATGGAACTGTTGATAGCAACGTATACATCAAGGTTGAAGGTAATGATCTGCTAATTATTGTGGTGTATGCTGATGATATTATTTTTTAAAGTAATATTGAATTAATGAGTAAGAATTTTGTAGCTGCAATGCAACAAGAGTTTGAGATGAAAATGTTAGGAGAACTCTCCTTATTTCTTGGGTTACATATTCATTAATCAAAAAAGGGAATTTTCATTTCTGAAGGTAAATATCTGAAGGAAATATTGAAGAAATTTGGCATGGAAAATTGTGCACCAGTAAGCACTCCAATGACTACAAGTTGTAAATGCAACAAGGATGATGATGCTACATAAGTAGATCAGACCATGTACAGGTCTATGATAGGAATTTTAATCTATCTCATAGCTTCAAGGCCTGATATCATACAAGAAGTGGGTCTAGTAGGTATATTTGAAGCCAATCCTAAGGAAACTCATGTTCTTGCAGTCAAAAGAATATTTAGGTATTTGCAAGACACTATTAATTATGGATTTTCATATAAAAAAAAATAGACCTCGTTCTCAAACATTATACAGATGTAGATTGGGAAAGAAGTATTGATGATAGAAGAAGAACTAGTGTAGGTGCATTCTTCCTTGGCAGTTGTTTAGTATCCTAGATCAACAAAAAACAAATTTCCATTTATCTCTCTACAACTGAAGAAGAGTATATAGCTACAACATCCTGATGTATTCAAGTGTTGTGGATAAAGACAAATCTCAAGGATATTCAAGTTCCCTATGATGAAACTATTTCTATCATGTGTGACAATACAAGTGCTATTAATCTTTCCAGAAATTATATTCAACACTCTAAAACTAAGCATACTCCGATCAAGTATCACTTTCTCATAGAACATGTTCAGGATCAGGTGGTTAAATTAGAATATGTTCCTTCCAAAGAGAAGATTGTAGATATGTTTACCAAGACATTACCTAGGGACTCCTTTGAGTACCTCAGATATAATTTAGGATTCCTTACTATTCCTTATTCAGGTGCATAAATATTCATGACAGGTTGGAGGTTGTTGAAAGACTCACCCAACCTCAGGGGGAGAAATGAAAGAAATTAAGTAGTATGCAATACAACATTCTGATAGGGGGAGTCACTCTCAATATGTGCACAGTCAGTAGGATAGTTCCCTTTTCCATTTATGTCAAAGGGGGAGAAACATACAACTGCGATAAAGAGTATCATACAACAAAGGGGAGTGAAGGCTAGAGGAACACATTTGGTATAAACATACAACTGGGACAAAGAGTATAGTAAAGCAAGGGGGTGTGAAGGACAAAGGATCACACTGACAAGGGGAGAAAATAAAAAATAAGAGTAAGAGTTTCCATCAATTACAAAGGGGGATTTTGATGAGTATATGTTTTCATTGATTTCAAAAAGGTCATAGACAATATGGTGCAAAATTGGTGCACATGAAGAGGAAGTGCGCCGAAGGATTCTTGTGTGAAAGGATTTTAGAGGAAGTGTGCAGAAGGATTGGAGAAGAAGTGAATAGAAGGATTATTTCTACTGTACTATTGCAGATGCACTTGAAATGGAACTCCTAGAAGAAATCGTTAAAGGTTGAAAACATAAGTGTGCATAAGGAATGAAGGATGAAGGGATCAACAACATAAAAGAAATCACAGAAGTGATTGTGTCTACCAGGAATGTGTGCAGAATAGGAGGATAACCTATGACACAGTTCTAAAGTGAATTGGAATGTGACACATTCCCTTGTCCACGATCATATAATAACTTAGTGGATGCTTATGCTTCAGTAGGAGGATGTTTTGAGCAAGAGACAAGTGACAGAGTGAATTACGATGGAGTGTGTGGAAGATTGTGCACATGAAAATCTACAGGGCTCTTAGTGTGTCAAATGTTGTAGTGGAGTGTGACGAGAAGAAGTGTGAATTAGAATGTGATAGAACGAGTCACCAAGGGAACCTACAGTTTGATGGGGAAATTCATTAAGGACATTGCATGAAAAGTTTGACAAAATGAAGACTTGTGACTTGAGTCTTTCTCACTGGTTCTATCTCCATAGTGGATGCTTTGTAGACTAGAATGAAACTATTGTGTCATTCTTGAGGAGATGCTTGGAAAATTTGGCGCACATTCGTAGGAAGAGTTTGTCCATTTTATTTAGTCAAAGTTTTTCCACAATGTAATAGTCATACTCCACATACCTTATTTAGAAAAAAATTGTGACTGACGGGATTTTGATATGGTAAAAGTTTGACCACAATATAACTGTCATACTTTATTTATACAAAAACATAACTGACAGGATTTTGATGTGGTCATAGTTTGTTCATATTGCAACTGTTAAGTGCCCACATATAGGAAGGTGAAATCAAGAGAATAATTATAAGTATGGATATGCTCTGATCTTGGAATAGTGAGAAGTGAGGTGGAAGATGATATTGTAATAGTTCATAGGAACAGAAATGTAAATATGTTAGAATGTGTTGAAATATTTAGTGATGTGACAAATTTTTCTGAGTTTAGGGTGGAAGGATGGTGCTAGGGTGAGTCAAAGCTCACTGAGGATTGGTGTCCTTATTTTTGTAACAAGTTGGTTCCTGAGAGAATTGGTTTCCTCGTCTTTTGTGATAGGCGGGTTCCTGTTGAGCTAAAAATTTACAACTTGTAAGTTGGTGCTTGCAGAAGAACATAAAGAATATGTTCTGTGGTTTTTTTCTCGCATTGAGTTTCCATGTAAAAATATTTGTGTACTTTGTTCACTGTGCAATTTTTTTTTTTCTATATGTCATTAAGTGATCACTTCTAAATAACTTAGATGGTTATTTTGATTTATGTTTGTATATGTCATTAAGTGCACATTTCTAAATAACTTAACTGGATGAAAGGAAAGAAAAGTATAGAAGGTTAATGCAATACTGTTCACCCCTTGATGACTCTGTGTTTTTCCTATTTTTTCCTTTTCCCAATTCCCTTTTTGCACATGGAGATTATACAGTTTATGCTTTTATTAGTTGTTTTTGAAGGTGTTATCAGGTTTCATCCATCAATTTTCCATGGGTCAGCATAAGGTATAAGTAATCCTTATTTGTGATGATTTTATGATGGTTTATCTTCAATTGAGTGAGTACAATCTATTAATATTTCTCGTTTGCCTGAAACAAGTCAAAAAAGTGATCCAGCCCTCGATCCGACCCTCGATGCAGCCCTCGAAGCACAGTGCATTTGTGGGTTGGCATATTGACGGGCTCTGCTTGGAAAATTTGAAACACGAGTTTTGTACCTGCTCGAGCTCTCCATCTATGGAACTCATCACATTTAGATTCAAACAATTGCGTCAACCTCTATTTTAAGCACACAAAGTTGTTGAGAAGATGTTATATGTTGTCAATATGTAATGAATTTCTATTTTAGGAGAGTGTCGAACCTTTCAGTGGTCAACCTCTCAACTATGTTACAAACTCTATAAGTACTAGGAGTCTCTCGGGATGAACATACACAATTTTTATATATACAACCATTATATTGAATTGCTCTGTAAAAACTCAGTTTTGATGTTAATATGAATGATATGCTAAGTTTGTGATTGTATATTATGTTGGAGTAGTGCCACGACTGTCTGGGGTCCACCAATGGTCTGGGTATCTTAATTTGTTGTATATTCATATTTATGTATTTAACTCTCTTGTGTGCAGGTTGTTTGCTGAAATTGTATTTACTTTCATATATTGCTTATAGGTTACTCATGATTGTTTATATCTAACTGTCCATACTCTGACATCTAATATCTTTTATGCAAGTCGTGTTTTATTAATGTATATATGTTCATATCCATCTCACTGTGAAATTGTATACAAGATTTATTTCCTTGTTTTATAAACTGTAGATCATTTTGCAGATTGGTTATTTAGGCAGTGGCTATAACAGCTACATATACTTCATTAAGTTGCTAATTTCGACTACTTCCTGTAGATTTACATAAATTGTTAACTTTATTTCCAGCATCAAAGTGATAGGATAAGAGCTGATTTCAAATATCTTTTACACAAGGTTTATAGACTGTATTAATTCTAATAATATGCATTGACATATTCATAATGGAAAAGCTCTCCATAGACTGTCTTATTCATACTCTGCATATCTCTATATAAATTAGCATCGAATTGATTCCACTTTAATTATTAGTACTGTTAAGGTGCCATCGTGACACAATTTATCATCGTAGACACAATCATTACATTTAAATCTCATCATGATGTTGTTTCTTTTCAGTCAGTGAGATTAGTGTAATGATAGGATTTATTTCCTGTAAGATAAGAGTAATTGTGAGTTTTTGAAGAGATGCTTTAAGAATAGAGTTTGCTTTGAATAATTTATTTTGAAAGATAACTTGTGTTTATTCAAGGATTTCTTGCTTATTCAAGAGTTTCTTTCTTAGAGTAATAATGTCACTCTTCATAGTTATAGACTGCTTTTAAAAAGTTATTCATTTAGATTAATAAACTCATTGTTTGTAGTTAAATATTGTTCTGTACATTTCAAATAAAGTATATTTTTCAAATAGATTTTAGCTTGTTTAGAGTCTTTTGAATCATCTTTTAAAATAGAATTGTAGACTGAAAATGGAGTATTGATCCTTAGGGTAAATCATTCTTTTGACTAGTTAATCTTTTCATTATTTTTCCTTTCTGCCTTGACTCATACTGTGTCACAACTGTAAGTCTACTTACCCTAGTCGATAATTTAATTGAGGGAAATTAAGACATATAGTTTTCCCATCACCCCCCATCTCACAATATTGTTGTGAGTATCACAGGGTTAGCCTAGCCATTAGATCAAAGGGTAAGTAGATCTCAGTCGTCGATGTCATCAGAATCCGAATCCGAAAATTTGACTTTTTCATAAAATGGAATTTGAATATTTTTTGGATTCTAGATCTTAGATGAACCTAACCCTCCCTTTTTACCACAAATCATTGGACCAAGAAATGAACTTGGTCATCCAATCACCATTGAAGGATAGGATCTAGAGGTGAGTAAATTATCTGATCTCAAATATCTAGAAATTTGGAAGTTTGCGATGAGGGATTTTTGAAAAATCCTGGATCTTGGATGGGGGGTGGTTCTATTCCAAATTTCAACCTCTCTTTGAACTTGGACAAGTGTAAATATCAATTTGGAATGGAGCAAGTGTGGGCCTGTGGTCGGGAATTAAGACTTTGGTTGGTCACCCTTTAACCTTAGTCATTTGATCATGGGATCATAGATTTGCGTTGTCCATTTTCTTATCAGTTGCATGACCCAGATTCTATCATCCATTCTGAATTACGTTAGTCATTCTAAAACCATAAATATGACCATCCAACTTTTCTAATAAATTGAATTTCTAGAAATTCTTGATCCCGGATAGGTCATGGTTCTGACAACAAGTTCTGATGGGTTGGAATTAAGGATGTGGGTCCGTGCGATGTTAGGATCAACCTGTTTTGTTACACATTGGTCCACATGTCATGCAATATGTCATGATACATTTTGGGGTGTGATGTCATATCCAGAATCCAGAAATATGAACTTTTCCATAATGTGCATTTTGAATTTCTCTAGATCCTAGATTTTAGGATGTGTCATGATTCCAATGCAGGGTTCCGTAGCAGGAGTGCATAATGTACTGACTACAAATTCCATGAGGAAATTCCATTTCAACATATCTTGACATTCCAGGTGGTATTCCATGTTATAACACATGTCATGGAACACCATCATGTCTATATGAGAGATTTTGAGTCATTCTCCATGTGATAGTGCCACATCATTGTGCCATGTCATCTAGATGGTTGTCCTTGATAGTAGGTGGCATGTTAGGCAACATGGAACATCAATTTTCATACCAATAAGCATCAGCTAAGAATCTTAATCCGACATTATGGAAAAAGTGAATTTCAGGCTTCTCTGGATCTCATATTTTCGAATGTGTCCAGGTTTTGGTCGGGGTATCTCATATGGATCTGGATTTTTGTATAAAGGGATTGTTGAAACCCTCTAAATCCCAAATTATGGATATGTCATAGTTCCATTTTAGATTTTGTGGTAAGCTCAAGAGGTACAATACCCTAGACTCCTAGATGATCAGAAAGGTTCTAGTTTAGGGTTTCGCCTCCAGATCCAGATTTTTGTTTAAGTTTGAGCTTTGAATCCTCTATATCCCAAATCCTATATGTGTCAGTGTTTTAGTTCTAGGTTCCATAGGCCCAGATATGTAGATATCTAGACATCTGGAATATTTCAAAAGTCGAATTATGAGGAATCCAGATCTCTAGATTTCCGAATTTTGTGAGGTTCCACCAACCTTCACATTCGTTAGATAGGGATTGCCACATTGGTACTATGTGTATTGACACATCAACACACACACTAGCCACATCGGATGGTCTAGGTGACGTGGATCCATGTGGATGCCCCATGGGTGTACGATGGAGATCTAGGTGGAAAAAGATCCCTAAACTTTAAAAGACCATAACTTTCAAAACATGAATCATATTTTAGCCTAATCATAGTTGTTGGAAAGCTCATGATGAACTTTTTTTATGAATCCGAGTTCATAATTGAATTTAGAGGCACTTTTAAGAAGGTAATTTTAGAGGAATATTTGAGAATTTTTCACATCCCATCAACTTAATTTTATTTTAGGGGGTTGGGTGTGTTACATGTGTTAGGATATTTATACACTTAGGGGGTAGTTAATATCAACTTGGTCTAATATGTCATTAGGTTAAACTTTATTAGTCCGTTTCCTTAGTATGCATTTTTAATATGATGGTCACGATAAGTTCCCGACATAGAGTGATCTGATGATAAATATTATTCTCAATCTTAACGAATACATTGATCCACGTCTTAACACTTGATTGGTCGATGATATCTATTTAAAGAGCATGGAGGGTCATCTTCCAATGATCTATTGTGAGAAACTCTATGTAACAAATTTTTTTGTACATTAATACATTGCTCGAAGTGCTTGTGTTGGCTAGAGTCATGGATGTTTTCCCAGAGGGGTTTTACCACGTAAAAACATCGGCATGTTGATCTTTGATATAGTTGTGTGATTGGTTACTGAAAGTGTTCTTCCTCTATTGGAATACCTATTTTGTCAAACATAATATCATAGTGCATTTGAATACCCACTCCTATTGTAGATTGAGATCTTGAAGTCGTGTTGTTGCATCTATAGTTTTTTCCATTTTCATACATTTCTAGGCAAGGAGGACTATTTCATTGTGTACAGAGCACTTCTTTCAGCTAGACATGCTTTTAGTTTCACTTGAAAAGGGTTTTATTTGCCCAATATATGACCATTTAAGTTAGATCTGGAGGTAGAAGTCCTGAATACACCCTTTTAAATTTTTACAAAGATGATATTCCAATTTTATTTCTATTTTCTATTTTTTATTTTATTTTTGGGTTGCTACTCTTTTCGATCTGTGTATGTTATTTTCCCTATGCTCTATGTGATCTCGACAAATCATAAACATAGAGGAAATGGTTTTCATGTATGCATATGCTCTTTGTCGTGTGCTATGTGCGATCTCGGTAAATTAGAAACATAGGGAAAATATTCATTTTTTGGGTGAGCTAACCGAGATCTAACCCCTATTGTTGTCGAGAAGAAGAATTGTTTTTGTGTGTGGATGCATGAAAATAAGTTTTTATTGAGAATGCACTCCAAGGTCGTCTTCAACAAAAACAACGACAATCCTCCTTAAGACTATAATGTGTTTTTCACTAGCCCACTTCGTTGAAGTTTCTTTACTTAGTCAGAGGTCTTGAGTTCAAATATCTTTTTGGTTTTTTTTTTTGAAAAGTTCATGCATTCATTCTAAAGTGCATTTCACTTAATCATAAAAGTGAATCACTATTAAATGACTTTAATTTTTTTTTAAGGTTATTTGTTGCATGCAACTTTCATTTACAAAGTAACTTCATTGTAAAAGTGATTCTCACTTATTCTATAAAAGTGGGTCACTTCATAAGTAACTTAATTAAAAGTGAGATTATAGGCACAATTAGGAGGAGAATCACCACATGGACCAACTTCTATTTTCCATGTGGCTCTTTGGTTATCATTTATGTCTTTTTTCAAAAGGGCATAACTTTCACATCCAAAGTCTATTTTTAGTGTCATTTTTTTTTTAAATCACCTATTTTTTTTAGATCTTTCCATCTAGACCATCAATTTCAAATTGTAAATCCATATTCTCTATATATTTTAACATGGATTCTCCCAATGATATTTTTCTTGTCAATACCAACTACTTCTCATGAAAATCTCATATGGAGGATGTACTAAGAAGTAAAAGGTTGTACCAGATTACCTTAGGAAAAGAGAAAGAAACCATTAATGATGAAAAGTATGCCAAATGTGCTAATAGGAATGATGAAGCATGTGGACTAATAAAAATTTCCATCTCTCTTGATTTAAGGTTTCACCTTCAAGGAATTGATGGCCTAGATAAATCTTGGGAAAATGTTGAAGTTGTGTTTGGTAAACACAATATTATTCGAGCCCACCTATTGGAAAATCAGTTAATTAATTTAAGTGCAAATGATTTTCCTTGCATTGAAGATTACTTATCTAAGTTCAAAACACTTAGAATTTTGTGGATAGAGTGCCAACTAGATCTGAAGGAAGTTCGATGCATATATGTTATTCTTTCTAAGCTTAGTAGTGCATATTTGTTTTTTGTATCTTCCTTTTATGCCACTAGAGAAGCTCTAGGGAGTTCTTATAAAGAACACTCTCTTTATTCCTTTTGTTATTCTCTAATTCAAGAGCAAGATAATATTTTGCAACTTAGATTGATCAACATTGTAGATACATCCAACAAAACCTTAGTCGCCCAACATAAAGATAAATCCAAGAATCCCAAGAAGCAACATCCTTACCTGAACAAAAAGGAAAAAAAGGGTCCCAAACCATCTCTACTATCTTCTGCTCCTAATGATGACAAAGGAACAAAATAAAAAAGTAAGAAGAATAACAGAAATTGCAAATTTTGTGGGAAAGATGGTCATGTGGAGTCTAAATGTTTTAAAAAGATGGAATCCTTAGAAGCAATGATGAAGAAGCAAAATATCAGTATTGATTCTTCTTCTTCTTCTTCTCATAGACATTCACTTTTTTCTTCCCAAATCCCAGATGTGTCATGGTTTCAATTCGAGGTTCCATAGGCCGAAATCTCTAGATATCTGGACATCTGGAAGATTTTGAAAGTCGAATTATGAGGAATCTGGATCTACAGATTTCTGAATTTTGTGAGGTTCCACCAACCATCACATTCATTAGATAGGGATTTCCAAAATGGTACTATGTGTATTGACACATTAGCACACACACCAACCACGTTGGTCGGTCTATGTGACATGGATCCATGTGGATGCCCCATGGGTGTACAGTGGAGCTCTAGGTGGAAAAGAGTCTGAAAATTTAAAATACCATAACTTTCAAACCATGAATCATATTTTAGCCTAATCATAGTCATTAGAAATATCATGACGCACAATTTTGATGAATCTGAGTTCATAATTGAATTTAGAGGCACTTATAAGAAGGTAATTTTAGAGGAAGATTTGAGAATTTTTCACATCCCATCAAGCTAATTTTCTTTTAGGGGGTTTGGTGTGTTACATGTGTTAGGATATTTATACACTTATGAGGTAGTTAAGATCAAATTGGTCTAATGTGTCATTAGTTTAAATTTTTTTTCTTAGTGTGTTTCTTTAGTATGCATTTTTAATCTGACAGTCGCGATATGTTCCCGACATAGAGTGATATGACGACTCATATTCTCCTCGATCTTAACAACTACATTGATCCATGTCTTAACACATGATTGGTCCATGATATATATTCAAAGAGCATAGAGGGTCATTTTTCAATGATCGATTGTGAAAATATATATGTAACATATTTTCTTTTAGATTAATAAATTTCTCTAAGTGGTCGTGTTGGTTATGTTCGTGGATGTTTTCCCATAGGGGTTTTACCACATAAAAAAATCAGTGTGTTGATCTTTGATCTAGTTGTGTGAGTGGTTATTGAAGGTGTTCATCCTCTATTATAAGACCTTTGTTGTCGAACATAATATCAGAGAACATTTGAAGACACACTCATATTGTAGATCAAGATCTTGAAGTTGTGTTGATGCATCTATGGTTTTTTCCATTTTCATACATTTCTAGGCCAAGAGGACTATTTCATTGTGTACAGAGGACTTATTTCAGCTATAAATGATTTTAGTTTCACTCAAAAAGGTTTTTGTTTTCCTAATATATGGCCATTTGATTCAGATCAGGAGGTATAAAGCCTCAATACACCCTTCTAAATTTTTACAAAGATGATATTTCAATTTTATTTTAGTTTTCTATTTTTTATTTCTGGGTTGCTACTCTTTCCGATCTGTGTATGTTATTTTCCCTACTCTTTATGTGATCTTGACAAATCAGAAACACAGTGGAAAGGGTTTTCATGTTTGCGTATGTTCTTTGTCGTGTGCTATGTGCGATCTTGGTAAATTAGAAAAAGAGGGAAAATTTTCATTTTTTGGGTGAGCTAACCGAGATCTAACCCTTGTTGTTGTCGAGAAGAATAATTTTTTGTGTGTGGATGCATGAAAATAATTTTATATTGAGAATGCACTCCAAGGTCATCTTCAACAACAACAACAACAATCCTCCTGAAGACTATAATGTGTTTTGCACTAACCCACTTGGTTGAAGTTACTTTACTTAGTAAGAGGTCTTGAGATCAAATCTCTTTTTGGTTAATTTTTTTTAAAAGTTCATGCATTCATTGTAAAGTGAATTTCACTTAATCATAAAAGTGAATCACTATTAAATAACTTTAATTTTGTATTTTAAGTTATTTTTTGCATGCAACTTTCATTTACAAAGTAACTTCATTGAAAAAGTGATTCTCGTTTATTCTATAAAAGCGGGTCACTTCATAAGTAACTTAATTAAAAGTGAGCTTATAGGCACAATTAGGAGGAGCATCATCACATGGACCAACTTCTACTTTCCATGTGGATCTTTGGTTACCATTTATGTATTTTTTCAAAAGGGCATAACTTTCACATCCAAAGCTCGTTTTTAGAGTCATTTTTTTTAAACCACCTTTTCTTTTAGAGCTTTCCATATGGACCATCAGTTTCAAATTGTAAATCCATATTCTATGTATATTTTAATATGGATTCTCCCAATGATATTTTTCTTAGCAATACCAACTACTTCTCATGAAAATCTCATATCAAGGATGTAATAAGAAGTAAAGGATTGTACTAGATTACCTTAGGAAAAGAACAAGAACCCATTAAAGATGAAAAGTATGAAAAATGGGCTAATAGGAATGATGAAGCATGTGGACTAATAAAAAATTTCATCTCTCTTGATTTAAGGTTTCACCTTCAAGGAATTGATGGCCTAGATAAATCTTGGGAAAATTTTGAGGTTGTGTTTGGTAAGCACGATATTATTCAAGCCCACTAGTTAGAAAATCAATTAATGACTTTTAGTCCAAACGATTTTACTTGCATTGAAGATTACTTATCTAAGTTCAAAACACTTAGAATTTGTGGATAGAGTTCCAACTAGATCTGAAGGAAGATCGATGCATATATGCTATTCTTTCTAATCTTGGTAGTGCATATTTTGTTTTTGTATCTTCCTTTTATTCCACTAGAGAAGCTTTAGGGAGTGCTTATAAAGAACCCTCTCTTGAGTCCTTTTGTGATTCTATAATTCGAGAGCAAGATAAGCTTGTGCAAATTGGATTGATCAACACTGTAGGAATATCCAACAAAGCCCCAGTGGCCCAACAAAAAGATAAATCCACGAATATCAAGAAGCAACATCCATACCCCAACAATAAGAAAAACAAGGGTCCCAAACCCTCTCTATCATATTTTGATCCTAATGGTGACAAAAAATAAAAAAGTAAGAAGACTTACAGACATTGAAACATTTGTGGGAAAGATGGTCATGTGGAGTCTAAATTTTTTAAAAAGATGGAATCCTTAGAAGCAATGATGAAGAAACAAAATATCAACATTGATTCTTCTTTTTCTTCTTCTCATGGACATGCACTTTTTGCTTCTGGTTTCTCCTTCAATGCAACTTCTACTTCTTATGATGAGTGGCTCATTTAATTCCAGAGCATATTATCATACGGTTAAGGATAACACCATATTTTCTACTCTAAATGAATTTAAAACCAAGAAAATGTTTGTTGGTGATGACAAATCTCTTAGTGTTGTAGGGTATAGAACAATTTAGGTAGATAATGGTCATTTCAATGATGTATTATGTATTCCAAGTATTTTATGCAACTTTCTATTAGTATATTAGATAACTCATTCAGGTGAAGGTAAAACTATAGATTTTTCACCTCACCAAGTTGTAATTAAGGATTTAAAAGATCCTAAGAATGTCCTCACAAATGGAATTGATGATGATATTACTAGGTTGTACAAGTTTTACAACTTTGGGTTATCCTCTTTTCCATAAGTTTTTGTTTCCCATAGAGATGACTTGAGAAAAATTTGGCATGAGTGGTTTGGTCATCTAAACTATCACTCATTGCAACAACTATGTAATCAACAGATGGGTACTAGTATTCCTTTTGTTTCTTGCAGAGATGGTGTTTATGTTGATTGTGTTCTCAGAAAACATCATCAGGACAATTTTTACAAACGTTCCTCTTAGCACACCTTGGCCCCTTTGCAACTTGTTCATAATGAATTGTGTGGTCCACTTTATTCTCTTTATTTTTCTAGGTGCAAGTATTTCTTAACTTTCATTGATGACTTCTCTAGACGCACTTGGGTTTACTTCTTAAAACTTAAGAGTGAAGTCTTTGACAATTTTTTGGCTTACAAGGCCCTTGTAGAAAAATAATTTGGACATCAACTTCATAGATTAAGAATAGATAATGGAGGCGAATATGTGAAGAACAATTTTACAAGTTACTGCACTACACAAGGCATCCAAATGCAACATATTGTTCCATATACACCACAAAAAAATGGTGTTGTTGAGATAAATAATCACACATTAAAAGAAATGGCTAATTGTATGATCCAATCTAAGGGATTAAGTATTAATCATTGGGAAGAAGACATTAACTATCAAAATTACATAGTAAATTGCACTTCCATAAAGGCTCTAAAAAATATAACACTAGAAGAAGCATGGAATAAAATTAAGCTAGATGTAAGCCACTTCTGTTTATTTGGTAATGTAGCATGTGTTCACATTCCTGATGAGAAAATGAAAGTTTTGTAGACTAAAAGTTAGAAGTGTATTTTTTTTTGCATATTCTGAAGATGTCAAAGGTTACATACTTCTTCAACCTCATTATAAAGAAATTGTTATTAGAATAGATGCTAAATTTGATGAAAATAACTTGGCTTGCATGCCATCTTCTATTAAGCCCTAAATAGTGGCACATTACCCCTTAATTGCAACATATTAAGTTAGTAATGTTATTTTATTTATGTCAAGTTGGGTCCATTAGTTGTAATTGTACCTCCTAGTCTCCTATATATATACCAAGGAGACATTTTCATTTGGAATCATCTTGTATTTGGAAATTTATGTGGTGTATAAGGAGGTTCCCCCCTAGAAGAGGCTTATAATCTGAAATTATCTCTTTTTCAAGGCGTTGAGTACTTAGTATGAGGTTTTTCTATGCTATCTCGATATTTGGTTCTTAACATTTGGTATTAGAGCTCAAGGTCTTGGGGTTTCATTGCTACATATGAGACACATTTGAATGTTCACTATAATTGTTTTTATACAACGTTTTAGAAGGAACCACTTGGAGTATATTTATTAAACAGATCAAGGTACGTTGGGTTCAAATTTCATCTCTTGATGCCTTATATGTTTGGAGATATAGCCTATGTAATATAGGGTTCTGGAATCATCCTGAATTTAGTCATCATGGAATTTTTGCTATGAAATTTTTTCTGTAATATTTCAGAACCTGAAATCTAGAGGCTATTCATATACATTATTAAGGTATCTATGATAAACTTTTTATCTCTTGGGTCATCTTACATTTGTATATACACCCTGTGGAAGATAGGGTATCTGACTAGTCCTATTGACTAGTCTCAAGAAGGTGTTTCGGGTAAAACAATCATAAATTATTCCTAGAGTATCCAAATTGAGTGAGACATTTGCATTGGATAGTGGACAGTATTAAGTATTTTTGGTATAATTTTCATAATTTTATATCAATCATTTTGTGCGGGGAACTCTATACAAGTTAGATATCCTGGAAAGGCCCAAAATCAAAAAGTTGTGGGGAAGTTACCATAAATTCCACTTGGCACATCCAATTTTGATCAGACTTGTGGAATTGCAAAGAATAAATATTAGAGAACTACAAAAAAGAAATTTTCATACCCAGAAGGGTCGAAATTTTGGAGATACAATAGAAGAAATATCATCTAGAAGAACCACCACAAAATCAAGGTTTAAAAGTGATACTTGGCCAACATGCCACCAAAAAAGGGAACTCCTACACAAAATAAGTCTCCAAACAATCCTACTTGGACTCTTGACGAAGGTGAATAAATGCGTAGGGACATAAATGATTCACAAAAGAAGACAGTAACAAAATATGAACTACAAGGGATGTTGGATGGTTTAAAAAGGGAGATCATGGAAGGATTGAAAATTTTCCTAATAGAGAGGACACCTGAAAGTGAAAATGTATCCCATGAAATTCACGATGAGGACACAAGGAATATGAATCAAGAATGGAGAACACCAACTTTAGGTTGAAGACCAAACACTTTCCTAAGATCGATATGAGGGATTTTGATGGCAAGGACCCAATCACATGGATACTTCAGATGGAGAAATTCTTTGATCTACACGATGTGCCACATACACAAAAGGTACTAATTTATTCTTTATATTTAGAACCCAATCAATTTGTGTGGTATCGATGGCTTTGTTCTCACAAATCACTCATCACCTAGAAAATTTTCACGGAATAAATGATAGCACACTATGAGGATACAAGGAGCAATACCTTCTTTAGCCAATTGATAAATCTCAAGCAAAAGGGTTCAGTTACAAAGAACATTGAGAACTTGCAAAGATTTAATATAAAGGTAACAAATATTCCATATGATCACTTGATTGATGTATTCATAGGAACTTTAAGAGATAACATTCAACATGAGGTTCTCCTTTGGGAACCCAAATCATTGGAGAATGCATTTACGGTGGCAAGAAATGTTGAAAGTAAAAATATGGCTATGGCTAATAGAAGCACCACTCCTAACATCTATCGAGAGAATAATGTTCCTTCTTCTAAAACACCTCAACCTACAATGTTGACACCTCAACAATTGGAGGAAAGAAAAGAAAAAGGTTTATGCTTTAATTGTGACCTCAAGTATAGTAAGGGACATAAGTGTGGTGAGAAGAAATTATTCTACATAGATTGTGAAGAGGAAGAAGAACAATAACAACAACAACAACCATCTCAAGATGAAAACGCAGAAGTGATTTCTTCTGAAGAGTTTACTCCAATGATATCGTGTAATGCATTGTCTGGAACTAGCACTCCTCAAACCCTCAATATCGAAGGATATATCAAAAAGAAAAAGGTAATTGTCCTAATTGATTTTGGTAGTACTCATAATTTCATTCACTATAAATTAGCCAAAGCTCTCAATTGCTTTGTATATCCAGCGCCAGAGTTTCAAGTAATGATTGCATATGGAGGAACTATCAATTGCTCAGGAAAATGCAATAATATCAATCTTACTATGGGGGAATATGTAATGAATAGTCCAATTATTTCTATACCCATGGGTGGTGCTGATGTCGTACTAGGAATCCAATGGTTACAATAATTAGGAACAATGGATTTTAATTTTCAAGAACTTTTCATGAAATTTTCATTTGAAGGAAAAGAAAATGAGTTAAGAGGTATCACATGGAAACCTAGTAAGGTGATAAGCTCTAGTGGCATGAAAAAATTATTGAAAAATGGGAAACATGGTGTAATTTCACAACTATGCTCACTATATGTCCAAACATCTAAACCATCTACTCTGCTAAATCTCCAAGGGATCATTGATAAGCATTCCAAAGTATTTGAAGATATTCCCAAAGGTCTTCTACCCACTCGAAATAATGATCATGATATTCACCTAATTCTTGGGAGTGCTCCTCCTAACATCAGGCCTTACAGATAACCTTATGCCCAAAAGAGTGAAATTGAGCATATGGTTGA
>JZKD02S1830322.1:734708-756214 GCA_000966675.3 Picea glauca
ATGAAGGCCATTATGAATTTTTGGTCATGCCTTTTGGCCTTACAAATTCACCTTCCACATTCCAAGGGTTGATGAATTCCATTTTCAAGCCCTTCCTTCAAAAATTTGTGTTAGTGTTTTTTGATGATATACTAATCTATAGGAAGTCTTGGGAGGATCATGTGCGACATGTTGACAAGGTGCTACAACTACTAAAGAAGCAACAACTATATGCCAAACCATCCAAATGTTTCTTTGGGGTGAAGGAGGTAGAGTATTTGGGTCGTATTGTATCTCATGAAGGTGTCAAGGTAGACCCTACAATATTAAATCCATGATGGATTGGAAAATTACCAAAACAATGAATAATATTAGAGGATTTTTGGGTTTGACAGGTTACTACCGCAAGTTTGTTCGAAACTATGGAAGAATAGAAGCACCTTTAACAACATTAACTAAGAAGGATGCATTTTCATGGAATATGGAGGCAGCTCAAGACTTTGAACAACTTAAAGAGGTGATGTACAAATCTCTTGTCTTGACCACACCAAACTTCACAAAAACCTTTATTATGGAATGTGATGCCTTGAGAAATGGCATTGGTGTTGTCCTAATGCAAGAAGGAAGGCCCATGGATTTTTAAAGTCAGGCACTCAAGGGAAAGGACTTACACAAACCCATTTATTAGAAGGAAATGATGGAAATACTACATGCATTGAAGAAATGGTGCCCTTACCTAATAGGTAGGAACTTCAAGTTAAAAGCATATCATCATAGTCTTAAATACTTCTTGGAACAAAGACTATCTTTAGAAGAACAACAAAATTGGGTGACCAAGATATTGGGTTATGATTTTGAAATCATCTATAAAAAAGGGAAGAAAAATGTTATGGCAGATGCACTCTCAAGAAAGTATGAATGTGTTTAGGCCTTTCTATGTGTTATCTCAATCATCCAACCCAATTGGATAATAGAAGCGAGGGGTGAATGGAAGAATGAAGAAAACATGTAGACTCTCATTCAAAGGTTGCAGAAGGATTCCAATGCATAAGATACATTTACATGGAAAAATGATTGACTATGGTACAAATATAGCTTATATTTATGTAATAACTCCCAAATCAAAGAAAAGGTGCTACTAGAATTGCACACCTCTCCGATAGGAGGGCACTAAGGATTTTTGAAAACCTACCATAAGGTCAAGAAGGAATTTTTTTGGGATGGCCTTAAAACTGATGTTCAAAGTTTTGTGGCAGAATGTTTGTTTTGCCAACAAAATAAGGTGGAAAAACTTAAGACACTAGGTCTTTTAAAACCATTATCCATCCCAAGTTAGGGTTGGGAGGAGGTTTGCATGGATTTCATCACAAGGTTACCGAAGTCTGAAGGAAAGAGTGTCATCATGGTGATTGTTGATAGGCTGACCAAGTACGCACACTTTTGTGCACTCTCTCATCCCTTCAAATCCAGTATAGTTTCCATTGCATTCATGGAGATAGTTCAAAAGCTACATCGAAGCCCAAAGATTATTGTAAGTGACAGAGATCCCATCTTCACTAGACTTTTTTGGGCAAAATTATTTTCTTGTTTGGGTACTCAATTGGCTCATAGCTCATCCTATCATCCTCAATATCATGGACAAACCGAGATAGTGAAAAAATGTCTGGAAGGATACCTTCATTGCTTTGTCTCTAATAAACAAACACAATGGTTCAAATGGTTACCCTTGGCAGAATGGTGTTATAACACTTCCTTTCATACTGAAACAAAAATGACATCATTTATGGTGCTCTATGGATACAACCCTCCTTCCATCACTTCTTCTCTAAAATAAAAATCTAAGTTTCAAGTAGTGGAATATCACAACAAGCATCAAGAACAAGCTCTCCAAATCTTAAAGGACAACCTGACCATGGCACAAAATCGTATGAAACAACAAGAAGATCAACATCATAGTGAAATAAGTTTTGAAGTAGGGGATTGGGTGTTTTTAAGACTACAACCATACAAAAAAATGTCCCTCAAGAAATCCAAGAAGGATAATAAATGATCACCAAAGTACTATGGCCCTTATAAGTTGTTGAAAAAAATTGGTACTATGGAATACAAATTGGAGTTTCCTGCATCTTCACGAGTACACCCAGTTTGCAATGTTTCATGATTAAAGAAGGTTATAGGTGACAACATCCCAATTCAAACTATATATCCAGAACTTGACATGGAAGGAAAAATCATATTGGAGCCTGAAGCTATAACTGACATAAGAATTCGCCATCTGGGAAATAGATCCATTTCAGAGTATCTCATTAAGTGTAGGAAACTACCTGCTGAAGATTCCACTTGGGGAGATGAGTCTTTTATATAGAAGCATCCAAAATTACTCAAGTGTTGCAAATAACATTTGTCTCAAGGGGAGGGGCATGTTAATCCATAAATAGTGGCATATTACCCCTTAATTGGGGCATATTACATGAATAATTTTATTTTATTTATGTCAGCTTGGGTCCATTAGTTGTAATTGTACCTCCTAGTCTCCTATATATACCAAGGAGACATTTTCATTTGGAATCATCTTGTATTTGGAAATTTATGTGGTGTATAAAGAGGTTTTCGCCTTGAAGAGGATTATTATTTGAAATTCTCTCTTTTTCAAGGCGTTGAGTACTTATTTTGAGATTTTTCTATGCTATCTTGATATTTGGTTCTTAACACCTTCAATGTTTATGCCATCTTCTATTCCTATTCTAGTTTCTTGTTCTTCAAATGATGACAGTGAGGATGGAAATCCACTTCTTCATGATCACCTTCCTCTAGATGATTCCATTGAATATGAACACACACTAGAGCCACAACTTCCCATATGGGTCCATTAAACTCGAGAAGCAACTAGTGATCCTATTGGTGATCCTTCATATCAACGTCAGAGACATTCACAATTCTAGCGAGCCTCTTCTCTTTTGGCTCAAGTTTTAGAGACTCATGATAGATAAACATTTTCACAAGATTCAGGTCATCCATATTGGTACACAACAATGAATGAAGAGTATCACTCTTTAATGGCAAACAATACTTGGGATATTGTACCTCTTCTGAAAGGAAGAAAACTTGTTAGATGTAAATGAGTGTACAGAGCTAATTATGCATCAGATGGAAGTGTTGAAAGACATAAGGCTTTTTTAGTTTCCAAAGGGTTCTATCAATTTGAAGGAATTGACTATAATGAAACCTTTTCCCCCATCGCCAAAATGAATTCCATCCACATTTTTGTATCCCTTACAGCCTCACATAAATGGGAGGTTCATCAGATGGATGTCAAATCTACCTTCTTGCATGGGAGTTTGCAAGAGGAAATCTACATGGACCAACCTCCTGGATATGTCTAGAATGACTCAAGCCTTGTTTGTTACCTTAATAAATCTCTTTATGGTCTTCAACAATCTCTTTGATGTTGTTATTCCAAAATGGACAACTTTCTTCTTGATACTGACTTTTCTAGATGTCATTCTGACCCTAATGTTTATACGAAGAAAGTAGGAAGCCATATCATAATATTGGTTCTTTATGTTGATGAAATTATCCTTACTGGTAGTGACCCTAAACTTTTAAACCATGTGAAAACCAGCCTTAAGAAGAAATTTGAAATTATTGACTTAGGCTAGTTGCACTATTTCCTTGGCATCCAAGTTTTTCAAACCAAGGAAGGGATTTTTCTTTCTCAATCTAAGTATTCTTTTGACCTTCTTCACCACTTTCACATGGATTCTTATAAACCAACCCCTTCTCACTTTCAGTATGGAGTCAAACCTTTTTCCACTTGTTCTATTCCTGAATTTGATGCCACTTTATACCATTAGTTAGTTGGTAGCCTCTTATATTTGAGTCATACCCGTATTGATATTTCCTTTGTTGCTGGTCTTATTTCCTGGTATTTGGAAACACCCCATGAAATCCATTAGAAAGAAAATAAAAGGATATTTGAGTATGTCCAGGGTACAGTTCAGTTCCAGATACACTATATCTCAGGGGAGAATCCTTTATTGGTTGGTTTGGTTGATTCATATTGGGACAAGGACCCTGATGATCGAAAGTCTACTGCGAGTTATGTTTACAGCCTTGGATATGGACCTATCACTTGGGCTTGTAAGAAACAACAACCTATTTCTCTTTCTTGAGCATATGCATAGTACTGAGCAACAATTAATGCAATTCAAGAATCCTTGTGGCTTTGATAGGTCCTTTCAGAGTTTGGATTCCAACAACAACATATGACCACCCTCTGGTGTGAAAATCAGAGTGCCATCAAGCTTGCCAAAGATCTATCTCAACATCAGTGTAGTAAAAAAATCGAGATACACATGCACTTCATCATAAAGTTCATTCATGATTAAGTTATTGAAATGCTCTTTTTCCCTATAGAATATCAAGTTGTAGACATTTTCACAAAGTCTCATACACAAGTGAATTTTTCCAAAGTTTGATATATGTTAGGAGTTTAGGAAGTTTTCATTAAGGGGGGATAGGCTCTAATTCCTCCTTCCTTATCCTATTGTGTCACCTTTGTAAATCCTTCAATCATATCCCAAGTTGTTCTTAAGGGGGGATGTTAAAATATTTAGACACTTAGGAGTTAGTTAAGATCAAATTGGTCTAATGTGTCATTAGGGTAAAGTGTGTTTCTTTATTATGCATTAGTATGCATTTGTAATTTAATGGACACGATATGTTTCCGACATAGAGTGATATGACGACTCATATTCTCTTCAATCTGAACATTGATCTGTGGCTTAACACCCGATTCGTCAATGATCTCTATTTAAAGAGCATGGATGGTCATTTGTCGATGATAAGTTGTGAGAAAATCTCTATAACATATTTTCTTTTACATTCATAAATTTCTTCAAGTGGTCGTGTTGTCTAGGGCCATGTATGTTTCCCCACAGAGGTTTTACCATGTAAAAACATCAGTGTGTTGATCTTTGGTATGGTTGTGTGAGTGGCTAATAAAGGTGTTCGTGCTCTATTGGAATACCTTTGTTGTCGAACAACATGGGGAAAATGTTGCAGAATGGTAGTTGGATCCCATGTGGCATCCTCAGATTGTGTATCCTTCCATTGTACTAAAACCTACTTGATTGTGCACTGATGAAGACAACATTCTTTTTGGTCCAAAATTGCTTGGGGTTGAAACTAAATGGAGCCTTTTCATCCAATTCAGAAAGTTTGGTTTGAATCTGACACTTGGTTCCAATAAATTTCTTTAAGACGAAAACATGAAAAACTAGATGGAGATTAGAGTCATTAGCGATAGATAACTTGTAATCCATGGGACCCACATGCTTGAGGATTGTATAAGGGCCATAAAAATTTGGGGAAAGTTTATGGCAGTGATCTTCATTGAGGATTGTTTTCTTATAAGGTTGTGAATGAAGAAATACCTGGTTGACGTCTTGGACCTTGGAGACACCGGGTAGGTAGGATAATATCGTAGGTGGATTTTGACGATAGACCACCTCAAAGGTAGTCATGAAAGTAGCACCATGGTAATATGTGTTGTACCACCATTCAACAATTGGTAACCATTGAACCCAGTGATATTTTCAGTCAGACATGAAACAACTCAAATAGGTTTCCAAACACTTGTTGGTTTATTCATTTTGGCCATTAGTCCAGGGATGATAGGTCGTGATGAGATGCAATTGGGTGCCCTAAATCTTGAACAATTATTGCAAAAATTTTCTGGTGAAAGTGGGGTCATAGTTAAATACAATAGAGTGGGGAATTCCATATAGTTTGAAAATATTTCCCATCAAAATTTGGTCCATGTAGGATTTTATGAATGGGTGTTAGAGGGAATGGAAATGAGTGTATTTGGAAAGGCATTCAACTACAACCGTGATGACTGATTTATTGCTTGATTTGGGCAATCCAACATTGAATTCCATAGAAATGTCAGTTCATATAGTAGGTGGAATAGGGAGAGGTTGGAGTGTTCCAAGAGTTTTGATTGTTTCCCCCTTATTGCATTGGCAAGTATCACATTTATCCACAAAACCATAGATGTCCTATTTCATTCCTTCCCCAATAAAAGAACATTTGATCCGTTCATGTGTTTTGTGAAAACTTGAATACCCTATTATTGGTGAAGCATGAATTTCATATAACATAGTGGATTTAAAGTGATATCGTTTTCTCAAATACATGAAACCTTTATAGCGAATCTCTTCATTGTTCCAAGAGTATCCCAAAGATGTATGAGGATCTTGGATTAGGTGTGAAGGTTTTGGAGCTTGGAGCCATTCCTAGTGAACTTCCTTTAACCAATCTAATACAACAAATGGGAGTGAGAAGAGGGACATGTATTCTTCATATTTCTGTGAAAGAGCATCAACAACCATATTTTATTTTCCCTTCTTGTAAATGATCTCATATTCATAGCCAAACATTTTAGTCAACCACTTAATTTTCTCAGGGGATGAAATTCTTTGTTCCAAGAAATATTTGAGGCTACAATGATCAATTTTAATTTGGAATCATTTCCCCAATAATTAAGGATGCAAGAGATCCATTGCATGTGGAATAGACAACATTTCCTTTTCATAGGTATATTTTCCCAAGTGTCTCTTAGAGATTTGTTTTCTAGAGAAAGCCAAAGTTCTTCCATCTTGCATGAGAACTGCCCCAACTCCCTTCCCAGAAGCATCACATTCTAGAAAACAATCTTGGTGAAGTCGAGCAGTACTAGAACAAGATTTGTGAACACAGCCTCTTTCAAGGCTTGGAAGGATTGATCAGCTACTGGAGCCCAACTGAAAGAATTCTTTTTAAGGAGAGAAATGAGGGGAGTTGCAATTTTTCCATAATTATTAACAAACTTGAGATAATATCTCATTAAACCCAATAAACCTCTCAAAATTGCAAGTGTTTTAGGATGGGGCCAATCCTTTATAGCTTTTATTTTCTTAGGATCCACATAGACACTATCCTTTCCAACAATATTTCCCGGGTAATCTACTTCAGGAGCTCCAGAAGAACACTTAGACTATTTGAGAAAGAGTTTGTGCTAAGACAATAAATGTAAGACTTGATCCACATGGGCTAGATGGACTTTCCAAGTTGTAATATAAATGAGGCTATCATCAAAGAAAACTAAGAAAATATAATGGAGGAAATGGCAGAAGACATGATTCATGAGATTTTGAAAAGTAGAAAGTGCATTAAATAGGTTGAAGGGCATGAACAAGAACTCATAATGGTATTCATGAGTTCAAAAGGTATTTTTGGGAATATTGACCTCTTTCATATGTATCTGGTGGTAGCCAAAATGCAGATCGATTTTGGTAAAGAACTAAGCACCACTCAATTCATCCAAAAGTTCATCAATGACAGGAATGGAAAATTTACATTTAATGGTGATTTTGTTGAGGACTCGAAAATCAAGGCATGTTCACCATGTACCTTCTTTCTTGAGTACCATGACAATAGGAGAATAATAAGGGATAGTATTAGGACAGATAGCACCCACCACTAGCAATTTTTGAACATTTTTCTCATTTTCATTTTTTGGGGAAATTGGGTGACGATAAGGGTGAGCATTGGGAGCAACACTATCAGGGATAAGTGGGTTGCAATGATCATGGGCACCATGGGAAGGGGGTATCCCTTGGGGGTTTTCAAAAATGGATTGGTGTTTGGAGAGGATAGATTGTATCTCGAGATGAATAGTAGGTGAGGGGGTCTCAACTACTTGAATGGCATGGAGTTGAGAAATAATGTTGGAATGACCTTTTTTGAGTAGTTTATCCATTCAGTGTCATAAATTTAATCTTGAATACACCTAAATACAAAAATAAACATCACAAATTGCAACCATTATATGATAAGGGTCAAATATTACAAGATATGTAATATCTCGTTCTACTGAAGGAAAGATATATATACAAAAGTGACCCAAATAAATATCAACTCAATATTCCAACATAGAGAAAGCTTAATAAATTACTGAACTCGGAGGAGAAGAGAGAGATGAGGAACTTACTTTCTTTGAAGAAACCAACATACTTGTAGTATGGGGGCTAGAGATTGTAGTGATACCTTGATCTGGAAACTACAAAAAAGAGTGGGGCATGTCTCTCCACCCAAACATAGACCTTGCTACTTTAATCTTTAGTAGTAGGTCACCCTTGAGCCCTCAATCGTCTACTATGCCATCAATTCTTTATCTTTGTTCTCTCTATATATCAACCAAAAGAGATATGGATTTTTCTCCTTCTTTCCCCTCATATAGAATCCAAGAACTTGATCTCTAGGATCCACTTGAATTCTTTATTATATATTTTAGGATTTTTCCATAGATTGTCGTTACTTATTTTACCATTTTATTTTAATTACCCCAATTATTTATTTTTAAGTACTTATTATACCTCCTTATTATTTTTTACTTATTTATTTATTCAAATAGTTATTATTATTATTATTATTTATGAATTTAATGATAATACGAGGATGAACCCTTTAGGATGATGATTACACTTCCTTATTATTAATATTTATTTAATTAAATAATAATAATAATAATAATATGGGGCATAACATACTCCCCTCCTTCAAGGAACTTCATCCAGAAGTTAACTTTGGTTATGTTAGTTATATTTTTTTAATTAGCTCACCATATCCTCCACAACACCCTATTGGCATAGGGGTAGACCCAAGGTTCAACTCTAACAACGCACCAACAAGCCCCAACTACTGGACCTTTCAACGACATCTGCGAAGTAGATGCAATCTCACCTGAAGTAGCAATAGGGGGGTTGCAGGACATAGGTGTCTACAACCCGAAGAAATGCAAATTGGATCAAGAACAAGAACACTCAACAAACTAGCTATTCTTTCCCTCTCTTAAGCTTACCTCGCAAGTTATATCTCAGATCTAACACAATAATGCAATAATCAGTATAACAAAAAGAAAAGAACACAACATCAATCATAGATGAAAACGAGATATACTGGTTCACCCTCTCCCTAGGGCTACGTCCAAAGAACTATGTTTCTTGATATATTAAGATGGAAACATACAGTTCTATCTATGCTCTTAGCTTGTAGATATTTATCTCTTTTTCTCTTCTCTCTTCTCTATCTCCCCTCCCTGCGCACCCAGCTGCAGGGTTGATCATTGCACCCAACTGAAGATATTACAATACAAGAATGCTCTCACACTTAGCACTTCTCTCATACAACAAGAAAGAACAAAGACCAACCTTGAACGACCAATAATAACAACAACCTCAAACCAACCTTCCCTCACTCCTCTCGATCTTTATTTATACATTCTAATGACTCTCAGACATCCCTAGGACAAAACCTAGGTGTCAAAACTCTAAATACCAAAACCCTAGGTGTCTAAAACCCTAGGTCCACTTGACCCACGCTTTCATGGCTTCGCCAGCCTATCTTTCTATCTTTTCCGCGAGGTGGTCCAAAGCATTCGTTGGTGGCCTTTCCCACTTGCTGAGTTGTCCATCATCCATCCTCCTTGTGTATATGTCTTCCTCGATCTTATCATTCAACGACTCGCTTTCTCTTACTTCGCTCCTTCTTTTTTGCTTCTTTGGCCACTTCGACCCATTCTCAGTCCATGTGCCTTCCATGTAGTTTGTACTTCACCTTTTCTCTTCCTTTTTCTTCGCTTTCTTCCTTAAGCCATAACCAAGGGCCAACAGGCCTGCAACACTCACCTATGACTCGTCCCGACTCACTGCAAGACTAGACCCTTTGTTTTACTTTGAATTCAGACTACGCAGAGCAGCCTATGCTTTCTGCTCCGTCCCTCCCCCCGTGTGCATAATGTATTTTTTATGTCTGGTACCCAGTTTCAACTGCACCTGGTACCTAGACCATTTGTCCTATTCTTTTACTCAAAGTTGCAAGGCAACTGGTTTTCATAGTACAATTTCAACCAGCTCCCATTCACTAAGCTTTCCTTCCATTCTCCATTCAAAGTCTTCAATTGCGCAACTCCTCCTTCTGTAATGTAGGAAATATCATATGGCCCAAGCCAATGTGTCCTGAACTTCCTTGAATGCTTCATGAACTTGCTTCCATATACCTGTACTAGATCTCCTTGCTTAAATGATTTCTTCTTAATGTGTCGGTCATGGTAAGCCTTTTCTCATTCCTTATGTACCTGCTGATGGAATCCCACAATAAATTTGTCTTCCTCCAGTTCCACCAACTACTTGAGCCTGTTTTGAACAATGCCTGTGTCATCCATATCTGTAAACACTTCAATTCTTATAATAGGAACCAAATATTCCATAGGTACTACTGCTTCTAGACCATAAACCAACTTAAAGGGAGTATCCATTGTCAACTTCTTGCAAGTGGTTCTATAAGTGCATAACACTGCTGGTACTCTCAAATCCCAATCATCTCTATTCACACTTCAAATCTTCGTCAGCGCAGTCTCCAAGATCTTATTGAAATCTTCGACTATCCCATTCGCATGTGGATGGTATGGAGTTCTCTTATGATGGTGGACTGCAAATTCATGAGTCAAGGCTTCAAGAGATTTATTAATAAAATGTGTACCTTGATTGCTCATAAGGATCTTCGGGCATCCAAATATGGTTATGATATCATCAAATATGAACCACACAGCTGTAGTTTCACTACAGTCCCTAAATGCTCTTATTTTTTCCCATCTAGTCAAATACTTTATCGTAGTGATGATGTATCGAGCTCCTTTGCTCTTTCCTGGTGGGTTGATAGGTCCCACAAAATCGATAGCCCATTTCTCAAAGGCCTGTAAAGTTAGTTGATGTGCTAAAGGCATCTCATCTCTTCTAGAAGGTTTCCCAATCCTTTGGCATACATCACAGGCTTTGTAGTATTCCTTAGCATCTTTGTGTAAAGTGGGTGACCAGAGGCCAACTCTAAGAACCTTTTGCGTTGTTTCTTTCCTTGCATAATGTCCTCCTACGATGCCTTCATGTGCTTCTTCCAGAATCAGTGGTCTCTTTGCCTCCATAATGCATCTCCTCAAGACCTCGTCAGGTCCAATCTTATATAGCTGTCCAACTATAAATGAAAAATCTGTAGTGTGAACTACCAGTTGTTTCTTCTGAATGACCATATATTCGCGAGGTGCCATTCCTATTGATAGGAACTGGATGATCTTGGTGAAGTGATCATCAACCATTCTAATGGCCAAAAAATGTGTATCTGGTAGTGTATCCTCCAAACTGGAAGGTTCCTCTCCATGTTCTAACCTAGGTAGGTGGTCAGGTCCCTTGTTCATTCTCCCTAGCTTAACCACAATCTCAAAATCATATTCCTGGAATAACAATAACCATATTCATATTCTTCCCCCCAACACTAGCTTGTTGACTAAGTATTTCAATGCAGAGTGATCAATGAACATCTTAAAATGTCCTCCCAACAGGTAGTTTTGAAACTTTTGCAGCGCGTACACCATGGGTAAACCTTCTCTTTCAGTGGTAGTGTAATTTATCTCAGTTGTAGAGAGCTTCCTGCTAGCGAAGGCTAACGGGTGATCAATATATATTGATCCTATTTGTGCTAACACTGCTCCTAATGCAATGGATGAGGCATCGACGTGCACATGCAATTCCTTACTCCAATCTGGGAAAACCAGAATAGGCACAGTAACCATTTTTTGTTTCAGTGTATCGAATCTCTACTGGCATTCCTCTGACCAGTGAAACTGACAATCTTTCTTTAACAACTTTTCCATGGGTGTTGTTATTTGTGCATAGCCCTTGATAAAATTTCTGTAGTATCCAGTATGTCCCAACACAGTGTGCAGTTGTCTAACTGAAGTAGGGGGAGGTAGATCAATGATGATGGCGATCTTGGAAGGATCCACCAACAACCCCTGCTTACATACAATGTGTCCCAACAATACTCCAAAATGTGACAAGAAAATGCACTTTTTTAGGTTCAGGGAAATCTGACATTGCCTACAGTTATCCAACGTTAGTCTTAAACATTGAATATGATCTTTCAGTAAGCTAAAAACAGTCCAATCATCAAAATATGCTTCCAAAAATTTATGTAAAAATTCCTTGAATGCTTCGACCACCACCCTAGAAAAGATGGTTGGTGCATTCTTCAATCCAAAGGGCATCACTGTGTACTGGAAAGAACCCCATTTTGTTGCAAATGTGGTCTTATGTCGATCCTCCTTGGCAATCATGATCTGGTGATAACCTAAAAATCCATCTATGAAGGAGTAGACTTCCTGTCGTCCTACATTATCTAACACTTCGTCAGTAAATGGTGTAGGGAATGGATCGTGTAACCATGTATCATTCATTTTCCTTAGATATACACATATTTTGATCTCTCTTGACTTCTTGTCTTGGACCACCATAGGGTTAATCCATTATGATTCTTCAACAAGTTCTATGATTCTTGCTTCCAACATTCTGTCTAATTCAATCTTGAATTTCTGCTTATACTTGGGATTCAATCTGTAGGGTCTCTGCTTGACTAGCCTTGCATATGGTTTCAAGGGGATCTTCATTTATCCCATGGTCCCTTTAATGCCCTTCATGTCAGTGAACTTGGTTGGAAACAAGTCCTGATATTCATGCAATATTTTTGTGATCTTATCAATGGTGGCATCATCCCAATAATATCCAAAGTTTGCGAGCTTAGGTGCTTGCTCTGTTCTAATGCTAACTTTATTGATTTTGATTGGCTGTCCAATAAAAGGTATTAGTTCTACTCTGGGTCCTTCAATGTCTCTCTATCCTTTAGTTTCTGCAATGTTCACATTCCTAGGATCATTGTCTTCATCAACATTGATATTGTAACAGCCTTGCAATTTCTGAAGAGGTGTAGTCCATTCATCTTCCTCTTGCTGCAAAGGGAGGTTAGGTTCCTCCTCAAAGACTTTCCGTCTTACAACTTGTAAATCTTGATCCACTGTGGGATACTGAATTTCAAGTAACAATGTAGCTACAAAGTTATGAGTCATACCGTACCAATCTGAAGTGGTGAGACGCAGTTTTGCTTGTAGATACCAATTAATATGCGTTGTGTCCAAAGTGTTAATGAATTTGTGCACCCACTATTTCTGATTAATGTTGCTCCAGGCCTCATCACAACTTTGCACATGGTCCTTCATACATCTCTTACCTGTGTATCTAACTTCGCACCCTTTGATGTGGTCTAAAAAGAACATTGTCATCAAAGTGCGTCATTGCACCCAATCTGTGATGTTCTTCTTGTGTGTTCCCCACCATCTCATTGGCATTGCTTTCAAGGCCTCATCTAGTGCCAACAGCCTCTGTTGTACTGGTGCAATTTCTTCAAATTCCAACAAGAAAGTTTCTAAATGATTTAAACCCTCAAATGTGGGCAGATTACTTACTTATGTGCCAATCCTGTGAACTTCATTGGTCAAACTAGCACACCTCCTAGCATAAACTTCATACATTTTGTTCTGTCAATTCTCCAGTGCTTCTTCTGAATCTGATGAGCATACGCTTTCACTTCGCCATCTCAAATTCCCGTCTGTTGTAGGATTAATGTAATCCTGCTTCCTTGCTGTCAATATATATATATTCTCTAACTCGTATGCATGGTCTTCTTCTGTGATAGGTTCTATGTATCTGTGACCTTCATTAGGATCAAGAGGTGCAATGACCCAAAGGCCATCACCTTCAAATTTCATTCTTTGTTTCTTTAAGTCAACAACAGTGGAATTATTGAAAGCCCAATCAATTCCTAACAACACAGGATACAGACAACTATCGTCAACTATCTCAATCACCTCAAAGTCTGCAAACATCCATACCCCGTCGATGTCCACAGGGACATGCTCTAGTCTTCCGAAGGGGCTTACTGCCTGCTGATTAGCCATCCTGAGCTTGATAGGGGAATAAATAAACTTAGGTTTTCCCATGAGTGCCCAGGTTTGCTTCGTCATAACATTGACTTCTGACCCCAAGTCGAGGACCAAATAATCTATGACATAATCTCCAATCTGAGCATTAAGGTGTGGTTCCTTATTTGTCCTTCTCTTCCTAGATACTTGATGTACTGCTTTATTCAACAACGGATCTACCCTACATATCTCATATTGTCTGATCAAATTACAACTCTTTCATCCTTAATCAAATTAATGAAAGTTTATAAGAATTCCATAAGCTTTCTTACCTCTTTTATTTCTATGGATGAGGAAGGCTGATCAAATGCCATAGGCATTCCACATTCTCTCACTTCTGGTTGTGTCTTTGATGAAGAATCCAGATCTCTTCCAAACTTTTTTCTTGCCTCTTCAAACGTCTGCTTCTCCTTCCTTGGATCAAACAACTATTTCTTCTCTACATCTCTTCTGATCCATGATTCTTCTATAGCCTTTCTTGGAGCCACTCTGTCTTCTTCTGTAATAGCGCCTCCTCTAGTGATAACAGTGACTCTGGGATCCTCTCTGTGAGGTTCTGCTGAGATTAGTTGTACTTGCTGGTTTTTTCCTTGTCTCTCCTGGAGTTTAGCCAGTAATGTTGGACAATCTTCAATCACATGTTCGAATGAGTTGCATTAGCTGCAAGTAGTACAAGGGTTATGAAATTCCCTTGCCAAGTGCCTTAACTATGCACAGTTATAACAAATGATCTGACCTCGACCTCGACCCATGCATCCTCCTCATCCTTTTCCTCTTAATCCACCACGAGGGTTGAAGTTTCCTCTTCCTAGAGAGTTAAACTGCATAGCATTTCCTTCCTGTTTCATCTCTCCTTGAATTCTATATGTATCTCTTGACCTTTCATGAAAGAGGTCATAAGCCCTATAATCCTTCTCATCATGCCCCACAAATTTACAGAATGTGCAGTAGAGATTGGTAGGTGTCTAGACATATGTTTGCACGTAATAACATTCACCAGGGCAATGTCTATTTCTACATACCTCACACTAGGGTAGAGTAACCTGCTTCAAAGGGCTTGGGGCTCCAGAGGCCAAGTACTCATTAAATAAGGGACAATGATCCTTATCATGACCCTTTGATTTGCATCTGATACACCAGATGTCTTCTCTTTTATCTTTTTCATTTTCTTTCTTTATATCCTCAACCTGCAAAGATAAGCTAGTTAGCTGACTCACAATTTGACTCATACCTGAGATGGATTATCCCATAGGGGATGATTCTAGTTTCATGGCGATCTCCAGTGCCTCAACCTGCGAAGCAACCTTCCGTTGCATCAGAGGAATTATGATGTGTGGTAAGAGGGGAAGAATGAACCATTCGTTATTCTGCTCGTCTGGGATTTGAAAACTCAAACGGCTTGTCAAGGTATTAAACCTCTGATCAAACTTCCAAATAGGTTTAGTTACTCTCTACTTGTTTCCTTTGAGTTTTGTAATACACTGCGACTCCGACTTGGGTTTCTTGAATTCGGTGGTCAATGAAGTTTTAATGTCATTCAACGGTTTAGGCTGTGTAATTCCTTTAACAAACTTCATGTACCATCTCAATGTGTGGCCTCTTAGGGTAGTACTAAATTGATCTCTCTTATCATCTTCATCAATGATATTCTTAATACTCCATACAGCTTCGCATAAGAACCAATGTTGATCAGGGTCTTCAGATTGATCTCCCCTAAAGGTGGGTAACCTCATTTCATCTACCATAGATCTTCCTAGATTTATTGACTAAGTGTGCATTGAACCACTTGCACCAGTGCTCTGAGTTCTTTGATAACTTAGGTTATTCTGGTTACTTAGTGCTTCTAAAACAACAGGATGAGTAATAGTACTTACTTTGACAATAGGTGCAACCCCTGAAGTTACTGATTCTTCTTGGTGAGGTTCTTCAGTCTTCCCTTCCTCTGCTCTAGTGGACTATGAATGTTCCTTGTTCAACAACTCTTCTTCTTCTCCACTATAGAACCCTTTGTCCTGTGCCAGTGGCTCATGATTCTTCTCAAATAGGTTCACCAGAGGGACTTCTCTGAATGCTCTCCCATTGTGCATGTGTCTGATCTTTGTTTCGTTTTCATTGTCTGATTTCTTGAACATTAGCTTCTCAATCTGACCAATTATTGTATCTTCAAGATGTTCTTCTCATGTAATAACATCTTGATCTTCAACTTTAGAAAGTGTAAAAATTTTCCTCTAGGTCCTTTAAAGAAATATCTCTCTGCTTGGCTATATGACTCAACTCTATCAATAGAAAACTCAGTAATGTACCCTCTAATAGTACTATCAAACCAATGGTCTACTTCTCTTGACACAACATTATCAACTCTCTTGACCTTCTTGATAAACGTCGACGTCCAAACCACAGGTGGTCTAGATCTGAACTCAAACTGGGTATCTGCTAATATGGCTAACCACTCATATAGCTACTTATGAATTCCTCCAAATAAAATGTCATGTATATCACTAAAGATATACCTTCCCAACTAGTCTTCTGTACTAAGATTAGGGTTCTTGTTCTGGGATTCAACGAAGTCATTTTCTTGTTCTTCTATAAACTTCTGAATCTCTATATCCAATGGAAACCACCTTGACATTCCCTCAAGAAGATCTCGATCCCGACAACAAAACCATTTGTTGGCACAGGGGCAGACTCAGGGTTAAACTCTAACAACGCACCAACAAGCCCCAATTACTAGCCCTTTTGGCAACACATGTGAAGCAGATGCAGTCTCACCTGAAGTAGAAATAGGGGGGTTGTAGGATCCAAAACAAGAACACTCAGTAAACTAGTTATTCTTTCTCTTGCTTAATATTACCTCGCAAGTTATATCTCATATCTACCATGATAATGAAATAATCAGTATAACGGAAAGAAAAGAACACAACATCAATCACAAAGGACAACAAGATATACATGGTTCACCCTCTCCCTAGGGCTACGTCCACATAACTATGTTTCTTGATATATTAAGATAGAAACATACAGTTCTATCTGTTCTCTTAGCTTGCAGATATTTCTCCCTTTCTCTCTTCTCTCTTCTCTATCTCCCCTCCCTATGCACCCAACTACAGGGTTGATATTTTCACCTAGTTGAAGATCTTACAATACAAGAATTTTCTCACACTTAGCACTTCTCTCATACAACAACAACGAAGAATGGCCAACCTTGAATGACCAATAATAACAACAACCTTGAACCAACCTTCACTCACTCTCTCGATCTTTATTTATACATTACAATGACTCTCAAACAACCCTAGGCCGAAACCTAGGTGTCAAAACCCTAGGTGTCTAAAACCCTAGGTCCACTTGACCGACGTTTTTAGGGCTTTGCTATCCTGTCTTTTCGTCTTTTCCACGAGGTGCTCCAAAGAATCCATTGGTTGTTTTTTTTTCTTTCTGAGTTGTGCACGATCCATCTTCCTTGCTTATCTGTCTTCCTCGATCATCTCGTTCAATGACTCAAATTATCTTACTTCTCTCTTTCTTTTCTGTTTCTTTGGCCACCTCAACCCATTCTCAGTCCATGTGCCTTCCGCGCAGTTTATACTTTGCCTTTTCTTTTCCTTTTTCTTTGCTTTCTTCCTTAATCCATAACCAAGGGCCAACACACCCTATATTAGCTCATGTATCTTCCACGAAACCCTATGTTGGACTAGTATAAATCCACCCAAGTGATCCCAATAGGCATTGAAATTCCACATCACAACATTGGGGAAGTGCACATACTCTCTATCTATCGTTCTCAAATTTCGAAACTAGGCTTAAAGCTTACCACCCTGTCTAGAGCCCCAAGGCTTGATACCTCATTTGTCAATGAAGGCATCTAGATTGACACTCATGAACAACATGAATCTTGAAAGGCATACCTAAACTCCCTCCACAACTACTAGGTATAATCCCATGCATCGAAGTCCAATCCCACAACACCATTGCGTGAGCAATAATCTATCCATTCTTCAGGACTTCGAAATCACAATTCCAACACAAGGAATAAGAATTACTAACATACGTAGTTGACTGAGTTTTCCCCATCCCATAACGTGTTACTTGTAATATTCTCCTTCGTGGTTTTGGGATCCCATGAGATCATCAAATAAACTAGCCCACTAGTGGATAACCTAACAATCACCACCTCACAACATGCAATCAATGCATTAGTCATAATATCAACATCTGAAAGAAATAATCCATATGCTAACTATCACATGTCATCAAGAGAATACAACATCATTATCATCACCACATGCTCCTGTATTTCATCATAAAACAACTTATTATAAAATAATTACATGCAATTACATCATGTCATCACATCAGAAGATAATATTGTGAGAAACATAACACATATTTATGAAAGGCAGAGTCTTTCATCAACACGATTAAATGGAATCATATAAAATCACATGTAAATACCATATTCTCTTAAGATAGCATAACATCATCAACACATAATGAATACAAATCAATAAAACATCACAAACATTCTTATCATGATTTTTCAACAAAATCAAGCCCCTAGCTTGCAATATTAGGAATACCAACTATCACATATAATGAAAAAAATATCATTAAAACATCCATTTAGCACACAAATATACTTAGTTAAGTTTGTCAACCTGGGACGGATCATTAATACTATGGGTAATAGGTTCTCATGATTACAATTTCCTCTTCTTTCAAAAAGAAGGTTGGCATATTATGGAATCCGTATAGTCACCCTATCAGATTGCAAGTTTCCCATTTAATCCATTTCATATTTCCTTGAGAACATGAGCATTTAATTATTTTATGTGCATAAATTGACTCAATCATGAAAATACTCGTCCTAGCAATGGCTTACCTAAAGCCAATGATGGTCTTCCAAACAATGCAAGTGTTCTCTAGTCAAGGTACCAAACTCTATAGAAAATTCTAACTTAAAGTTTATCTTTCCCCATTATCTTGCACAACCCAAGGGAGTGCACCCCCTTCTCTACACCGTGGTATCTTGAGTTGTCCCACTTCCCTTCAAGGTTTCCAGCACATGTCGGTTAGGAAGTATCAGAGAACTTTAGCTCTTGGAACTCCAACTTCCTTTAGGAGTCTCGAGGTACCCTCCAAGATTCACACCTTGGGAAGCCACCCAACCAATTTTCACTCCAAGGCTCCTACTTATTTGAGGAAACCCAATCATAATTTTTCATTGAATTCCGCAATAGAACTCACCTAGAATTTCATGGATTTATCTATAACATAGGGTTATAGAGATTTCTCCGCTCACCCTCCACATACATAGCAAGAAACTGATAATTCCAATGGTTAGAATGGTTCAATTTCCATTATAAACCAGGCTTAAGTCTACATGGCCCTCACTCGACACACTGTCATCCTTAGCTAGCAGGGTACCAATTGTTAAGAAATATCTATTGAATCTCCTACCCAAAGTATCAAAAAATCAATTACAAATTTCCATACCTTCAAAATATGTAATTACAATCAAACATGGTACATTTCAATGTATATTTCATGCAATTTATAAGTAACAACAAAGTATACAACCCATGAAAATGTTCTCATTCTATCCCATTCCTGTATCTTTTATCATACAAACATAGTAAGAAAACATACATAGAAGAGGTTACAAAATAGAACTATACTTATCTTTGATGAATGTATGCACATATAGTCTGGCTTTGTAGGAGTGGATTTCCTCCATGTTGTAGGCATCCACTGTATACACCACTCCTAGGCTGGACTCTGAGACACAAGGACAAAGACTACCACCTCAATTATTGTAGGATATAACCTACATTCTAAATGGAAGGGAACCAAAGTCATAAATGAAGAAATAATTACTCACATTCCCACCTATAATCAATCCATCACTATCTGAGTCAACCAACTTCTATAATGGAAAAATGAAACAGTCACAATAATGCAAAATATCACATATTGGGGAACTACGAAATATCCTTGAAAAAACAAAACAATCAAAATATCATAAGTCACTCTCTTCCAAATGTGCGAGTGCACAATACATTGATGAATTCAAGCTATGTAATGCCTTTGAAAAAATGAAGATAGTGTAGCATCCTCGTGGACATAAAAAATCTAAGATACAAATGGGTAATGTTCAACTAAAATAAACATTGAAAGATTTAGATCATATCTACATTTAATATTTTCAACTCTCAGAATCTAAGTATAGTTATCATAACATGAACTCAAGGGAAACAACCATCATGTATATACAATCATGGTAGAAAATGGATCAATATCATTACAAGAAATGAAAGCAGGAAGAATTCCTAAGAAAAAAAACAACTCATTTATATGAATAAACAGATATAATATATTGTTAAATCTTTAGCACACACAAACATACTTCAAACTGATTTCGAAAGATCAGTTGTCTCTTGTTATAAATCCACACAATTCTATAAATTGTCAAGAAACACCTTCAATTACTATAATTTCATCAATTTAATGAAATAATTGTATTTATGGGATCCACAACTCCTCGGCCATCTTGGTTCCACTTGTTAGTTGGAGACATCATTGTTCTGAAATCGACATGTCACTTAGATGGAAATTGAACTTGTGTGGGGAGGATATTAATCATTTCTCCTAACCAACCAAGCTAAACAAAATTATTGCATTGTCTCCACATCCTCCTATTGATTTGTTGTTTCCACAATGTTTTTATTTGAAGAAAAAGTGAATTAAAATACTTGTGTTTTCACCACGAAGAGTGTGAGCTAGTAGAAGGTTCGATCTCTAATTAATTTTCAATACACTTTGGTCGCATTGATTATGGACTTAGTTCACAAGTAATGGTATAAAGATGAAGTTTACACATAAAAATATAATTTAATGTATAATCATTTCTAATTATGTTGTCATAAAGGAATTCATGAATCAATCACTTTAAACAAAGACAAGTTAAAAAGTCACCCCACTATCATTTTTAATGTAGATTTTGAAGTGCAGGTTGATGGGTAATTGGTTTTGGGGCCATCCAAAATTTCAATATTAATATAATAATAATGGTATTTTAATCATGGTTAAATAAAATCTATATATCCTCTCTTCACGCCAACGTTACATTGAAAGCATAGGAGGCACACCACTTTTCCCTTAAAAATAATATATCACATTGAACTCTCGAGTCCTTATGTGTTGATTAAATCAATTCGCCTTCCTTGGAATCAAACTAATCATAGATTTGTGATTTCATAAGATTTCCTATTGGAGTGGTCAGAGTCATTTTAAAGCGATTCCACTCGATTCGACCACTCACAATTGTATACTAGTGTTGGGCTCCGGATTTATAACATTTTCTTGCTGGTTCTTGAGGATATTGTTTACTCTCCTGAAGTCTTTTGTTAAGCAAATGGCATTCTTTCTGTGCTATTCATACTCTGTTACACATATATGTTCCATTATATACAGAAACCATGAAGTGCTTCCAAAGCCACAAATGAACGAAGAATTCAACTATAAATGCAACAATAATCCTCTTCTGTGGAGAATAGCTGAACTTTGCAAGAATGCAGGGTGTTGGCTTATAGAGGATAATACTTATGATTATTTTATGATG